>CM054178.1:141706595-141884095 GCA_028829895.1 Sinotaia quadrata | reverse complement strand
TAAAATAGGGAAAGGCAAAGCAAACTATGTTATAATGTAAAAAAAAAATTAAATCTCTTAGTATGGGAATAAGTGAATTAATAAATATATAATTTATTTTCATTTAATATACTTATAATATAGTACATTTAAAAGCCAAAGGATACCATTATGATTTGTGTGTGTGTGTGTGTGTGTGTGTGTGTGTGTGTGTGTGTGTGTGTGTGTGTGTGTGTGTGTGTGTCTATATTTCAATAATACAATTTAAATTTGTGAAAAATTAATAAAATATAAAAATAAAAATAAAAATGAAGTTTAGATAGTAATAAAAGGAACATGCAGTCAAACAAAAGTATAATATGAATAATTAAAGAATCAAATTAAAATACAATTTCATAACCTCATATCTAGTAAGTGCTACAGGGCTGTTAGAGGAAAGATATTTGTAGGAATTAATATATATATATATTAAATTGAATTATCATAATAATAAAGATCTTATTGCTTGCTAGATAAAATACAATATAAACAATAATACTTTCTCACACCTCCAACTTTCACCCACTCAACAGAAGACACAGTTTTCAAAGTAGATGTTTAAATAAATAAAACTTATAGAAAAATAAACAAATAAAATAAATGTTTTCAAAACAAGAAAGATAATAATAATAATTGCTACATATCTTATAATACTGGAGGGGAAAAACACAAAATTAGCTTCAGATTTACTTGAATATCCCGAATTAAAATGTTTGTTAAGGAAGAGGAGTATGAGTACTATGACAGGTGAGGAGGGTAGAGGGAGAGCAGGCATCATAAATCAGTTCTATAAACTTCTAATGAAAAATCGATATTTTTTTTTACATGCTTTTTCTTTATAAAATTTCATTGCATAGATGAGATAACAAATTTAAGAAACAATGTATGATGTTCGGGGGTTTATTTTTGTTTGGTCTTTACAAGGTATTTAAAGGAAATCATACGGTGTTTGTTATATTACTATTAATTCCTTCCTAATAATTATTAAATCAGCACTCAAAGTGGTTAATAACAATAAAAATGGACCTTATGGGAATGAATTTTGTATTTACCATCTTAGTTCACAGTAAATGGGAAATGAACATGCCGCTTTATTAATCTGTTGAGGATAGAACAAGATATATAAGGTACATAAGCGATGAGCATCACATTACCATGGAAACCGTTATTCTTTGCTTATTGCCGAAAACGGTTGTTTGTCGTAAATCCACGGCAGTAACATAACTATAACTATAATTAGCCAAGGTAAGACAAAACCCTCACATTTTCTTAACCTGTTCTGACCAGTTCAGGTACCCATTTCTTATTCAAATTGCCGACAAATTTTCGTACATAAATCCTGAGAGGTTTACGTAGGTCGCAAATTAGTCTGTCTAAGGCAAAGTTGGTATAAAGATTTCGACAACAGTTCAAAAGAAACTGCCCGCTTACCAGTAACAACAGTTCGCTAGTTATCCAGTTACATGGTACATTTGAGGCACAGTCATAGAATCACACTCTCGTAGTAGACACAACATGTTCCAGGAAGCGAACTGTAAAACGCACACAGGACTATGGCAAAATGGCGTCACTAGCACTCATTATCTTGCACCATGGCCTGAGTTGTATCCCTTGGCAAACGCACCGCGCGCATTTCGTTATCGACTTATCGCGGGCAGGGTTATCCCGGTGTCGATCGGTGTAAATATGTCGATCACTTCAGGCAGACAAGTCAAAGCTTCGTTTAATATCAAAATAGGAGGAAATAAAATATAGTTCATTTGTAATACTTAGTTATTTTGCCTGCATTTTATGACTGATAAAGTTTAAGTGCCGCTGTACTGACCGCCATTCGGTCGATTCACTGAGGTGGAGTGTACACTTAGTCCTGTTCCACCGACATTCGGTTGTCCCACCCTTGAACGGATTATTACATTTAAAAAAAAATAATATAAAATGTTCAACTTAATATAAATATTTATTGCCGGTGCTTAGACCATGCCCGTGATTGATGACACGTCAACCATATAGCTTCAAGCTACATTTGCTAGGACTGCTCGTAATTCGCATCGGCAGAACCGTCCATAAGTCAGCTAATGTTAAAAGTGGGCGTTAAACTCCAATTAATAAAGTGATCACTGCAAAACGAACTGAAAATAAATTCAAAGTATTTCACTGACCAAGGCAGATCAGTGAATGGCTCACTTTCAGTCCGAGTCGCAGGTGACGAAATGGATTCTAAGTTCAGTAATGAATCAACCAATCAAAACTTCCCTCTCTCGTGCGCGCTTCACTGAACTACGTTATTAATGATAAATGATGTTACTTATTTCAATTATTATTATGGACAATGGTCGTGATTTGTTAGTTTAATTAGGAAATCTGTGTCGGCTACGTGTAGACCGATCGATATCCTCGGAGACTGTGACGTAATTTACAGTAGCCAACGGGTGTACATTATACATTGAACCTAATGAGGGAAACAGCGGCATTGATGTCCAGACGACAATGGACAAGTTTAACGTGTCCTATTTATAGTTCTTTGGGTAGAGCTAACTAGTGCTGGGCCGCACTCTTCATAAGTTGAACTAGCAACTGCGATCATAGCCAGTTCCAAATTAAGTACCCGGATTTGTTTCGTCAGTGGGTTTAGTGTAGTCGTGACTCATTCGTACCTCGGGTATTATGTTCCCCATGGAGTAATCCATGAGAAATCCGTCAGAAAAAGTACACTTTTTATAACACCTGGGTGTAAAATATTGACATGTCTACACGCAACTAACACCTGACTAAAATAATGGCATGTTTACCTGCAATTAATACAGGAATGTAAAATACAGACATGTCTACATACAACTAGTTATAATGGTATGTTTACATTCAACTAGTTATAATGGCATGTTTACATACAACTAAATATCTGTAAAATAAAGCCATGTCTACATACAACTAATACGTGATTATAAAATTATATGCCTCATGCAACTAATATGTGTAAAATAATGACATATCTACATGCAGCTACTATTGGACTATACTGTAAAAGAATGGCATGCCTGCAATCAACTATCAAATTGACTGTAAACACTCTGCATATGTAGCTAATTCGCATACTTAATTTATCCGAAAATGTTTTATATATACTTACACATATCCGTTTAAGACATTTACCAACTTTCGACTAAGCAAGCAAATGAACACATTGTTCGACAGTGACATTTGTAAATTCACACACTGACAGAACGCGTTCGTGACAAGTACACATTGTCCGACTGTGATGTTTGTAAATTCACACACTGACAGATCGCGTTCGTGACAAGCACACATTGTCCGACTGTGATGTTTGTAAATTCACACACTGACAGATCGCGTTCGTGACAAGCATGTAACAGTCGACTAAGATTTTGTAACTATAAACTATCCGATTAAAATGTTTTAACTGTGCACATTGTCCAAGCAAGATATGTGTAAACACACACACATACACTGTCCGAAGATCTTTACGCACAGTGTCCGAAGACTTTCACACACTGTCCGAAGATCTTTACACGCGCTGCTCGCCTAAGTTGCTTGTAAATGTGGTTGTACATATTGTCCTACTATGACATTTGCAAGTGCACACTATGTTGTACATATTGTCCTACTATGACATTTGCAAGTGCACACTATGTTGTACATATTGTCCTTCTATGATATTTGCAAGTGCACACTATGTTGTACATATTGTCCTACTATGATATTTGCAAGTGTACACTATGTTGTACATATTGTCCTACTATGATATTTGCAAGTGCACACTATGTTGTACATATTGTCCTACTATGATATTTGCAAGTGCACACTATGTTGTACATATTGTCCTACTATGACATTTGCAAGTGCACACTATGTTATACATATTGTCCTACTATGACATTTGTAAGTGCACACTATGTTGTACATATTGTCCTACTATGATATTTGCAAGTGCACACTATGATGTTGTACATATTGTCCTACTAAGACATTTGCAAGTGCACACTACGTTGTTCATATTGTCCTAAGACATTTGCAAGTGCACACTATGTCCAGTCTGGCCCGTCCATTAGACATACCTAGGTGGTCGTCTGGAGTGCAAAGGTCTTAGGGGTGCATTCCTACAAAATGTAATTTTTATTTTAATGTTTAAAAAATAATTATTTAAATTTAATAAACTAATAATAAGATGGAAATCAGAAGATAAATATTATAAATGAATGACTAGACAGATGATTGGGTGGGAATTGGTAAGTTGTTGGTAGGCAGGATGATGTGTAGATAGGCGGGTGGGTGGTACAGAATACAACTGGGGCGCAAATTTGAAGTCTCGCCTAGGGCGCATGAAACCTGATTATTCGATCGAAAGTCCGATTCCATGTCCTTTTGTACCGAGCTTGACTTTACAAATCTCATTTCATTTTCCCCGTCAGCTACTTCCAGGACTAGATGTGCGCTTGCGCCGTTGACTAAAAGTGAGAAATCGTCAGTCACAGATTTGTACTATATATTAATTTAGTCTTTATTTGAGTATTTCTATCTTTATTTACTTAAATCTAAGATATATATCTAAGAATAATATACAGATTTGTACTATATATTAATTTAGTCTTTATTTGAGTATTTCTATCTTGTATTTACTTAAATCTACGATTATTCTATACAGATTTGTACTATATATTAATTTAGTCTTTATTTGAGTATTTTATCTTGTATTAAATCTAAATGAGTTAAGATATATATATCTAAGAATAATATACAGATTTTAATTTAGTCTTTATTTGAAGTATTTCTAGCTTGTATTACTTAAATCTAAATGAGTTCAGACATATATCTAAGAATAATACCCTTGAGACACACGGTACACACTATTCAACTAAAGTGTGTGTAATTGCACGAACAGTCTGACTAAGATGTATGTAACCGAATTCACATTCACACTGTCCGACTAAGGAGTGTGTAACTGGTCGCACTAAGGCATGTAAAACTGTTCATACTGTTTGACTAAGGCGTGTACAGTTGTTTGCACTCTTCGATTAAGGCGTGTACAGCTGTTCACACTGTCCGACTAAGGCGTGTACAGCTGTTCACACTGTCCGACTAAGGAGTGTACAACTGTTCACACTGTCCGACTAAGGAGTGTACAACTGTTCGCACTGTCCGACTAAGGAGTGTACAACTGTTCGCGCTGTCCGACTAAACATGCGTAGTTGCACTCACTGTCCGACTAGAAGCATGTGTAATTTATTTAGTTGCACACTGACTAAATAACTATTAGTGCACGCACACAGTTTTCTTTGCAAACATTACGGCAAACAGAGATCGAGTCTGTCACACGTCTGACTAGAACGCTTGCCCGCGTAGCGACAATCGAGTGCGTCGCTGACGCACACCGATTCTGACGGTACACTATGAGCGGCGCCAGCTTAGCGTATCAAGACGCGAGATTACCGTTTTGAGCCGCCCGTTAACACCCAGCACAATGATTGCATGTCTTCGCGTGTTAAGTCCGACATAGAGTGGGTCTATGCGTACAACTGTCTTACTCTAAATTCAAAGTGTGCTGCCATATTTTTCTTGTTAATCATCATTGATAGGAGCAGACGGTACCCAAACATCAACGCAGTCGAGTTTAAAATTTAAAAAAAAACATAAAAAACCCAGCTATAGTTGTCTAAGGGATAATGTACGTGGTTTTCATGGATAACAACGAGTCACTTGTTACTTTCACGTGAATAGTGATCGCGAGTCACTTGTTACTTTCACGTGAATAGTGATCGCGTGTCACTTGTTACTTTCACGTGAATAGTGATCGCGAGTCACTTGTAACTTTCACGTGAATAGTGATCGCGAGTCACTTGGTACTTTCACGTGAATAGTGATCGTGTGTCACTTGTTACTTTCACGTGAATAGTGATCGCGAGTCACTTGGTACTTTCACGTGAATAGTGATCGCGAGTCACTTGGTACTTTCACGTGAATAGTGATCGCGAGTCACTTGTTACTTTCACGTGATAGTGATCGCTAAAGTTCACCTTTACCATCATGGGGATTGTTTTTCATAGAAATTAAAATATTTCAAATGAACGTTTCTTTCTTACCGATCGGCAATTTTTTCAAATATCTAAACCTGAGTTCTTCTAGAAGTTGTTTACCACCATTTTTTGTTGAGTTTGTTTTGTTTTTGTTTTTTGTATTTTGTCAGCACGAAGACTTTCCGAATATCAGTTATTGTGCATGCTTTATTTTGACACAGGTGAACCGATGAATTGTTTCGTAGTAGTGTTTGATAGTCAGAAATACGTGTGTCGTCATTACAAAGGGAAATAACTTTCTCTAACTCATGTAAATATTTTAAATCACTGGTTGTTGTGTTAAAAACGTCTAATAGAAGTACTTTGAGTGTTTTAATAAATGTTTGCTATGTCCAAATGTCATTTAAAAAACTTTTTATATTTAGGAGAGACTAAGATCTCTAATCTATACCGTAAAACGTGTACGTGTATTTGCGCTCATTCTCCGTTGGTGGCGCATCTCACAGAGACAAGTCCAGAGTTAGTTATGATGTTCACTTGCAAATTGTGCTCTTTTCAACAAAAATAAAAAAGTAAATAGGCAAGTTAGAGAGTTAGTTTATGTTAGGTGTTGAATCGATTAAAAAAGTATTTAATACAATTGCACGTGTCTGTGTGTTTAGAGAGATATATATAGATATGTTTTATTTTCTTTTTCTCATTGTCATGAAATGGCAATTATCACACACAATGTCTTTATATACTCTCCTTTAGAGAGAGAAGGATAGTGCTAGAGAAAAGGATAGATAGATAGACAGATAGATAGATAGATAGATAGATAGATAGATAGATAGATAGATTGATTGATTGATAGATAGATATTCCTGAAGAGATAGAAAAATAAGATAGATAGACAGATAGTGAGAGAGAGATATGCCTGAAGAGATAGATAATTAGAAGATCAATATAAAGAGTGAGAAGTAGTGTGGCGGAGTAAATTTGCCTCTCCTTAATTTTAAATTTAAATGTTATATAAAGTGTTAAATTGTCAGAGTGACCCAACCTTGTGCACTCCTTATGACTGTATTTTGAAAGTGTCAGAGTTTGAAGTACACACCCGAATTGAGAATATGCTAGACAGACAGGTAGACAGACAGAGAACATAATTTCTTAAACACACTTGAATAGTAATTAAATAATTCAACCTCTATAACCAGTACTAATTTAATTCATCCAAGATAGCCACACTCAAATAATTCAAATAAGATAACCAGAATTGATATTATTCATTTAAGATAACCAGAATTGATATTATTCATTTAGATAACCAGAATTGATATTGTTCATTTAAGATAATCAGAATAAATATAATTCATTTAAGATAATCGGAATCGATATTATTCATTTAAGATAACCAGAATCGATATTATTCATTTAAGATAACCAGAATTGATATCATTCATTCAAGATAATCAAGACTGATATCACTCATTCAAAATAATGAGGACTGGTTTTATACTATATAATATAATAATGTATGATTTCATTATTCCAATCAGAAACTATTTCGATCCATTTAAGAATGCCATCTCCACCATTTTTATTCATGCCAAGCACACCATTTTTATTTATGCCATCTCCACCATTTTCATTCATGCCAAGCACATCATTTTTATACAACAGAATAGAACACTTTCTACTACATTGTTACAAATACAGAGAAGAAAGAAAATGCTTGACTGACACAATGAGACTAATATATTTACCAGTTACCACACAAACACTACTCTTTTCCAAATAAACATCACCAAAATCACATACACCAAGCCATCATCACATACTTCATTCACACAAACACACTTCACCTTCTATAAAAATAAATATTAATAAAACCCACCCACCCCCACACACAATTGCACACTAAATATTAAAAAGGAAAACCACAAACTTAAAGGAAGTTACAAATAGGTTTCTCAGACATATTATTTTTTTATTTTTTTATTTAAAAAAAAATTCTATACATATATTAACACAACACATAGGAAAAACATGCATATAATCATTGAAAGACTACTAAAACATGTAAGTAAACTGTAAACAATGACAGGCAATTGGTAAACTACTTCCATAACTTCCATAAATCTTCCACAACATTTTTTTTAAAGAACAGTACTACCCTCCTAGAATAACAGAGTAAGGAGGAAGGCCCCACAGGAACTCTACAGAAACTGAGAACATCAAGAAGTTGAAATTTTCCACGCAATTCCTGTGGGGAAAAGAAGTCAACGTAAAGAAGAAAAAGAACACCATTTTCATTCATGCCAAGCACACCATTTTTATTTATGCCATCTCCACCATTTTTATTCATGCCAAGCACACCATTTTTATTTATGCCATCTCCACCATTTTCATTCATGCCAAGCACATCATTTATCGGAGCAAAATAGACATAACTGATATCATTCGTCCAAAATAGACATAACTGATATCATACGTCCAAAACAGATAAGAATGTTTTTGTATCCAAGGTAAACAAGAATGATTTCTTTCATCCAAGGAAACTGCTTTGTTTTATTCATCCAAAATAGTCACATTAATCTAATCCACATTTTTATTTAATTCATTTATGAAAAACCAGCAGAGACTTAATCCATCCAAAACAGCACTGTTTACTATTTCCAAGAGAATCACATTGTTTTCATCCAAGACAAATACAATCATTTCATTCACCCAATAAAACTACCGTGTTTTCATTCATCTAAGACAACACCGTCATTTCGGTCACCCATCACAATCATTTCATTTATCCAAGACAGTAAACAGTGATTTTGTTCAACATATTAGTCACTCCTCCAAAATTATCAACACTGACTGGTGTCATTCGTCTAAAATAACCAACACTGAATGCAAATGATTATGATTTTAAAATAAAATGAATCATCGGTTTCATTAATCGAAGATAGCCATACTGACCCCATTTATTCTGATATCCAGCAGTGATGATTTAATCCATACAAGATAAACAGTGGTGATTTAATCCATACAAGATAAACAAGAGTTGATTTCCTCCATCTAAGACGGTCATGACTGATTAATCTATCGAAGATAGCCGAGGCTGATTTAATCTATTCATGACTGGCTTAATCTATTCATGACTGGTTTAATCTATTCATGACTGATTTAATCTATTCATGACTGGTTTCATTAATGATTTTACTTTTAACTTTATATCCAGCCCTCGGTAACCAAGATAATTAATTATATTCAAGAAAGATAACCACACTTATTTAATTCTATTAAGAAATCCATCCAAGACAGCCATACACATATTATTCTGTTAAATAGGAAATCCAAAATATGCAACACTGACTTCATCAAACTAAATTTGCTCCTGCAATATATAGCTATTTTGTCGAAGTTAACCCCGCGATATCATCCATTGTAAAAATCTGATTCTATCCATCCAATATAGCCATACTAATTTAATTGAATTATTTGAGTAATCCATTTAAGACAGCTACAGTGATTTCATCCATCCAAGATAGCCATACTAATTTAATTGAATTATTTGAGTAATCCATTTAAGACAGCTACAGTGATTTCATCCATCCAAGATAGCTATGCTAATTTAATTGAATTATTTGAGTAATCCATTTAAGACAGCTACAGTGATTTCATCCATCCAAGATATCTATACTAATTTAATTGAACTATTTGAGTAATCCATTTAAGACAGCTACAGTGATTTCATCCATCCAAGATACAAAGGGCTGACTTATCCATCCAAGATATACAGAACTGATTCCATCCATCCAAGATATACAGGATGACTCCAACCATTCCAAGATATACAGGACTGACTTTAACCATCCAAGATATACAGAACTGATTCCAGCCATCCAAGATATATAGGACTGACTTTAACCATCCAAGACATACTGGACTGATTCATCTATCCAAGGTATACAGGACTGACTGTAACCATCCAAGATATACTGGACTAATTTCATCCACCCGAGATATACAGACTGAATTTAACCATCCAAGATATACAGGACTGATTCCATCCATCCAAGATATATAGGAATGATTTTAACCTTCCTAGATATATAGGAATGATTTTAACCATCCTAGATATATAGGATTGACTTTAACCATCCATGATATACAGGACTGACTTTAACCATCCAAGATTTACAGGACTGATTCCAGCCATCCAAGACATACAGGACTGATTCCAACCATTCCAAGATGTACAGGACTTATTCCATCCACCGAAGATATAATTTCATTCATCTACGACAGCCACCACTAATTTCATAACACGGAGTAATATTCCTTAGTAGCCGTACTGTCTCTTCTTTAAGTCCACAATTTTCCTCCAGCGTTTCACACTTGATTATGGCGTCGTTCCAACGCGAGAACACGTGTGTAACGTCAACGTGTGACCGCCGTAATCCCTCTGTTATCAGGGTGCAGGCCTTTTTTCACGTCTTTGGCGCCGTCTTTGCACCCTGAACCTATGTAGGCCTATATTGAGCCAGCGTGCATCTGAAACTTCTTATATTGGGCCTACGTGTCTTGAACCTTCGTATATTGGGCCTACATATCTTGAACCTTCGTGTATTGAGCCAGCGTGCATCTGAAACTTCGTATATTGGGCCTATCTGTCTTGAACCTTCGTGTTTTGAACCTACGTGCCGTGAACTTTCGTATATTGAGCCTATGTGCCCTTGAACTTCATAATATTGAACATACGCGCTTTTGAGTCTATATACTCTCAACTTTCGTGCCTTGAACCTTCGCACCTTCAACCTATGTGTCATACGCGAAGCCTTCAAGCCTTAATAAGCCTATGTGCCTGGATACCTAAAACCTTAGTAACTTCTATCCGTGTCTATGTATGTCCAAGGCTAGAATCTTCAAACCTTAAGCATTGATATCTTGAGTCTTTGTACCTTGAGCTTAAATGTCTATGTATGTCAAGCCACAACTTCTACTGTATTATTACTCAAACGGAATTCACAGGAATCAACTTTCAGCAACATGTTTTACTGATGAGTTGAGAGCAATGCTGGATTCACACACTAACATAATCTAGTAGAGCACATTAGCCACCGCCTCTTTGCAAAAGTCAAATTAAAGCAGCACTAAATTTTCGGCATATTTCATCTCTAAACTCATTTCTCTCTTACAAACATTCTCAACTTACAACACCCTACAACGATTTCGTTAGCCTGATACACACACAGCATAAGAAATATAACATCGATCAAAATTCACAAGTATTCACAAACATAATCACATTAGTGAACATACAAATAATGGTTTAATTACATATGCATTCTCAAATTCAAATCATGTAAATATTCTAAGACCATTTTTTCATATCAGTCAGTTAATTACCATTATAAGCTAACTATTGCCAGGACTCGAGTTATATTCAAATTCAAAGTAATTAGAATAGAGTACATTTTTCAGCAAAGAAACTTTCAGTCCATCCCTATTAGTTGAGGTTGTTATGAAAAGTATGAGACTATTAGTAAAAAAAAAAAACTACTCATCCACTTGGGTTGCATCAGCAAGTTCTAGCATATTCTCAGCTTGAGTTGTTTACTCCAACTCTGACACTTACAAAAATGCCATTATAAGGGGTACCCAAGGTTTGGTCACCTTAACAATTTAACAATTAATTCTAGAAATAGGGATGGCAAAGATAGATAGATAGATAGATAGATAGATAGAGACAGACGGACAGATAGATAGATAGATAGATAGATAGATAGATAGATAGATAGATAGATAGATAGATAGATAGATAGAACAGACAGACAAATAGATAGATAGATAGATAGACAGATAGTACTTATACAGGCTGCTAAAAATTGGGCTGATAATGTTTATATAATTATGATCGATCAGTTTGGTAAAAAAGTTAAAACGAAGATTTCTTAAGACCACCCGATTATGGTTCCAAGAGTTGATATTTTTGTCAGCTCAGTGGTAGGTATAACAGTGCTCTAATAGTGCTTCAGTCTAGTCAAAGGTCGCTGTGATATTGGAACAATCCTTTTTTAAAGATACTTCGAGTCTGCGTTAAGAAAGGATTCTTGATTTAAGTCTGCTCATTGACTTTTAAAAGATTAAACTCATATATGGTTTCTAAAACAGTCACTTGATATTGTTTTTTCTCTAAAATTAGTGGCTTCTAAAACATTGTTTTTACCTTAAATTAGAGGCTTCGAAAACATTGAACTGAAATTGTTTTGTCTGAAATTCGTAGCTAATTGTGTTCCCCGCTGTAATTACTGATGCCAAAAAACCCTCACCTAATTGTGTTCCCCGCTGTAATTACTGATGCCAAAAAACACTCACCTAATTGTGTTCCCCGCTGTAATTACTGATGCCAAAAACTGACCTAATTGTGTTCCCCGCTGTAATTATGATGCCAAAACACTCACCTAATTGTGTTCCCCGCTGTAATTACTGATGCCAAAACACTCACCTAATTGTGTTCCCCGCTGTAATTACTGATGCCAAAAACTGGCCTAATTGTGTTCCCCACTGTAATTACTGATGCCAAAAACTGGCCTAATTATGTTCCCCGCTGTAATTACTGATGCCAAAAAACACTCACCTAATTATGTTCTGCCCAAAACAATGGCCTTAATTGTGTTCTTCGCTGTAATTACTGATGTGAAAACACTGGCCTAATTGTGTTCTTCGCTGTAATTACTGATGTGAAAACACTGGCCTAATTGTGTTCTTCGCTGTAATTACTGATGTGAAAACACTGGCCTAATTGTGTTCATCGCTGTAATTACTGATGTGAAAACACTGGCCTAATTGTGTTCTTCGCTCTAATTAGTGATGTGCAAACACTGGCCTAATTTTGTTCATCGCTGTAATTACTAGCCTAATAGCCTACTTATACAAAAGTCACATAGTGCAGTAGTATTTTTAAAATTCCACTCGGTGGTTGCTAAAGAATGGATCAAAATATCGCGACGAGCTCTCACGAGCAACACATCAATTTACAGCAAACAGTAAAAACTATAAAAAAAAAAACAGTAAAAACTATAAAAAAAAACAGTAAAAACTATAATATATATCATTTCTCGTCGTTTGCTTAGAGATTTACCATCACACAACTCCGATCTGTAAAGAAGTTTAAAAAAAACGATTAAGGATGGGTCAGGCCACCGGATTACTTCCCCTTACACAGTGAATGACAACATAGTGCCCAGTACGAATACAATATGCAAAAAAAAAAAAATTTAGATAAAGGGAGGCGGGGAATGAGGAGAAAGAGGAGAAAGAGATTTGTCTAAATGTGACTCAAAGAAAGGGCCTCAGTCTGAAGGTGACTGTTTGAAAGCAAGTTAGACAACTAAGTAATAAAGACTCGAAATTCTCGCGATTCAAGTGAATGTAGTATCCCACGCTAAGTACTGACGTCACCATAAGATAATAGAGTCGTTCTTTTAAACCCCCAGCTTTGGATGAGACGCATGACCTTGGACCAGCAAAGCGCTACAGTCGTCATCAGGTATCTCGTTAGTCGAGGATAGCGGCTGATGGCTGACGTATGCTGATATCAGCACGGAAACTGCCTTTCTAGCAAATGAAAGATTTTTGTTTTTAGAAGGCCATTACTGTCAGTAAGCGGTGTATTTTCCTTCTTTAAATTGTTTACTTATATTTACAAACCCTCAGCATTGGTGAAGCAGACGTTGCGTGCACTTTGTAGCCATGTTTTATTTAGCGCGAAATTGACTTAGGCCGGAAGCGCTCCCTACAAATTAAGTAAGCTAATTTCATCAAATCTTGGAAATAATAGCAATCTCACATCTACATATCTGTGCACACACATGCATTCAAACTTAAACACATCCATGCAATCAGGCGGTGTATCTATTTGTGTACGTTCTCACGCGCGTTTGTGTATTTCAGTGTGTGGTTGTTATGTTCGTAAGTTTGATGCAAATAAGAGAAAAGCAGGGATTTTTTTCCATTTAAAATATATTCTTTCTGAAGCGAACTAATTCACTTGTTGTCAATTTGGGACTACGCCAGGTGGATACGCACACATGCACACGTAACACACTTCTGTTTAAATAATGTTAGTTTAAATGACCCCACCACTATTCTTTAAAGTGCCAGTCAGAAAAGTCGTTCATGATATCGTCTCTTTATCGCCACCTCATTAGGCTTTCATAACACTAAGTGCTAACAAATGGAAGACTGGTGAGCAAGATATACAGTTTTGTTCATAACAAGATCGCTTTCTCGTGGTTATTTTTGTTTTCACGACCACTATGCGAAATACTTTTTTACCAAGTAATCATTTCTGCATTCTTTTTCAGACAAATAGTAGTCTGAGCTGAGCCAGGGCAACATAGGCACTCTGGACGTCATTCTCAGTCTTGGACATTGGAAACGTCCGAAAGTAATGCGTGACATGTCATAACAGTTCTCTAAAATCAGAACAGTGACATAATACGCGAGGGCTCATGGTTTACTTATTTCAGAAGACTGACATAATATAGATATGGGGACATTTGCGTATTTCAGATAAACACGGACTCATGGTTTACTTATTTCAGAAGACTGACAAACTTGCTAAACACCTATTATTAGATGACAGTATACTACAAACTTGTTAAACACTTATTATTAGATGACGGTATACTACAAACTTGTTAAACACCTATTATTAGATGACAGTATACTACAAAAGGAATTTGAATTCAACGAATTCGAAGAAACACATATTATTTGTTGATAGTACACTACAAACTTGTAAAAACACTCATTACTAGATAATAGTACACGACAAACTTGTAAAAACACTCATCACTAGATAACAGTATCCTACAAACTTGTAAAAACACTCATTACTACATAACAGTATCTTACAAACTTGTAAAAACACTCATTACTACATAACAGTATCCTACAAACTTGTAAAAACACTCATTACTAGATAATAGTACACGACAAACTTGTAAAAACACTCATTACTACATAACAGTATCCTACAAACTTGTAAAAACACTCATTACTACATAACAGTATCCTACAAACTTGTAAAAACACTCATTACTACATAACAGTATCCTACAAACTCGTAAAAACACCTATTACGAGATGACAGCATGCTACAAACTTGTAAAATATCTTTTATAAATGACAGCACACTAAAACGTACACAAATACCTATTATAGATGACAACACACATCAAACTTATAAAAACATCTATTACTAGATGACAGCACATCGATATTACATTACACTACCAACTTGTAAAACCATCTATTACTACATGACAGTACATTACAAACTGGTAAAAACACATATCACTACATGACAGTACATTATAAGCTTTTTATGAATGAAGAGATCCATATTTTTACAAACTCGTATACATTTACAAACTATAATGGAAGAAATTGAAAGCTTTACAAACACCTGTTGTTACACAGTAAGTTTACAAATGCCTGTTGTTACACAGCAAGTTTACAAACGCATTTTGAATGGAAGACAAACACAGCTATATATTTGGGTCATTAATCATTTATTCTTTGAACATGCCACTTCTTATCGCGCAAAAATATTTTATAATCCTATAAATTCATGCTATAGTACTCGAGTGTTTGATCTTATAAAAAAAAAAAGTTGAAGTTGTTGCATATTTTACTCTGAACTGAGTCGATCGTCAACAACACTTTTCTTTGACGAAAAACGCATGGGTGAATGCGGGTCTAGACTTTGGTAATTTGTGCCAGATTCACTCCTTTCGCATTCATCAGTTGGGTTCGAACCAAACTACAAAGTAACGTGACAGTATGAAGAGGTGTGGAGGGGTACTTTTTCAGTAGCCCGCCACACCTCTTCTTACTGTCACGTATATAATTAATATCATATAATAAAATCAGTCATACGTAATTAAAGTCATATAACCGGATACAGTCAGATAACTATACAACAACCATGGATAATTGAATATTGTATTTGTCTGCTAATTGTGGACAAAATAATATCATGAAGTAGTAGAAATTATTTAAACAAAATAATATTGTTTAAACAAAAGGCAACCCTGTTTTCACAAAGTATATTAGAGATGACAGTTTAGATAGATTTACATTATGTAAAGCATTTCTGGGGAGAATGTATTAACAGATCATTTACAGATAGTTAAACAAACAAAAAAAAAAGATCATTTACAGATAGTTAAACAAACAAAAAAAAAGATCATTTACAGATAGTTAAACAAATTAAAAAAAAAATCATTTACAGATAGTTAAACAAACAAAAAAGAAATATTTTTTCGTCTCGAAAAATAGTTCCTTTAATTCGAGTAGCGGTACTGGGAAACAAACATGCATTAGCTTGACTGTTCACAAACACACACACCCTACACATACACACACATACACGCATGCACGCACGCACACACACACAAACACAAATATACACTCAAACCTATATTTCGTGTGTATACATTCACATATACGCAGATAGATAGATAGATTATAGGCTGTTTGTTTAATTTTATTGGAAAATCTCAAATGTCTAACTTTACAAAGATCGGTAAAAATGGGAGATCCTTGTGGTGGGGATGAAAGAAGTGGAGAAATTTTCTGCACAGCTCAAACGGAAAAGAAACTCTTTAGATGTGCACAAAGTGTTACAGGTTTGACAGCTAGACCAGATTTCAAGTACAATCACAACGTCCATCAAGATCAGCCTTTATCAACCGTGTCGGACACCTTGAATTAATTATTAGATCTCAGGGATCTCCTGAATAAAAATTGTTGTATCCACGATGTTTATCTTTTCAACCATGTTCTCGCGGGGACCCCCCTAGCAATCTCTTGCGGAACCCCGGTTATAATTTTCATACCGGGTACCCATTAACTACTCCTCTGGCAATTTTCTATTCTTCACATTCAAACCACTCGTGTTGAACTTTTCTATTCTTTACACTCACACCAATCTACTCCTCTCGCACTTTTCTATTCTTCACATTCAAACCACTCTTCTCGTGTTGAACTTTTCTATTCTTTACACTCACACCAATCTACTCCTCTTGCACTTTTCTATTCTTCACATTCAGCCGTTATACTATCACCGAAAGTCAAAAACCAAACTCTATATCACATCTTTAAAACGAGAAACAGACTTGATTATGCTGAGCGAACCGCGGCTCTGGAGTTTAGAATCTTCTTGACTTGAGTTTGCATTTATAAAATTATTAAAATCTGTCGGCTATAAAAGTACCTAGATTCTTGTACTCACTCGTTATCTTCATTTTCACAAAGTGCCAGATCGACAACTAAAGTAGTTCTGCTTCTCTCCATGAACACCTCTTTAATGTTCTCCATGTTAACCTTGACCTTACACTGAATGTCCTAACTACCTGGCGGGTGTAGAGTGGCGTTGTAGAGATCTCTAATTACAGTACGCCTGAACATTTAGCGACTAAGACGCTACCAGTATAGGTGTGTATACTGGTATAGAATGTGAACAGAAAAGGTGACAGCAAAGTGTGATTGCTGGTACAGTGTGTGAAACAGAACAGGTAACAGCACAGTGCTTCGGCTAAAACCTGTAGAAGTAGTTCAGACAACATATTTGCTTACAGAACAATGAGTGAGATATATTTAGAATAAAGCCAGTAACCCAAAGAATATTTCTGCGGTGGACTCCAGCTTCGGGCGCTTGCGAGCTAGTCCAGTGTTACACAGCCTAGGGCAGGGGTCGGGAACTTGCGAGTTAGTACAGTCTTAAACACAGCCTATGGGCTAAATGTTGACCCTTGTACCGGGATGTTCAAAATGACTGTAAGAATTATTAATTTGCGTCGTCTGTGAATCACTGTTTGAAGCAATTGGTAGATAATCACCAAGATGACTTGGCTTATTGGTTGAAAAATTAATCGATAATCGCCAAGCTGACCTGAATTAGCTACATATAAAACAAATACCAAGAAGAGGAGGTACTGAAGTAGAGTCAAGAATGGCACAGTCACAAAGACGAGACGTTACGTCGGTGGATATTAAAAGAAGAAAAGGAAGTGATGTTAGATCGGTGGACGTTGTGTCAAGTACAGGATGCGATGCTAGATCAGTGGCCGTTGTGTCAAATAGAGGAAGTGACGCTAGGTCGGTGGACTTTGTGTGTCAAATACAGGAATGATGCTAGATCAGTGGCCTCTGTGTCAAGGAATGGAAGTGATGTTAGGTCGGTGGGTGTTGTGTCAAGTATAGGATGTAACGCTAGGTCGGTGGGTGTTGTGTCAAGTAAAGGATGTAACGCTAGGTCGGTGGACGTTCTGTCAAGTAAACTAAAGGATGTAACGCTAGGTCAGTGGATGTTGTGTCAAGTAAAGGATGTAACGCTAGGTCAGTGGATGTTGTGTCAAGTAAAGGATGTAACGCTAGGTCCGTGGATGTTGTGTCAAGTAAAGGATGTAACGCTAGGTCAGTGGATGTTGTATCAAGTAAAGGATGTAACGCTAAGTCGGTGGATGTTGTGTCAAGTAAAGGATGTAACGCTAGGTCGGTGGATGTTGTGTCAAGTAAAGGATGTAACGCTAGGTCGGTGGATGTTGTGTCAAGTAAAGGATGTAACGCTAGGTCGGTGGATGTTGTGTCAAGTAAAGGATGTAACGCTAGGTCAGTGGATGTTGTGTCAAGTAAAGGATGTAACGCTAGGTCGGTGGATGTTGTGTCAAGTAAAGGAAGTGAAGCTAGATCCCCGGCTGTATTTCCAAGTACAGGAAGTAGCGTAAGATGGGCGGACACTCTGTCAAGGACTGGAAGTGACGTTAGATGGGCGGACGCTCTGCCAAGTACAGGAAGTAGCGTAAGATGGGCGGACGCTCTGCCAAGTACAGGAAGTGACGCTAGATCGGTGTAACGCTAGATCGGTGGACACTATATCAAGGAAAGGAAGTGACGCCGTTAAGGAGAGAAAAAGACATTTTGGGTTAAGGAGAGATAATGACAATGATATCGGGAAGTGAATTGACGCTAGGTCAGGAAGAACAAAATCAGAATAATTAATGTCATCAATGATACGAAACAAAAACAACATTCTTGGTTTGCAGGTCATAATTTTAACAAGTCAGCGCGAAGCTGTGAAAATTTAATACTGGTATAACAGGACACTTTATTCTATCCCATTTCCAATCATCAATCGAACCTCAAACGCATTCTTCGGCTTCTTATCAAACCAGGTGTATCTTCTGCATTTTAGCACAGACGTGCCAAAGGGACATTATTTCTTTCCGTCGGCTAAATCAGCGATCAGAGCGGAGGAATGTGGCACTGCTTACCGTCAACAACAAACAAAAATATGTTCATGTTTGCACAAAATCTAAGTGGCTGTAACAGATATTTCCGCACACTCGGCACAAATGCCTTGGGCGCATGTCCTTCGAATTCCACAGCACATGGTGTTATCATTCTCTCTCGAACGGGGCTTTCTTATTCACCCACCCCACCCCACCCTTCCGGCTCATGACCTTGTCAAAAAGCACGTAGGCCAAACTGTAGATCTATGGCCTAAGTGAAACAAGCGTCGAGTAAAATGCCACCTGTTTGCAATCGTGACTGACGCTAGGTTACACTGATGTCACATATTTGCAATTGTGACAGACGCCAAACTGATTTGACCTACTTACAGATATAACTGATGACATTAACCTGCCGCCACATATTAACACCATTAAATGACGTCACATATTTACAAACAGATCTGATTATAGTTAAATGATTCCATAAAAATGACTAACACCATAAAACAGGTGTGATAGTAAAAAATGGCAGCGTTTATTAGTATGGCAGTCAACTGTCACCACATTTTATCATTATTTTTTTAAAACTAGGTTTCTGTCAATAAATCGACGCCACATACATACAAACGTGATTAATTCCTTTTTTTTTAAAAAGTCATATTTACAAAGACTGCTAACAGAAAAATGATATCACATGTTTACAAACATTATTGATAACAGTAAGCTAAGGTTGTTAAACTAACGTCATATATTTCTAAGCAGGAGAAAATTATTTCACGAATGTGGGTTTATATTTACAGACAGGAATAAAATTTCTTATTCACAGACGTGAGTATGACAGTAAATATGCACCACATTTTTACAGATGTGTCTGATCACAATAAATAAGTCTGATGAGGTTAAATTGAAATCATATATTTACCAACGCGCCTAATGACAATACATTGAAACCGCACATTTACAAACGCGACTGATGACAATAAACTGAAAACCGCACATTTACAAACGCGACTGATGACAATAAACTGAAAACCGCACATTTACAAACGCGACTGATGACAATAAACTGAAAACCGCACATTTACAAACGCGACTGATGACAATAAACTGAAAACCGCACATTTACAAACGCGACTGATGACAATAAACTGAAAACCGCACATTTACAAACGCGACTGATGACAATAAACTGAAAACCGCACATTTACAAACGCGACTGATGACAATAAACTGAAAACCGCAATTTTACAAACGCGACTGATGACAATAAACTGAAAACCGCACATTTACAAACGCGTCTGATGACAATAAACTGAAAACCGCACATTTACAAACGCGTCTGATGACAATAAACTGAAAACCGCACATTTACAAACGCGTCTGATGACAATAAACTGAAAACCGCACATTTTTAAAACGAGACTGACGCAATATATTTACAAATCTGACTGACGTCATTCTACTCAAGTTTCATGTACAAAGCACACAATCATATTTACAAACATACGTGACGTCATTCTACTCAAGTTTCATGTACAAAGCACACAATTATATTTACAAACATACGTGACGTCATTATGCTGGAGACAGTGTGTCAACTTGACTGACCTTACTCAACTGTCATTGTTCTTACAAATTGACGACAATGACCCCTCGCCCGATATTTACAAACATGAAGCAAGAGGCATGCAATTATAATAATACTTTCCAATGTTCCTTTGGAAAATCTCTCAAAATGTAACGCCGAGTGAGTGTTTAAGCTAGTGTTGATGCATCTCTGAATCTAAAACAAAGTTCAATTTTTGTCATTGTCAATAGGACTGTCAATAAAAGGTTTACTATGTATATCTAACACAAAGTCCAGTGTTTAATACTGTCGATAGACCTATCAATAAACGGTTTATTATGTAAATCTAACACAAAGTCCAGTGTTTATCACTGTTAAAGAACTAGCAAAAATGGTCCACTATGTAACTCTAACACAAAGTCCAATGTTTATCACTACCAATAGAGCTACAATAAAAGGTTTACTATGTAAATCAAACACAAAGCCCAGTGTTTATCAAGGCCAATAGGACTATCAATAAAAGGTTTACTATGTAAATCTAACACAAAATCGAGTGTTTATTAACAGCAAATGGTCCACTATGTAACTCTAACACAAAAGTCCAGTGTTTATCACTGTCAGTAGGACTAACAATACAAATTCACTATGTAACTCTAACACAAAGTCCAGTGTTTATCACTGTCAGTAGGACTAACAATACAAATTCACTATGTAACTCTAACACAAAGTCCAGTGTTTATCACTGTCAGTAGGACTAACAATACAAATTCACTATGTAAACTTTACACAAAGTCCAATGTTTATCACTGTCAGTAGGACTAACAATACAAATTCACTATGTAACTCTAACACAAAGTCCAGTGTTTATCACTGTCAATAGGACTAACAATACAAATTCACTATGTAACTCTAACACAAAGTCCAGTGTTTATCACTGTCAGTAGGACTAACAATACAAATTCACTATGTAACTCTAACACAAAGTCCAGTGTTTATCACTGTCAATAGGACTAACAATACAAATTCACTATGTAAGCTTAACATAAACTCCAGTATCACTATCGATAGGACTAATATTAGAATGTCCACACTGTAAATCTAACACATACTGATTTGCAGTTTTTGTGTCTACACACGCTTGACACATTACAGAAAGGTTAAATAGTTCAAATGTACTTCTGGAAACCTATCACATTTGACATTCATGCCGTTTACGTACAATGCCCTCCGTCATTAATGTCCAGTTCGCAAGCGGTAAGGTAACTGTGGCGCTATGCTAAACATCCTTCTCAATTTAATATGCATAGATTGGGAGATCGGGGTTTATTTTTAGGTACGAGTAACAGCTATCTGTGGTAACACTAGTTAAATGTTACAAGACAGTTGTAGCAATACTCGTTGTTTTGTTAGGAGAGAACACATTTTACAAGTGTCAGTGTTTTCATTAGGAGAGAACACATTTTACAAGTGTTAGTGTTTTCATTAGGAGAGAACACATTTTACAAGTGTTAGTGTTTTCATTAGGACAGAACACATTTTACAAGTGTTAGTGTTTTCATTAGGACAGAACACATTTTACAAGTGTTAGTGTTTTCATTAGGAGAGAACACATTTTACAAGTGTTAGTGTTTTCATTAGGACAGAATACATTTTACAAGTGTTAGTGTTTTAATTAGGACAGAATACATTTTGTAGTGTTAGGTTAGAGTTTTGTTAGGAGAGAACACATTTTACAAGTGTTAGTGTTTTCATTAGGAGAGAACACATTTTACAAGTGTCAGTGTTTTCATTAGGACAGAATACATTTTACAAGTGTTAGTGTTTTCATTAGGACAGAATACATTTTGCTAGTGTTAGTGTATTCATTAGGACAGAATACATTTTGCTAGTGTTAGGTTAGAGTTTTGTTAGGAGAGAACACATTTTACAAGTGTTAGTGTTTTCATTAGGACAGAATACATTTTACAAGTGTTAGTGTATTCATTAGGACAGAATACATTTTGCTAGTGTTAGGTTAGAGTTTTGTTGTTAGGATAGAAAAAAATTACTAGTGTTGATTTTGTTAAGACAGAAAAACATTTTACTAGTATTAATGTTTTGTTAGGACGGAAACATTTTACTAATATTAGTGTTTTGTTAGGACAGAAAAGATTTTACTAGTGTTGTCATAACAGCAGTAGTTATAACTACACCGTTTTAATGTCTTTAATAGAATATCAATCATTAATAACTACTTTATTCTTAATGTCAGAAGAGCAATAGTTATAGCTGCACTGTTTTAATGTATTTATTAGAAGAGTGTGACACCTCTGGACACCCTTCACTCACATAACTAATTAAAAGTGATCAAGAATTTTAATTTCAGTTATTAATAATTCTCCCTCAAGGCCAACATGTCTCTCACTTGGCGGATTAAAAAGGTGTTGTAAAACTCCACTCGTTACACAGTAACAAGATGGACGTTTTACTGTAGCATGTTTCTGCAGGTGGAAACTTCTTACTAAAGGAGTTATAAAAAATCATATTTTATTAATATTTAATTATCCCCCATCCACCCATTATTACTCCAGCATAAGATTTTAATACATGGGCTAGAATGTTAATAACTTTATTAAATCAACAATCAAATACACAGCATATGAATATAATCAAAAGAGTGTTGACATTTACATCACTTCACAACAAGGTTGGATTAAATGTTAGACACTCATTCAGTTTATCCTAGCATAGACATCAGCAGCCAAATTAAAATATCTATATAATCAAGTTCATAGATATAGTTTCATCATAGAAATGAGAGTGGAGTTTTAGAGAGATAATTATAGTCAATGTACATAACCTTTACTATGATGGCAGTTGTCGATGGCACGTGTTCACAATCATGTGGTTTGCAATAAGTCACTTTCTTTCCTATTAGATGACAGTTCAACGTACCTCTTTTCTAGCCACATTACACAACTGTTCCAGAATCTTCAATAAGCACACCATGGAGAATCGTCTAGAACTTCAAATGCATTATCAAAGCACTTCACGAGAAGTGTTCAAGAACTTTCGTCTGCACTACCTAAGCACACCACAAGGAATTTTCAAAAGGTTTTTGTGAATTTTCGAGACCAAACTCAAACTTCTATTTCCATTGTATTGGCTTTTGAATGTAATTCACAGGAATCAACTTAATGCAATTCACAGAAATCAACTTACAGCAATTCACAGGAATCAACGTACAGCAATTCAAAGGAATCAACTTACAGCAATCCACAGGAATCAACTTACAGCAATTCAAAGGAATCAACTTACAGCAACTTGTTTACTGATAAGTTCAATGACAATGTTGGATACACATACCAACTGATCCAGTAGAGTACAATGATCACTGCAATCTAAAGTGTATATAAGGTTACAAAACATCAAAAAACATGCCCCCCCCCTGCAAAAGTCAAGTTAAGGGCAGTGCTAAGTTTCAGGAATATTTCATCTCTAAACCCCTTTCTCTCTTACACATTCTCAACTTACAAAGCCTGCAACAATATTCATTATCCGATACACGAAATACAGCGTCAGTCAGAATTCCAAGTATAATGTACAACATAATCAAATTAATGAACATAGAAATAATGGTTCAATGACATAAAGCTTTCTCCAATTCAAAACATAGATCAATAGCAAACATATATGAAATATTTCTAAGCCCTAAACTCACCATAAGCTAACGATTGTTTTTAAGACCAGACTTGAGTTACGTCAAAATCAAACTTTTTAGAATATAGAACTTTCTTCAACAAAGTAACTTTCGGTCTATCCCCATTGGATGAAATTGTTATGAACAAGTGTGCTTGGAACTGGTTTGGATTACATCAACAAGTTCTAGCATATTCTTTACATGACTTGATATTTTAATTCTTATACTTACAAAAATATCATCAAGTGCAGTACCTGAAGGTCATGTCACGTTGACATTTAATAAATTATATAACAATTAAGTTTAGAAATAGAGACAGGCAAATTTACTCCCCGACACATAGCAATCATTACTAACGACTTGGTCTTATTGTCAGAAGAGCAATAGTTATAACTACACTGCTTTAATGTCTTTATTAGAATAGCAATCATTAAATGATGACTTTATTCTTGTCAGAACAGCAATAGTTATAACTACACTGCTTTAATGTCTTTATTAGAATAGCAATCATTAAATGATGACTTTATTCTTGTCAGAACAGCAATAGTTATAACTACACTGCTTTAATGTCTTTATTAGAATAGCAATCATTAAATGATGACTTTATTCTTGTCAGAAGAGCTATAGTTATAACTGCACCACTTTAATGTCTTTATTACAATAGCACCTATTTATAATGGTTGTAGTTTTAGTGTTTTTCTAGAATATCATACATCTACAAGGTATTAGTTCTAGTATAACTGCACGTTAGCGGCAAGGCCTGCTGGCACAGTTCCCATTTTGTCTTCGCGAAGTCGTGACTCTTGCCAGAAGGTGGCAGTGATTGTGCACAATGTATATTCCTGTCTCACTGCGGACAAGCCTTAATTGTCTAAAACTTTTAACGCTTTCCCTCGCACACACACACACACACACAAGGAACTAAGGAAAACGAAAGTCCGTAACCGTTCTCTTCTCTCTCTCTTGAATTGTTTTCAAGATCAGTGTTTTCTTAATTCTCTCTCTCTCCCCCCCCCCTTCCGTTGTTGTAAGGCTCTAATATTTTTTTTCTCTCTCTCTCAGCTCGAAAACTTTCTTCAAGACTTTTTTATTTTTGTTTTTGTTTTTACTCTCTGCTTGAAAACTTTGTGATCTCGGCACTAACCTCTTGGTGTGTCATCCACTTTACACGCCGCGTGCTAGCGCCATTACGCCCGAGTACGACCTAAGGAGTTAGCGCACAATCTAATTAACAAGCAGTGGAGCAATTGACTTTGATCTCTACCTGCCACACGCACTGACACCTCTTAAAGGTAAACCCACATACTACACACACACACACACACACACACACACACACACACACACACACACACACACACACACACACACACACACACACACACACACACACACACACACACACACACACACAGAGACGTAGTTTTGGGAGTGTCCTGTTTGTAACTATCAATACATACAAGTGGAATTTAGTATAAATTCATTATAATTTATAAAATTTTCTAATAAAGGGTGAGTTTACGTTTTGTGATTGTGATTTAATTTTGTTTTAAACGTGAATGGAGTCTGTGTAAGAACTAGTACGACATAAATTTGTTTTAAACGTGAATGGAGTCTGTGTAAGAACTAGTACGACATACGAAATACGATACTCAAGGGACATTAGTCATACCGTGGCCATGTTTATTCGAAAACGAGGCTCACCTGTCCTCACTCTTCTTTACTCAACTGTGTTAACTATCACTTAAGCGGCGTATTATCTGTTCAGGATATTTAATCTATTATGAAAACCAAGATCGTACCACCTTTTACTCTAAGTGAGCTGGAGTCTAACTTACAGTACTGTGAATCAACATTCTACAAACAAATACAAGTGTAGCCTACTAGAAATGGCTGGCAGGCCCTAGTGAATTTTCTCTCGTGTTTCTGGAACTTGACTTCCGCATACTCAAGAAGTCAAGTTTCCAGACTGAAATAAGAAGTATAAAATTCAGTTATATTTAATGACAGAAAAATTATATAATTCATAGTTAACATAATGCACATTGTCGGTAAATTTCTATTGTTTAAAAATTTAAATATGTTTTTACGGAGTTCAAAACTGCAACCATAAAATAGAAAATCACTTTACATGAGAACATTGTGAGTAATGTAGTGAAATTTTGAAAACAAAATTCTTGATAACTGTTATGCTGAAATCAGTGACCAATGTCAGAAACTGCCCTTAATGCAATGATATTTTTTGTGTAAATGAATCGACGGTCGGCGTCTTTTACACACACACACACACACACACACACACACACATACACGTCACATACCACACACACACACACACACACACACCACATACACGTCACATACCACACACACATACACGTCACATATCACACACACACACACGTCACATATCACACAATCACCCACCCACCCCTCACACTTTGTGTCACAGCGAATTGTAATCGGTCTACACCCGTTGTCTCCTTGAATCAACAAGTAGTAAACGATAGGTTGCGGTCGCCGTTACTCAGTGAAACACAGTACATGTAGTTATTTGTTATACCGGAGCACAGTACCTGTTACACGGTGAAACACAGTAGCTGTTACAAAAGAACACTGTTAAGATCACAGAAGATGTTGCAAAAGTACACAGAATCCCTTACGAAAGAATGATGTTATGAACACAGTAGTTGTTACGAAAGAACACAGTAGTAGTTACAAAATACCACGGTAGCGTTTA
Organism: Sinotaia quadrata; assembly: GCA_028829895.1. NCBI lineage: Eukaryota > Metazoa > Mollusca > Gastropoda > Architaenioglossa > Viviparidae > Sinotaia > Sinotaia quadrata. The sequence goes on along the minus strand of CM054178.1, from coordinate 141,856,779 downwards.
ATGTGAAAACACGGTAGTTATTACAAAAGAAAACAGTAACTTAATGTTAAAAACACAGTACTTGTAGCAAAAGAACGCTGTCAAGAATCCCCGTGGCAATGAGTGGAATGTGTCCTAGTCCCCTCCCTCCCATCCCCGTGGCAATGAGTGGAATGTGTCCTAAAGTCCCCTCCCTCCCATCCCCGTGGCAATGAGTGGAATGTGTCCTAGTCCCCTCCCTCCCATCCCCGTGGCAATGAGTGGGATGTATCCTTAATTACGAAAATTTTATGGCAGTAAACATTGCTTTTATATTTTTTTTGGTGATTGCTATCAGTGCAAAGAAATATCAGCTTAACTTCAAGTAATCAAAGACATACATAATTTATATTCTTTTATGATTGCTGTCAGTGCAAAGAAATCTCAGTTTAATTTCAAATAATTTATAATCAAAGACATATATATTTTTTGTGATTGGAGTCATTGCAAAGAAATCTCAGTTTAACTTTAAATAATCAATGACATATATAATTTATAATTTTTATGATTGCTCTTAGTGCAAAGAAATCTCTATTTAACTTCAAATAATGAAAGACATATATAATATATAATTTTTTGTGATTGTTGTCAGTGCATAGAAATCTAATTTAAATTCAAATAATTAATCAAAGACATATATAATTTATACATATTTAATTTCAAAGAAAATTTCCTAGATAAATTGGAACGTATTACATCTATTAAAAAAAAATACCCTAAAGCAAATACAAAAAAGAATGTGTGTACATATTTGCGAAGCAAGACTTGAAGAAAAAATGTACATATTGATAACAGTTGCTCATGCTTTACTTGTTACTAAATTAATATGTTAAATAAAGTGTTTTAATGATGTAATGTAAATTTTATAACAAACAACAAAATCGAATTCGGGGTGGGGGGTGGGGGTGATTCACATTGTAATTTGATATATGTATGTGAGTTGTGTGTGTAGTAAAGTGTATTGTTAAACTACAGTAATTTTCATACTCAAATCACCGACGCAAGCTTACATTTCTTATAACGAATAAATCTATTATTCCTGCAAGAAAACATTTCTATTTTAATATTACATTTAATTGTTAGACATTTCCTTATTTCTGAAATAATACCGCGTTATTTCCTTGCAAATCCCGATCCCAGTCTGGGGTAACGGACATGGAACTAAGGCAGTGCTGACTTCACGAACAAATTCCAAATTTATCCCAAAATGTAATTAACACGACTACCAAAACTGATCTGTTTTGTGTACAAGGCTGACAGTGAGTTACGGGACTTGGAAGAACCCCAAATAAAAATACATGTAGCCACTTTCTTTCTAAAATTAGGTGGAATTATTGTTTGGTTTGTTTGTTTTTTTTTTCGTTTATTAAAAGTGGATTGCTCATAAAAGGTATGGCATTTGAATATATGCTCATATTTAATACACTTACTAATAAATCGAAGTACATGAGAAATTATTTTTTCATTAGACTTAAAACTTGATTATACAAGGTTGCATCGTTAACAAGATCAAGAGTTGTCTATCCTAAGCCGCATCAGTCACAGGAGTAGCAATAACGTGTCATAAAAGTGTCGCTTTGACTCAAAGCGTTCACAAAGAGTTTCGGGAAAGAGAACAAAGTTGAATGTTTCCAGAGCGACAGTTGAGTGCCTGGATAAAAGGAAAAAAGAAAGTGAACGAAGTAAGTGCCTATTATTATCAGACGTGTAATTCTGTCTGTCCACACGGGCTTTTCACTCTTTCACAATTATTGCAGCAGCACGTGTGTTTAATATTTTATTTTGTTTGGTATTTTGTTCGTAGGTGTTTGACAGTTTGTTATTTTATTTTCCCCATTTTATATATGTCTATGTGCATGTTGTTCATTTTATAATTTATGCAAAATGTCCTGAAAACAAATGTGTCTGTGTGTATCAGTGTTTGAATGGAGAGAGAGAAGAGAGAAAGTGTATCCAGTAGGTCTAGGTGTGTGTGTGTTTGTTTTATTACAGGGGGATATCAGTTTTTAAACTGAATATAAACATGGACTATATAAATTAGTTTTTTTTATTTCAATGTCAATTTGCATTTATACAATTTGTATTCATACGTATAAAGACTTCCGGGCCAAAAACACGATTTACGTATGCATCTAATGGTACATGAAATGTAACCACGGCTTTGCTTAGACATCCGTTGGCACATGAAATGTAACCACGGCTTTGCTTAGACATCCGTTGTCACATGAAATGTAGCCACGGCTTGCATAGACATCTAATGATACATGAAATATAATAACGACTGAGTTGTACATCTAGCAGTATATGAAATATAATAACGACTTAATTGTACATATATCAGTACATGAAATATAATAACAACTTAGTTGGTACATCTATCGGGACATGAAATATAATAACGACCGAGTTGTACATCTATCGGGACATGAAATATAAGCACAATTAGATGTATTTTATTGATACTTTAAATATAAACATGGATTACTGGTATAATCAGTACATTGTTCACTTTGTGTACTTTTATACAACTTTTTATAAGCAAAACTTTGCATTAATTAAAATAACTTTATTGCAGTTTTTTGCGGCTAATAGTATATTAATAGTCAAAGTTTTCTTTCTTTCTTTCTTTCTTTCTTTCTTTCTTTCTTTCTTTCTTTCTTTCTTTCTTTCTTTCTTTCTTTCTTTCTTTCTTTCATAATAATTAAATGTTTATAAACAAATTTGTATTTACATACAGACATTGATATTGTTAATACAATAGTTAATTATCTAAACTTATTGATATCTATTGGTAGACCAGCGTACGCTATATTTAACTCTTTGTAATAACTGAAGTGTTGTTGACATTATCTTGAAGAATGGCATTAGAATAAGTAATGAGAAAGACATTTTCTTTTCACGACAGTCGGGTATTATAAATATTTATAATTTATATATTAATTAATTTATATATTAAAATACAACACGAGACAGTGGCCTGTATGCAAGGTGTTCACGCTGGCAGTCGTTTTATGGCTGTGGCCACTTTAACTTGCCGCCCAAATATAGGCAATATCATTACATGACGTCATCTAGCAAAGCCTAAAGTCCAAGGGCTTTGAAAGGTAAATAGCACTGAGCCAGTAATAATGACGAGTATTTTCTTTCTCTTCTTTTTTGGACTATGAAATCTTGACAGGGAACAAGAGAGAGAGAAGCGGGGTAGAGAAAGAGGGTGGGGTAGAAAGAAAGAAAGAATTTTCACTGATAGAATTAAATTAGACTGACGGAATTTGACTCAAATAGCTCAAGCTAAATTTCATATTTAAGGAGAGCTCGGAAAGTTGTAAGACAAGGGCACTTAACTCGCAAACAGAATGCTTTGTGTTCGAGCCTAGCCTTGTACAGTGGATTTTTTTTGTTGTTGGTTTTTTTTTGGGGGGTAATCGATTCTCACCAACTCTCTCCTTGCTCTTACTGTTCAGTTTAACGGTCATGATTGTGAGGGTTTGCAGCTCATGCGGAAAACTAGCGCAAATACCCATTATTCTATCACTCAGCCCTTTTCACGACTTCTGTTTGACTATCGGTTATGAACCAAGATCTCGGAACCTTACCAATATTCTGGGAGATCCAATGTTTTGCGGAGGATGTGGGCACTTCCGAGGAGTGCTGTTTTACGTAGTGTGGCAAGTCTGTGGTTTTCAGTGAGTTTATTCAGATATCCTTCCAACTCAGGTGTTATGTTTCCCAGGGCTTCTATCACTACTATTCCACAGTCTGGATTTCTAATATGAAGTCTTTGTATTTTTCTCTTTCTTTTGTTTTTATGTATCTCTTGGAACAGAACATCAATGATTAGTGTTGTTCGGTTAGACTTACTGAGAACTACAATGTCTGATCTTCGCACATGAGCTACTCGATCTGTTTTTTAGCTCAAAGTCCCACAGCATTTTGACTTCTTCTGTCTCGGAGACTGTTTCTGATTGGTGCATCCATGCCCTCTGATGTTTTTACTCCATAGTACTCACATAAGTTTCCATGTGCGGTGAAGTAAATTTGCCTATCCCTATTTCTAAACTTAATTTAAAAAAAATTTTTTTTTTACACAGTCTGGATAACACAACAAGGCGTGAATACCTTGTATACAGGCCACTGTCTCGTGTTGTATTTTAATATAAATATTTATAATGCCCGACTGTCGTGAAAAGAAAATGTCTTTCTCATTACTTATTCTAATGCCATTCTTCAAGATTTTTTATATAAATTGTTAAATTGTCGAAGTGACCAGACCCAGATCTCCTCATGATGGTATTTTTGTGAAAGAGTTGGAGTAAACACTCGAGTTAGAATATGCTAGAAATTGATGATGCAATGCAAACCAATTCCAACTGGATGAGAAGTTTATTATCCAGTGGTTAAAATTTGTTAGAACGAGATCAGCCAATAGGCTGAGGTCAAACGTTTGCAAGCTGTAGAGAATTCTATTGTCTAATCATTCAGTTTAGGAGGTAGAGGACTGGAAAAAAATCAAAGATGTCATTGAAGGAGAAGTTATAAACCTTGTGGACTACATCTGAAATAAGCCGCCTGACAGAAACATTAAATATAAATAATATCACTCACACACACACACACACACACACACACACACACACACACACACACACACACACACACACACACACACACACACACACACACACACACACACACACACACACACACACACACACCATTTTACCGACATTCAAAGAGTCTGTCTACGTCTGCTGTTTGGGTGTAAGGCTTCATGTATTTTGAATAGCTTAGTTGTTTACTATCTGTCCTTATATATATATGTGTGTGTGTGTGTGTGTGTGTGTGTGTGTGTGTGTGTGTGTGTGTGTGTGTGTGTGTGTGTGTGTGTGTGTGTGTGTGTGTGTGTGTGTATGTGTGCCTTCTTAACACCAATCGTATTATAGACGAATTGTACTGGCTTATTCTACATTAACTTATGTGTGTTTGTGTGTGTGTGTGTGTGTGTGTGTGTGTGTGTGTGTGTGTGTGTGTGTGTGCGTGTATGTGTGCCTTCTTAACACCAATCGTATTATAGACGAATTGTACTGGCTTATTCTACATTAACTTATGTGTATGTGTGTGTTTGTGTTTTCGTTTGTATTAAAAACTTTATTGACATGCCCAATACAAACAACAACTCATTAATCTGCCCTACATTTCGGACTTGTTCTATATAATACACTTGAACTTTATATACTATATAAGCATTATTTGGGATTATTATTATTTTTTTAAATTAGTCCTCTGCAAAGATTATGAATGAGTGCCAAACAAACTTACTATACACAATTATGTTCGTGTTCTGAATAAACTTTACTGTTGATTATCTAATTTATTATGTCCTATACAGATTTTTCGGACGTTTATCTATCTCTGTTGTTATGTACTATATACATTTTTCGGACGTGTTCTATCATTGTTGTTATGTCTGATACTAAATTTCCGGACGTGTTCTTTCTGTGGTGTAATGTCCTAAACAATTTTACGGACGTGTTATATTACTTTATGCCCTATACAATTTTTTTCGGACGTGTTCTATCTCCGTTGGTATATGTCTGATACAAAATTTGCTGATGTGTTCTTTCTGTGGATAATGTCCTATACCATTTTTTTCTGACGTGTTATAATACTGTTGTGTCCTATACAAATTTTCTGTTATTTACACACGACCTAAGCGTGTTCTAAACAATCTTTACTATATCATATATTGTCCATTACAAAAAATAGTTCTTGACTTGTTTCAAACAGGTCTCCACAGTCATGTGGTTTACAGACTTTCTGGTTGTTTTCTAACCAGGCTTAACCGTTATATCCTATGCAAACTTTCTGGTTGTTTTGGTAAACAGTATTCTCAGTTTTCTTCTTTTCTTTTTAACACAAATTAAATTTTCCATGTGTGTTGGAAACAATCTTTAGAATTAAGTCTTTTATTAAACTTTCCTGTTGTGTTATACAGAGTCTTTCTTGTCAAATACTACAAAACTTTCCTGTTGTGTTATACAGAGTCTTTCTTGTCAAATACATACAAAACTTTCCTGTTGTGTTATACAGTCTTTCTTGTCAAATACATACAAAACTTTCCTGTTGTGTTATACAGAGTCTTCTTGTCAAATACATTACAAAACTTTCCTGTTGTGTTATACAGAGTCTTTCTTGTCAAATACATACAAAACTTTCCTGTTGTGTTATACAGAGTCTTTCTTGTCAAATACATTACAAAACTTTCCTGTTGTGTTATACAGAGTCTTTCTTGTCAAATACATACAAAACTTTCCTGTTGTGTTATACAGAGTCTTTCTTGTCAAATACATTACAAAACTTTCCTGTTGTGTTATACAGAGTCTTTCTTGTCAAATACATACAAAACTTTCCTGTTGTGTTATACAGAGTCTTTCTTGTCAAATACATACAAAACTTTCCTGTTGTGTTATACAGAGTCTTTCTTGTCAAATACATTACAAAACTTTCCTGTTGTGTTATACAGAGTCTTTCTTGTCAAATACATACAAAACTTTCCTGTTGTGTTATACAGAGTCTTTCTTGTCAAATACATTACAAAACTTTCCTGTTGTGTTATACAGAGTCTTTCTTGTCAAATACATTACAAAACTTGTCGGACGTGTTCTAAGCAAACTTCAGTTTTATGTCCTTTGCAAAACTTTCCGGATGTGTTCTAAACAGATTTTATTGTTATGTCCTTTCCTAGAGGTGGATGGCAGTGACGCATTTGTGCCACCCAGACAATGGTCCTGACCCAGAGGACAATAGCTATTGACACTTTGAAATTATCTGTCAGTGTTTGCAGGCTAGGACTGGGCAACGAAGCACAATCCGTCAGGTCTGTCATGTCGGTCACGACAGAGTTATCAAGGCAGTGAGATACTCGACACGGAGAGCGAATATGTGTGTGACATTTTGTACCCGAATGTGTGACGACATTGGACAGGCAATCCTCGGATGTGTGTGACATTTTGTACTCGAATGTGTGACAGGCAATACTCAGATGTGTGTGACATTTTGTACTCGAATGCATGACAGGCAGTACTCGGATGTGTGTATGGCAAACAATACTTGAATGTGTGTACGGCAGGCAATACTCCAATGTGCGTACGGTAGGCAATACTAGAATACTAGAATGTGTGCATGGTAGGCAATACTCGAAAGTGTGTATGACAGGCTATACTCGAGATTGTGTGCGTGTGTGAGAGATAGGCAGTACTCGAATGTGTGTATGTCTGACTGTACACTATTTGTGTATGATAGGTAATACTCGAGCATGTAAGTGTATGTTAGATTGTACTCGAGTGCGTGTAAGTGTATGTTAGATTGTACGCGAGTGTGTGTTAGTGTATGTTAGATTGTACGCGAGTGTGTGTTAGTGTATGTTAGGTTGTACGCGAGTGTGTGTTAGTGTATGATAGGTTGTACGCGAGTGTGTGTTAGTGTATGTTAGATTGTACGCGAGTATGTGTTAGTGTATATTAGGTTGTACGCGAGTGTGTGTTAGTATATGATAGGTTGTACGCGAGTGTGTTAGTGTATGTTAGGTTGTATGCGATTATGTTTTAGTGTATGATAGGTTGTACGCGAATGTGTGTTAGTGTATGTTAGATTGTACGCGATTATCTGTTAGTGTATGATAGGTTGTACGCCTTTTATATTCATGTAGACAGATATTGTATACGAAGGCAAACACAATCATTGTTAAAATCACTTAAAATCTCCAGTTCCTTTACACGAAGAAACAGCATATCCTAGAGAGCAATTTATTGACTTGATGTCATCATTACACTTCCTTAAAACTTCATTCTATCAAATCAACACAATCTATTTCCTCATAAAACTAGATTAAACCCGATTTCATTGCGTATCAAATAAACTTAATGCCATAAGATAAAACATCAATCCAATAAAAAATCCGTAACACAAACCTAATTTCATTGGATAAAGAACAAAATATTCATTACGTACTGTGGCGGAGTAAATTTGCCTATCCCTATTTTAAAATTTAATTGTCGCATAATTTTAAATTGTAAAAGTAACTCGGCCTTGGGCACTCCTTATGATGGTATTTTTGTAAGTGTCTGAGTTGAAGTAAATACCCGAGTTGAGAATATACTAGAAATTGCTGATGTAATGCAAACTAATTCCAACTGGGATTTATTATCCAATGGTTATGATTTACGAGAACGAGGCCAGCCAATGGACTGAGATCTAAAAATGTACCTGCTGTAGAGAAATCTATTGTCCAATCGCTTTTAATGGTAAATTAACTGATTGATTGAGAGAGAATGGAATTAGAAATACTTTGTGCATTTTGCTATTGATATGTTATACTTGTGTTTTATGCAGACATGTAATATGTGAGTAGACTATTATTTCTACAAATGTTTAAAGTAAGCTGATTATATGTAGTATGCTAACACTTGACATTGTTCTAGTGAAACAATGCATTAAACTATAATGCAGTATTTATTATGCTGTGTGCGTATATCAGGCTAATAAATACAGTTCTAGGAAATTGTAAGTTGAGACTGGAATGTAAGAAAGACTGGAGTTATAACGTGATTATATTTTTCAGGGTAAATCAGCCTTTCTTTTTGTGTATGATTTGAACCTCCTGGTTTACTGATTACAGACATCTACGATCGTGGTAGACTGCAGTGTGTAAATGTAAGAATACACTACACTTCATTGTTAATGGTGGCAAGATGACTACTACAGACATCTACGACCATGGTAGACTGCAGTGTGTAAATGTAAGAATACACTACACTTCATTGTTAATGGTGGCAAGATGACTACTACAGACATCTACGACCGTGGTAGACTGCAGTGTGTAAATGTAAGAATACACTACACTTCATTGTTAATGGTGGCAAGATGACTACTACAGACATCTACGACCGTGGTAGACTGCAGTGTGTAAATGTAAGAATACACTACACTTCATTGTTAATGGTGGCAAGATGACTACTACAGACATCTACGACCGTGGTAGACTGCAGTGTGTAAATGTAAGAATACACTACACTTCATTGTTAATGGTGGCAAGATGACTACTACAGACATCTACGACCGTGGTAGACTGCAGTGTGTAAATGTAAGAATACACTACACTTCATTGTTAATGGTGGCAAGATGACTACTACAGACATCTACGACCGTGGTAGACTGCAGTGTGTAAATGTAAGAATACACTACACTTCATTGTTAATGGTGGCAAGATGACTACTACAGACATCTACGACCGTGGTAGACTGCAGTGTGTAAATGTAAGAATACACTACACTTCATTGTTAATGGTGGCAAGATGACTACTACAGACATCTACGACCGTGGTAGACTGCAGTGTGTAAATGTAAGAATACACTACACTTCATTGTTAATGGTGGCAAGATGACTACTACAGACATCTACGACCGTGGTAGACTGCAGTGTGTAAATGTAAGAATACACTACACTTCATTGTTAATGGTGGCAAGATGACTACTACAGACATCTACGACCGTGGTAGACTGCAGTGTGTAAATGTAAGAATACACTACACTTCATTGTTAATGGTGGCAAGATGACTACTACAGACATCTACGACCGTGGTAGACTGCAGTGTGTAAATGTAAGAATACACTACACTTCATTGTTAATGGTGGCAAGATGACTACTACAGACATCTACGACCGTGGTAGACTGCAGTGTGTAAATGTAAGAATACACTACACTTCATTGTTAATGGTGGCAAGATGACTACTACAGACATCTACGACCGTGGTAGACTGCAGTGTGTAAATGTAAGAATACACTACACTTCATTGTTAATGGTGGCAAGATGACTACTACAGACATCTACGACCGTGGTAGACTGCAGTGTGTAAATGTAAGAATACACTACACTTCATTGTTAATGGTGGCAAGATGACTACTACAGACATCTACGACCGTGGTAGACTGCAGTGTGTAAATGTAAGAATACACTACACTTCATTGTTAATGGTGGCAAGATGACTACTTGAGCAATGTCTGGTGCAGGGAAGATGCTGGAAATTGCCACAATTATTGTTCTGCACATAGAAGCCACTGATTAGCTAAAGGGAATAAGTAGCAGAACAGTTTTCCACTGTGAGAGAAACAGAACTGACGTAAACACAAACAAATAAACTTGTGTCTTTGTTGCAAAAGCATAGGAAAACTATTGATACAATGTTTAATTCAGGTTATATATAAACTACTATCACTTATCTCAAATAACTCCATTTCTGTTCTCTGATAAGAACTATCCTGTGACACAAATACCGAATTGTATTTAGGATTTAAGACTGTTTAAAATATAGAAATTATTCGAACGTGGTTTCAGGGAAATATTCATGTCAAGTAATCTTTTTCATTGTATATGCTATAGGTATATTTGATTGACTTTCTTAACATATTGATAACCTTATATTGGAGAAGAAAATGGTGGATGGGAATTCACTGAATATAGATTAAAGACAGATTTGAATTATCCTTTAGTAAGAAGTTTTCCACCTACAGAAAAATTGTGTGACGGTAAATGTTGTCGTTAATGTTGTGGAAGCGAGAGAACGATTTCAGCGCCTGCATATCCGCCAAGTGAGAGAGACGAGTGGTGTCTGCTGGAGAATTATTAAAAATATAAATTCTCATCACTTGTAATTAGTTATGGAAAACTAATTAATAATAATCATTAACTAAGTTACGTTGGAGTCATACGTACAAAATTAGCCAATTGCCGTTATTCAAATATTAATGAAATGTCATTGCACGAAAAATAAACTCAGATCCTCAAGAAGGAAAAGTAAGAAAACCCCTAAACTAATTCCTTGACCCACAAGCATAACTCTAATATTATTACTCCTAAATCTGACTTCTATATGATTACGCCCTAAATAAAGCGTCTGACAATACTATAGCGCCTAAATAAAATGTCTGGCATCAATACCATTACGCCTAAATAAAACGTCTGAATTCCAGTAAATCAAAATATGGATACTCACATGGACAAATTCCCCTCTTCCTCAATTGTGTGCAGTCTCTGGAATGTACGTTTTTCCTCCATAGTTCAGAGTCCCACTTCTCAGCTTTCGGTCTTCAAAATTACGGTTTGACAATCTTGGACTCAGCTGACGTCACTCCGTCTGTTTTTGCATGGGGCCAAATGTCAGCACACCCCAAATCATAGAAATTCCAGTCTCTATACTATTTTACCCAGGCTGACGGTTCTCACTTATCTCGGCGGTGCGACGCTCAAGAGCAAGCCAATTGTAACGGGTACATTGCCGTAGTTGAGAGCTTGTTATCAGTAACGGATCGGAAACGGGTGCGCGAAAACGCTTCTGTCAAGTACTCCAGGCACCTCTTCGATCCCTGGCATCAGAGCGAGAAGACTGGACACTGACCAGGCGATAACGACGGGCACTAGTTCTAGTTTGGGTTCTGTCAATGATCTGACCCTAACGTTCTAACGTTCAGTCACTCAGTTTAGACAACTCGGGTAGCGGACCCGCTTCGGAAATCTACCCGGCAGGTTGTTTATTTACAGTACTTACTCGACGGCTGACGTAGCCTGACCTGCCGTAACTGAGCACACGTCATTTCTTTTCTTCTATTTTTTTTTTTTATTTGTTGGACTTTACGGACTGTAGTCACGCCGCGAACAGTAGGGCTTGTAGTCAAGAGTACAAAACTCTCTTTGTCGTACCTATCATATTTATGTCTCCCTCCCCCCCCCCTCTTTTTAACTCCAGTCTATGCGATAAAAGTCTATCGTCTATAGATTGCTCTGAGTAGCGTTTGAACAAAAGAGATTCGACGACGGCCGTGCTGTCATGCATTTACTCAATTTCTGCTTTGCTTGCTCGTCACCGGAGCGTGAAAACATGAAGTTTTCAAACCCAGCCCTCATGTGACTTGAGTTTGTGTAGTGACGTTGCCTGACTTGCCATAGCAATTTGTTGTCCTGTCCTCATGAACTCATTAACCCGATGAGACCGACTCAAGCATGTTTTCTATGCCAGTACTTTGACCTTAGACAGGGAGTTAAGTTTATTTCTACACAGTTCTCTTTTCCTTTGTTTTGAATATTGGTGTACATAAATATATGAATATTGATGTACAAAAATATATGAATATTGATGTGTACATAAATATATGAATATTGATGTGCACAAATATATGAATATTGATGTACACAAATATATGAATATTAATGTACACAAATATATGAATATTGATGTACAAAAATATATGAATATTGATGTGTACATAAATATATGAATATTGATGTGCACAAATATATGAATATTGATGTACACAAATATATGACTATTGAACTTTCCTGGCAAAATAACTGCTTTCTCTCGTTTGTTTCAGTCACGTGCTCTTCACACGTCCCCTCATACTTTCGGAGTTAGCTCCTACACGGAATGAGTTTCCTCAGTGTTTAGATTTGAATTAGGCTATTTATTATTACTGTTGTTGTTATAGTGTTTAGATTTGAATTAGGCTATTTATTATTACTGTTGTTGTTATAATGTTTAGACTTGAATTAGGCTATTTATTATTACTGTTGTTGTTGTAGTGTTTAGACTTAAATTAGGCTATTTTTTATTACTGTTGTTGTTATAGTATTGTATGTTGTTTGGACTTGAATTAGGCTATTTATTATTACTGTTGTTGTTATAGTGTTGTATGTTGTTTAGACTTGAATTAGGCTATTTATTATTACTGTTATTGTTATAGTGTTGTATCTTGTTTGGATTTGAATTAGGCTATTTATTATTATTATCATTCCATTCGCATCCACAGCTTAGGCGCATATACAATTACAAAGCGACCTGAGTAATCATTCACAAGACAAATTGATAGACAGGTATAGGCTCGTCCCCACTCACTCAATCACGCCTAGACAGTTATAGGCTCGTCCCCACTCACTCAGTCATGCCTAGACAAGTATAGGCTCGTCTCCACTCTCACTCAGTCATGCCTAGACAGGTATAGGCTCGTCCCCACTCACTCAGTCATGCCTAGACAGGTATAGGCTCGTCCCCACTCACTCAGTCATGCCTAGGCAGGTATAGGCTCGTCCCCACTCACTCAGTCATGCCTAGACAGGTATAGGCTCGTTCCCACTCCCACTCACTCAGTTACACCTAGACAGGATAGTCAGTCGATGAAATAAACAGAAGTCTGATGACTGTACTGGTGAAATTAATAAGTAACAAAAGGTTAGATTGCAACCACTAGGTGACTTTTAATACGCAACAAAAGGTCAGATTGCAACCACTAAATGACTTTTAATACGCAACAAAAGGTCAGATTGCAACTACTAGGTACAACCAATGATGTTTTAACTAAAACAATATTACAGTGGACACAATAGACATATAAATCTATATCAATATTACTCTAACTTAAATCCATTTCATATTAACATACCTTAAATCCATGTTAATATTACTCTAACTTAAATCCATTTCAGTATTAAGTATAACATAAATCCATGTCAATATTAATAAAATTTAAATCCATATCACTATTAATATAACTTAAATCCATGTCAATGTTAATGTGACTTAAATCCACGTCAATACAAAAATAACTTAAAGCCTTGTCAATATTAATATAACTTAAACCCATGTCAATATTATTGTAACTTAAACCCTTGTCAGTATTAATATAACTTAAATCCACGTCACTATTAATATAACTTAAATCCATGTCAGTATTAATATAACTTAAATCCATGTCAATATTATTGTAACTTATACCCTTGTCAATATTAATATAACTTACTTAAAGTTTAGTGAACACGAGTTGACGGGAGTTAAAATTTTTATTTTTCATTTAAATTGCAGGGCTAATTTGCAGTTTCATCTTTGCTCGGGGAGATAATTCTGGAGTATATTATTTCCTCGGGGGGAGGGGGGGTTGATAATTATGTGGCATGTTATCTCTTCTGGTGATGGATGACCATTGTGCAGTATGGTATTTTCTCTAGAGAAGATACTTCTAAACCTACAGTAGTCAAATAAAGGATGTCTTCCCAGACTGGATTGCACAAAATCTGAGCCAAACTCTGTAGTCACTTACGTCAGAGTGTTTCTGTAGTCACTTACGTCAGTGTTTCTGTAGTCACTTACGTCAGTGTTTCTGTAGTCACTTACGTCAGTGTTTCTGTAGTCACTTACGTCAGTGTTTCTGTAGTCACTTACGTCAGTGTTTCTGTAGTCACTTACGTCAGAGTGTTTCTGTAGCAAGATTTGCAGCTTAACAACGGCCGTCAAACGATTACAATCTCACATTAAGTGCACTTTTAATGCTGTATTCAGTTGCTTTAATCTACAGCTTCCAGAGTGTCACAATGAGACAGTTGACAAAGCAGGATTACACTCTGTTACCATCCTACAGAAATGGGTGGCTGGCATCATGCAACTGATCAGGCACAAGCTACATTATCATAATCGTGCATTAGCTAAAACAACAATACACAATGGATGTACAAAGACATTATATTGTTAGTATTACTTAGCCTCTTTCCATGAATTCTGTTTGAATGTCGGTTGTGATCCAGGGTCTTCACTGTCTTGTTTTGTTTGTTTTGTTTTAGTCTCCTTCATTGTCATCTCCTCCACTGTCTTGTTTTGTTTAAAGTCTCTTTCATTGAATTGTTTTGTTTGTTTTAGTATCTTTTATTTCTTGTTTGTTTTAGCTTCCTTCATTGTATTATTTTGTTTTAGTCTCCTTCATTATCATGTTTTGTTTGTTTTATTTTATTCTCATTCATTGTCATGTTTTGTTTATCTCCTTCACTGTCTTGTTTTGTTTAATCTCCTTATGTCTTGTTTTGTTTCTTTAAGTCTGTTTTGCTTGCCTACAATCTATTTCACTGAGTTGTATTGTTTGGCTACAATCTATTTCAATGCCATATTTTGTTTGGCTACAATCTATTTCAATGCCATATTTTGTTTGGCTACAATCTATTTCAATGCCATGCTTTGTTTGGGGATATTTTAATGCCATGTTTTGTTTGGCTAGATTTTATGTCAGTGTCTTGTTATGTGTTGTTTAACCCTACACCTGAATTAAATTATTTTATATTTTAATTATGTAGATTTTCAGATGTTTACAATTTATTGTTCCTTGTCAGTACAGAGGTTTTCAGGTACTTTTATTGAGCCAATCTTGTCAATACAACCGACAATGGCAACAGTAAAAACAACAAATAAATTTCGGTTCGACGATCTTTGTTATGCATGGCTGAACTCGTTTATTGTCGAATGTTTGATTCATTGCAAACTTCCCCGTGAATAAACATGAAAGAAAATACGTGTGTTGTCTTGTAAAGTTCGTGTATCATGTTATCAAAGAGTTGAAAAAAAAATAAAAAGGGCTAAAAACGGGCATGCATGCACCCAGTAAAGGTGCTAAACTTTTTTTCTAGGTTACAGTGTCCGGGTAGACAGGTGAAATCATCCACCCACCATTGCTCCAACAAATAGTTTAATAATATGTGCAAGAAGGTTAATAAATTTAACAATAAATTTATTAAATCAACAATAAAATATACACATCACAAATACAATGACAGATTATTTGACATTAATATTTCATGAAACACTTTTAAAGACCATTTCGATACTTCTTCAGTCTTAAATCCTAACACAAAGTTCAGATTAGTATCAACAGAAATTGCAGGGCTATTATTATCATAGAAAAAACAGAGTTATAAAGTGATATGATAATAGTTTGTAGATAACCTGGTCAGTGACGTAAGCTACAACAATCCTTCAGGAATTTTGTAACAATGTCACAAGTTATTGTTCAAAATAGAATAATCAATCTTCTATCGCTCTGCTAAGCACATTGTAAAATATTCCAACACTGTAGATCTCTTAAGACTATTCTAGGCACACATTGTAAAATATTCCAACACTGTAGATCTCTTAAGACTATTCTAGGCACACATTGGTAATATTAGCTTAGTAGGCAATCACAGAAACAAACTTCTAGCACTCCTTTTGCTAAAGAGTTCCACAGTGGAGTTAGACACATTTGCTGATGCGCACAAAGAGGATGCAGTGAATCAACACAACTTCCACACTGTAGGATGGAAACTTCTCAAATCCACCACAAGCATGCAAAGAAGAAAGGGAAAAAAGGCTTGCTCCTTTCTGAAACATCATATCAGAGAGCAATGCTAAGTTCCAAGTGTAATCATCTCTATTCTCCATTCTTTCTTACAATCATTCTCAACTTACTATTTCTGCAACAGTATTTATTAGCCCAATACATCCATGCAACATAATCAATTGTGAATGTGTTTCTACTAGAAAAAATGTCATGTTTAACATATTACATAATATTTTTAAGTATTATAATTCTCCATTGTAGAAATAATAATCAATTAACAAATATAATATATCAATAGCAAACTATACAAAACATTTCATGGTCCATTCTCTGTCAATCAAAATCAAAGAGATTAAAATATAGAATTTTCTTCAAAGGGTAAGTTTTTGGTCTCTACCCATTGGCTAGTTCATTATTTATAAACCCTAAACAATTGGATAACAAAAATTATTCATCCAGTCTGGAATGGTTTATATTACGTCAGCAAGTTCTAGCTTATTCCTTACCTGAGATGTTATTTTTACATTGGTACTTACAAAAATGTCGTCATGAGCAGTACCCGAAGTATTAAACATTGGCCTTTAGCAAACTATAATTAATTTTTAAAATAGACACAAGCGAACTTCTTCCACCACACAATCAATGTTCTATTAATACAATTAACATAAATTCTCAAATTTGTAATTATTTATGGATGATTAATAATAATGACAATCATAACCACTAACCTGGGTGGCGGTGTGTCATACTTTCAATCAATATCTTCTTAACACTATCAATGTTTTCTTATCACTATCAATCAATATCTTCTTAACACTATCAATGTCTTCTTAACACAATATCAATCAATATCTTCTTAACACTATCAATGTCTTCTTAACACAATATCAATCAATATCTTCTTAACACTATATCAATCAATATCTTCTTAACACAATATCAATCAGTATCTTCTTAACACAATATCAATCAATATCTTCTTAACACTATCAATGTCTTCTTAACACAATATCAATGAATATCTTCTTAACACAATATCAATCAGTATCTTCTTAACACAATATCAATCAATATCTTCTTAACACTATCAATGTCTTCTTAACACAATATCAATCAGTATCTTCTATAAAAGGACGGGCCGGTCGCCCTAAGACCGCCTGGAGACGATCCTGCGAAGAGGAAATGAAGAGCTGCAACCTGTCATGGGGTGAACTGAAAAAGGCTGCCCAGAATAGACTGCGATGGAGAGTGTTGTTGAGGCCCTTTGTTCCACGGGGAATCCAAAGAGATAAGTCAAGTAAGTCAATCTTCTTAACACAATATCAATCAGTATCTTCTTAACACACTATCAATCACTTTTTTGCGTAACACACCTTTAATGTATTTTTAACAAGCAAATTTCTTAACACACCATTAGTGTCTTAACATACCATCAATCATTGTCTTCTTAAGACACTATCAATCATTGTTTTCTTAACACACCATCAGTGTCTTAACATACTATCAATCATTGTCTTCTTAAGACACTATCAATCAATGTTTTCTTAACACACCATCAGTGTCTTCTTAACACACTATCAATCAATGTTTTCTTAACACACTATCATTGTGTTATTAACACACATTCAATCAGTGTTTCCTCAACACTATATATCAGTGTCTTCTTAACACACTATCAAAGTCTGCTTAGCGCACTATGAATGTCTTCTTAACACACTATCAATCAGTGTTTTCTTAACACACATGATGTCGAGAAAAGTGTCATTGTAATCGTGTGACAGAGAACTAGTTACCAGTAGTATGAATGTCGAGAAAAGCGTCATTATAACAGAGAACTAGTTACCAGTGGTATGAATGTCGAGAAAAGCGTCATTATAACAGAGAACTAGTTACCAGTGGTATGAATGTCGAGAAAAGCGTCATTATAACAGAGAACTAGTTACCAGTGGTATGAATGTCGAGAAAAGCGTCATTATAACAGAGAACTAGTTACCAGTGGTATGAATGTCGAGAAAAGCGTCATTATAACAGAGAACTAGTTACCAGTGGTATGAATGTCGAGAAAAGCGTCATTATAACAGAGAACTAGTTACCAGTGGTATGACTGTCGAAAAAGCGTCATTATAACAGAGAACTGGCTACCAGTTTCGGAAGTGTAGCAGTTTGTGAAGCCGGATATGGGTTAAATTCTTTTCTGTTCGAAGACAGAACCTATAAAAATTTACAATAGAATAACACAGAGACAAATGATAGATACTCCTACATCTATGACGTCTGGAGGTAAATTTGGTGACGTCAAAGGTTTAACTGTCACTCGCGGCACGATATTGCTGTTTTCTTGTTAATCTTCCTAGTGGTGAAGTTTTTAATGGGATATTAAGAATTGAATGTCGCAATCAAACTAAAACTGCCTTTACAATTGAACTACGTCGACTTATTATTTGCATAATAACTTAACAAACTGCTTATATCGATTTTATTTCTCCCAGGATGTAGATTTTTTTAAATGTTCCTACAAATAGTAATAACATGATATAAACCTAAAAGACAGGTGGGCAGACATAAATAGTTTTCTTATTGGCTCTGCCAAAGTCTGACAATGAACAGATGGTACAGTGACCGGCAGGCCTTCTCGCTGTAACTAAAAGACTAACACTTTCAAACAAAAAACAACCGAAAAAAAAAAAAACACCGACAGCCTGGACGACATTAACTACAGCCAGTTTATCGCGTCGCGAGAGCTCATTGTTAATTGTAGGTGGTTTTTTTTTTTTTTTTTTTTAACCTTGTTCATCGAGTCCTGACATGCGTTGACCGAAATGAATACTATGCAGTGCAACCCTTTAAGTTTACTTTATTCCCCTGTCTCACGTCACTCGCGCTGTTTAATTTTAATTCTTAATCGTTGGGCGACTGTGCAAAGAAAGCCGTTACGTCTGCAAAAGCAGACGACATCAGTCCTCCACCGGGGACCCCCTCCCCCCTCTCGTCTCATTGCCATTCATAGCTTTCTTATTGTCCTGGCCGGCTTTTGTGTTGCCCGGTCGCCGCAAATGTATCGAGAAGCACCTTTAACGTGTCGCGTTAAGCGCGAATCAGGCTCGTTCGTTCGCGGACCGGCAGGGCTGCAACGTGCGTGTCTGGCGCCAGTCAAAGGCGCCGGTTTTCGGTTCCAAGCCGTAACGCCTGTAGGTGCCTGATCGCGATCAGGCGTGAATAGAACCTATCGATCATATATGAATCGTAACAAATGTCATATTGAATTAAAATGTTATGAAGTGTCAGGTCGAAGCTAAGCCAACTCTTTTTTTCCCCCCAGATATGCTCTGTTTTCTTTCGCGCACATCAGTCAGGAGACGGACATTGTGCGGAGGGCGTACTCTGATCTGGTATTTGATTGTTCCGCACGCTGAAATATTCTTTGTCGCTTTGATTATAATACTGTCTACTTAGCAGTGTTAAAAATAGGTGAGGCCATCCTACGCCAAGATCTTAAAATACACGCCGTCTGGCGGTCTAATTGTGTATTGCTGGCAACTCTTCAAACGTGACCGGTCACTGAGGCTAAACTGATAAAAAAATAAAAATTAAAATACAAATTAGCATGGTATACCACTATACCCAGACGCCTTTCGTTGATCGCTGTAACACAACTAGGATTTGTAACATTGACTGTACAAGGAAAATGCAAGTCTTGCACGTCTCGGGCTCATGAGTCGTGTGTGTGTGTGTCTCAATGGCTATAATATTATTGCCTGTGCAAGAAAGAACTTTTGGGCACGCGAGTCTTAAGTATGTCCTATTATTTAAATTTGTCTGTACAAGAAAGAAGTTTTGGGCACACGAGTCTTCAATATGTCCTATTGTCTAAATTGTCTGTGCAAGAAAGAACTTTTGGGCACACGAGTCTTCAGTATGTCCTAAATTGTCTGTACAAGAAAGAAGTTTTGGGCACACGAGTGTCTGTACAAGAAAGAAGATTTCACATATAAGTCTTGAATATGTCTCATTATCTATATTGTCTGTATAAGAAAAAAGTTTTGGGCACACGAGTCTTCAATATGTCCTATTTTCTAAATTGTCTGTACAAGAAAGAAGATTTCACATATAAGTCTTGAATATGTCTCATTATCTATATTGTCTGTATAAGAAAAAATGTTTTGGGCACACGAGTCAAGGATATGTCTCATTGTCTGTATAGTACTGTCCGTACAAAAAGAAGTTGTTAGCACACGAGTCAAGGATATGTCTCATTGTCTGTATAGTACTGTCCGTACAAAAAGAAGTTGTTAGCACACTGAGTCCCGTGAGTGAAATCGAATTTGCTTTCAGGAACAAAATTATGTGTTGTGTGTGGAGCGGGAGGGGGTTCTTATTCCGTTTCTGAATGCTGACAAATTCACGGTGCAATGTTTCTGTTGAACAATGGTTCATTTATAATTCACTTTGGGTTGCTTCATGACGACACAATTTCGTCATTACTTCTACACTTTCATGCTTTATTTCTATAAACATTTTCTTACATTACAGGAAGTTTGCAGGCTAGACTCAGAAATCTTTTAACTGGATTTGAACCAATAACTCAAAATGGGCTACCACTGTATACTGTTTCACATTAAAAAAACAACAACAATGACACGGAAGCAAACCTCTTGATTTAATCTCAGCTAATCACAGCCATGAGTCTTTGGAAAGGGTGACACACGGAGAATGAGATAATGACCTGTCGATTACATTCTTACACGCATGTGATGACGTCAGTATTCTGGAAAGCGAGAGACAGATAACGCTCAGACACTACAGAGTTTCGTGGATTTTGTTCAACTTGAAGTTCTGATTTTACGAATGCTAATAACGTGTAGTGACTGTCTAACTAAAGTGGATTTTGTTCAACTTGAAGTTCTGATTTTACGAATGCTAATAACGTGTAGTGACTGTCTAACTAAAGTGTACTGACTATCTAACATGTACTGACTAACACTTACTGACTATCTAACTAAAATATACTGATTATCTTACTAACGTGTACTGACTGTCTAACTAACACGTACTGATTATCTAATATGTACTGACTATCTAACGTGTTCTGACTGTCTAAATAATATGTACTGATTATCTAACTAGCATATGCTGACTATCTATGATGTACTGATTAATTATCTAACTAACTTGTGCTGACTATGATGTACTGATTAATTATCTAACTAACTTGTGCTGACTATGATGTACTGATTAATTATCTAACTAACATGTGCTGACTATCTATGATGTACTGATTAATTATCTAACTTACATGCAGTGATTAATTATCTATGATGTGCTGATTAATTAATTATCTAACTAACATGTGCT
Source organism: Sinotaia quadrata (assembly GCA_028829895.1). Classification (NCBI taxonomy): domain Eukaryota; kingdom Metazoa; phylum Mollusca; class Gastropoda; order Architaenioglossa; family Viviparidae; genus Sinotaia; species Sinotaia quadrata. Next base: position 141,835,224 of record CM054178.1, on the reverse strand, counting down.
GACTATCTATGATGTACTGATTAATTATCTAACTTACATGCAGTGATTAATTATCTATGATGTGCTGATTAATTAATTATCTAACTAACATGTGCTGACTATCTATGATGTACTGATTAATTATCTAACTAACTTGTGCTGACTATGATGTACTGATTAATTATCTAACTAACATGTGCTGACTATGATGTACTGATTAATTATCTAACTTACATGTGCTGACTATGATGTACTGATTAATTATCTAACTAACATGTGCTGACTATGATGTACTGATTAATTATCTAACTAACTTATGCTGACTATGATGTACTGATTAATTATCTAACTAACATGCATTGACTATCTAACTATCGTGTACTTACTATTTAACATGTATTGGTTATATAACTATCATTGCCTGATCATCTAACTAAAACCTGTTAATAACTAACACGTACTGATTATCTGACACCTACTGATTGTTGAAATAACACGTATTGATTATTGAAATAACACGTATTGATTATTGAACTGACACTTATTGATTATCAAACTAACACTTATTGATTATTGAACTGACACTTATTTATTATCGAAATGACACGTATTGATTATTGAACTGACACTTATTGATTATCGAACTGACACTTGTTGATTATTGAACTGACACTTATTGATTATCGAACTGACACTTATTGATTATTGAACTGACACTTATTGATTATCGAAATGACACGTATTGATTATTGAACTGACACTTATTGATTATCGAAATGACACGTATTGATTATTGAAATAACACGTATTGATTATCGAAATGACACGTATTGATTATCGAAGAATATTGGAATGGAAAATGCAAATATAATGTATTATTGCTGTAATGATTAATAAGTTGTAATTTTGTAGCTTATGTTACAAATTTATTTATAAACTGCCCTGGCAATGACACAAGAGCAGCAATCCATACAGTGGGGATATTTCAACCACCCCATTGCTGACAAGATCCAACTGCTGCTTGACCATCTCTACTGGCTGCCAGCGCTGGCTTTCACACATCCCAATGGACACAGGGGACATCAACGACAGATTTCCCAAACGGTGGGTCGCGAAATTTTGCGAAAGATTGCTCTAAAAATTGGGTCACAGTTCTAAAAGGTTTGGAAGCCTGTTTTAGAACAATATAGACTATGTAATGTAGTCAACAGTTTACATCAATGGTTCCCCACCTTTCCAACTACATCTAAGTTGCGGACCATCAACTATTCAATTTATTGGTTACATACAGACTGGATAATACAGCTTCAGACCACTTGACATACAATTTATTGGTTATATACAGACTGGATAATACAGCTTCAGACCACTTGACATACAATTTATTGGTTATATACAGACTGGATAATACAGCTTCAGACCACTTGACATACAATTTATTGGTTATATACAGACTGGATAATATAGCTTCAGACCACTTGACATACAATTTATTGGTTACATACAGACTGGATAATACAGCTTCAGACCACCAGACTGACAGATGAGTTTTGGGCAAATTGTGCCATTTAGTTAAACATTTTATTAATTAATACATTTTCTTCTATAGTAAGTGTCGTACCATTAGCCGGGTTGCATAGCAGTGGTGCAATAGATGTTTACGACCTATTAAGATGTAGGTCACTTGAAAGGGTGAAGAACGCAGAGGGATAAAGGGACGACAGGATGGGGGGGAATGCTAGCTGGACACGAGATGCCCATATTTAGTCTTTCACGTTTTGTGTCATGACTTATGAGAATCCGTTAGCTGACCTCGAGACCAATATATACACGTATCAATGAACCAACCCACCAGATGGTTACCTCGAGACCAATATATACACGTATCAATGAACCAACCCACCAGATGGTTACCTCGAGACCAATATATACACGTATCAATGAACCAACCCACCAGATGGTTACCTCGAGACCAATATATACACGTATCAATGAACCAACCCACCAGATACCTCGAGACCAATATATACACGTATCAATGAACCAACCCACCAGATACCTCGAGACCAATATATACACGTATCAATGAACCAACCCACCAGATACCTCGAGACCAATATATACACGTATCAATGAACCAACCCACCAGATACCTCGAGACCAATATATACACGTATCAATGAACCAACCCACCAGATACCTCGAGACCAATATATACACGTATCAATGAACCAACCCACCAGATACCTCGAGACCAATATATACACGTATCAATGAACCAACCCACCAGATACCTCGAGACCAATATATACACGTATCAATGAACCAACCCACCAGATGGTTACCTCGAGACCAATATATACACGTATCAATGAACCAACCCACCAGATGGTTACCTCGAGACCAATATATACACGTATCAATGAACCAACCCACCAGATACCTCGAGACCAATATATACACGTATCAATGAACCAACCCACCAGATACCTCGAGACCAATATATACACGTATCAATGAACCAACCCACCAGATACCTCGAGACCAATATATACACGTATCAATGAACCAACCCACCAGATGGTTACTTCGAGACCAATATATACACGTATCAATGAACCAACCCACCAGATGGTTACCTCGAGACCAATATATACACGTATCAATGAACCAACCCACCAGATGGTTACCTCGAGACCAATATATACACGTATCAATGAACCAACCCACCAGATGGTTACTTCGAGACCAATATATACACGTATCAATGAACCAACCCACCAGACCAGATGGTTACTCACCGCACCCATGGTCCAAGGGTTGATTTCTTTGTGTATGTTGATACCCAGCACGATTTACGAAAGTGATGAATATAATTGACTTTTCTAGATTATTTGTGTATATTATTGATAGAATGTTATGTAAAATACCCATGTGATTTGTTAATGGTATTGTATGAACTAATGTGTTTTCTCTCACAGAAGCTTAGTGGCGTTCGCGATAATTACGTTTATATAGGAATGTTGAGATGATACAAGCACATGTATACGCCATGTCCATATACTGTAAAACTATTTGTAGCTGGTGGAGCTAAATAGAGATCAGAATGATTGTTTAATGAATATTAATGTAAACCACTTGATGGATATATTGTATCTACGAATTTATTTAATTGCAGGAGTGGAACTATTATTGTCCACCTATACATTTTTTTATTTTTTTTTTTTTTTTTACTGAGTTTGTGAATTTTATGTTAGCATGTAGCTGAGTTGTGATGAGCATTGTAAGTGTAATCTATTGCTGTTGCCACAAAGCCCAAATGATCGCTCATGCTTATAGCTTGCTATAGAAGAAATATTGTTTATTTCAGAAGATCCCTGGTCTGAAGGTACACCTGTCTTGCGATCCATGGACTACAACGTCTATCACACCTGTCTTGCGATCCATGGACTACAACGTCTAGTACACATGTCTTGTGATCCATGGACTACAACGTCCATCACACCTATTCAGCATAAAGTTGTTTCTACCTGAAAGACAAACCGCTATGTGACGTCACACACACTGTTGAGGGATGCCATGGGCATGAATGTTCTTCATGAAAATTCTAGTTAAGTGTGCACTCTCCAAAATAAACTGATCAGTTGAACTTTATTCGAATAATCGGGCACGACAGGACAGACGAACTTATTGAATATTTTGAGATTTGGAAATTGATGTTCTTTCTTTATTAAATTTTACTTTTATTATCTTCGCCAACATTTGCATAATCTGTTGTGAATAATGACCGGGAAACTGGTATGGGGGCAGAGCCGGAAGAATTAATATTATAATTGTAACTGATAAAGAGGGGAGATAACGTTACCAGCTAGGCACGTCAGCTGATTTATCTGTTGGTATGTCATTTGAGTAATAGCCAAAATATCTGGCCTATTAGCAGGCTGTTCAGCTGTCGCTAGTATTTTGTGAAATAATAATCTAATATTGATACTTTCATTGATATAGTGGCAGGGTCATTAAATATAACTGGACTTGAGACAGACATACAATTTGGTTACATACAGACTGGATAACACAGCTTCAGACCACCCGATAATGCACCATGGACCATCAGCTATTCAATTTATTGGTTACATACAGACTGGATAATACAGCTTCAGACCACCAGACATACAATGTATTGGTTACATACAGACTGGATAATACAGCTTCAGACCACCAGACATACAATGTATTGGTTACATACAGACTGGATAATACAGCTTCAGACCACCAGACATACAATGTATTGGTTACATACAGACTGGATAATACAGCTTCAGACCACCAGACATACAATGTATTGGTTACATACAGACTGGATAATACAGCTTCAGACCACCAGACATACAATGTATTGGTTACATACAGACTGGATAATACAGCTTCAGACCACCAGACATACAATGTATTGGTTACATACAGACTGGATAATACAGCTTCAGACCACCAGACATACAATGTATTGGTTACTTACAGACTGGGTAATACAGCTTCAGACCACCCGATAATGTACCACAGGTTGGGAACAATTGATTTAGGCTTAATCAGCAAAGGAGCGATATAGGTAATGTGAGTATACGCAATGCGAGTAATGAAGATTACTATGTACTGTGAGCAGTAAAGGCAATGTTAGCGGTTTAGAATAATGTGAACAGTTCAGAATCAGTGCTGTGAGCAGTATAAACTATATAATATGAACAGTATATGTAATGTAAACGATTTATAATAATGTGAACAATTTATATCAGTGATATGAGCAGTATAGACTATGTAATGTAAGCAATAATAGCAAGATGAGCAGTGTAGTGTGTAAAATATGAACAGTATAGTGACTATAGTCTGTGTAAAATGAGCAGTGTAGTGTGTGTATGGTGGAGTAAATTTGCATATCCCTATTTCTATACTTAATAATTATGTCCTTGATGCCAAAGTTAACATGACCCGACCTTGGGCACTGCTTATAATATTTTTGGAGTAAACAACTCAGGTGGAGAATATGCTAGAATTATACATGCATCAAGTTATATTACATAAGCACACATATTACAAATGTTCACATAAGCATCAAATTATCCTACATAGGCACATCACATTGTCTACGCAGGTATACATATTACATAAGTATCATAATTATCCTACACAGACATACGTTGGTTTATTGGTTCATTTATCATCCATTCCTTGATTAAAACTGGTTATGAAAGGGACAAAACTCATTTACAAGTACCATAATGACAATTTATTTTTATATATTTTATATTTTAAATTAAAACAAACTTTCAAAGTAAATGTTTGAAGAATGAAAGTACATACCATTTGTATTTCAAGGAATGTTAACCAAACAAAGAAATAAATATTCACTTATTAATAATCACCAACAACAGAGAAAAAAACATGGACGGAAAGAGATTCTTAAGTCAAATTTGTGATGATGCTTTTAAAATAAAGGACTCCCTTCACCTTCTCATATATCAGCACCCTTTACATAAGTCTGCAGGTATTTGTAATGTCTTTGTAAATCATATTCTCTGTGTGCCAACACTAAATAAATTATGCATGAACAATTTTATCAACAATATATTAAACAAGTTTTGACTTGGATCTATTTGTTCTATAAATCCATGACATTTGTGAAGTATAAACTTCAAAAAATATTTTCTACTTATTAACTAAAAAAGTAACATTATCTTTTAGTCCATACAATTCTTTTCTAGATAATAATATCATGATGTCTGTAACATAATTCAATGAATGCCACATATATTTCAGGCTCCATGTCAGATATATAATTCCTTCATTCATTTTCTTTATGACACATTTAAAGTGTTTATCCTTCAACTGCCTCAGCTAGTGCTAATCTTCAGCTCAGTAGTTTCCAAGAATGAACATTTGATTTAGAATAAAAATAATTACTATAGGTCTTTATTGATAATCATTTTAACCATGCAAGGCTCTGCCATTGACTCTGATCTTGAAGACTGCAACAAAGTGGTCATAACCTGAGTTAATGAGAAGTCGAAGGCAATAAGCTCGTCGATCTCGAACTTTGAACTCTTCATTTTGCATCTGGTTACCATTTTTGTCCAGTTCTGTTAGAAATATACAAATAATAATGTCAGATGACACCCTTTGCAGTTTCAAACAAAGAAAATGATTGTATGGGAGTACAATCTGCCCAAGATGAAAAACAATCATTTATAAAGTTAATTTCTCTTTAACGCTGTGCAGTATAGTTGTTTGTTTCAATTCTTTTTCATTAGGCATAATTTTGCTTTACAGCATTACTTGAAAAAGATTATATAAATACAATTAATAAAGCTAACTTACAATTTTCTGATTTGCCTCATGAAATGATTTTCATTTTTATATAATTTATGTCAAAGCAATCCACAGTAGAGCACTATTACTCTGCCATGACAATTTCTAGATTACCTCATATGACACTGAAGATAAACATGACACTGGACATGAACATGACACTGAACATGACATCTGAACATGAACATAACACTGAGCTTGACACTGAACATGACACCAAACATGAACACGACACTGAACATGAACATGATGCCAAACATGAACACAACACTGAACATGAGCATGACACCAAACATGAACATGACACTGAACATGAACATGACACCAAACATGAACACGACACTGAATATGAACATGACACTGAACATGAACACAACACTGAAGATAAACATGACACTGAACATGAACATGAGAAAATATATAACAAATACATTACTGGATGGCAAGAGTAAAAAGGAAGATGTGTAAACATAAAAATAAAAATAAATTTTCATTTATGTGATTAAATTATTTTTAATTCATCTGCAAAAAGAACTATATCAACCAGAAATGAACACCTACATAAAGAGCTATATCAATCAAAACTGAACACCTACATAAAGAGATATATCAACCAGAAATGAACATCTACATAAAAAGCTATATTAACCAGAAATGAATACATAAAGAGCTATATCAACCAGAAATGAATACATATAGAGCTATATCAACCAGAAATGAACACCTACATAAAGAGCTATATCAACCAGAAATGAACACCTACATAAAGAACTATGTCAGCCAGAAATGAACACCTACATAAAGAACTATGTCAACCAGAAATGAACACCTACATAAAGAACTATGTCAGCCAGAAATGAACACCTACATAAAGAACTATGTCAGCCAGAAATGAACACCTACATAAAGAACTATGTCAGCCAGAAATGAACACCTACATAAAGAACTATGTCAGCCAGAAATGAACACCTACATAAAGAACTATGTCAGCCAGAAATGAACACCTACATAAAGAACTATGTCAGCCAGAAATGAACACCTACATAAAGAACTATGTCAGCCAGAAATGAACACCTACATAAAGAACTATGTCAGCCAGAAATGAACACCTACATAAAGAACTATGTCAGCCAGAAATGAACACCTACATAAAGAACTATGTCAGCCAGAAATGAACACCTACATAAAGAACTATGTCAGCCAGAAATGAACACCTACATAAAGAACTATGTCAGCCAGAAATGAACACCTACATAAAGAACTATGTCAGCCAGAAATGAACACCTACATAAAGAACTATGTCAGCCAGAAATGAACACCTACATAAAGAACTATGTCAGCCAGAAATGAACACCTACATAAAGAACTATGTCAGCCAGAAATGAACACCTACATAAAGAACTATGTCAGCCAGAAATGAACACCTACATAAAGAACTATGTCAGCCAGAAATGAACACCTACATAAAGAACTATGTCAGCCAGAAATGAACACCTACATAAAGAACTATGTCAGCCAGAAATGAACACCTACATAAAGAACTATGTCAGCCAGAAATGAACAAATTAGGAGTAAATGCATGTGAATGGTGCACATAATTTTTCCAATAATGATAATACTGTCTTAGTAATAAGATTTCCTTTAATGATAATACTGTCTTAGTAATAAGATTTCCTTTAATGATAATACTGTCTTAGTAATAAGATTTCCTTTAATGATAAAACTATAACAGCAATACCCTTTCCTTTAATAAATTAATGATAATACTATAATAGCAATATTCCCTTGATGATAAGACTATAACAGCAATATCCTTTCCTTTAATGATAATACTATAATAGCAATAAGCTTTCCATTAACGATAATACTATAAATATAAAATAGCAATAAGCTTATCATTAATGATAATACTTTAACAGTAAAAAGCTTTTTATTAATGCTAATACTGTAGTCGAATAAATAACAAATAAATTTTCCTTTGATGCTAATAGCTTAACAGTAAATAAGTTTTCTATTCATGCTAGTACACTTAACAATAATAGGCTTTTACATTAATGATAACAGTATAACTGTAATACATTACAAGTAAATTAAACAAATTAAAAAAAAATAAAAAAATAAACAACAAACATATTCAAAATATAGACGATTTCTGGGTAAATTGGTCTAGGGGTCCATTCATTTATATGAAACAATTCAAACACCTTTATTAAAATAGAAAATAGTCAAGTGTGCTTTCTTAAATGACTTATGGTTAGAGTTTTGGCTAGGGTAAATTACTGACTTATGATTAGAGTTATGGCTAGGGTAAATTACTGACTTATGATTAGAGTTATGGCTAGGGTAAATTACTGAAATGGTTATAGTTATGGCTAGGGTACTACAATATTTCCAAGCTGATGGTTCTGGGTTCTTCAGAAGACTGACAGGACTAATCTAGAGTAATCTGAAATCACTAGTTTCCCCGATTTCAAAACATAATTATAATAATAAATAAAAATTGTCAATTACAAAAAACTGTTGAGAGTAAGAATCTGTTTTACTTTATTTGAAATGAAAAGAGAATGAATGCGTAAAGATAAAATTATCATTAAACATCTGTTAAAAAATGTTTTTGTTTTTTCGATCTTGTAAATTCTGTAATGTGCAGGAATAAAAGTATAATAGTAAAGTTACTAATAAACTTTCAAGAGTACTAAAATTTGAATATTACAAAGCCAGAGCTTGTCAATGAATTTAAAATGCATGATTGTGCATTAAGATAATATAGTCAAATAAACATTTTACAATACAAGTATTTACGATTACAAATGGTCATAGTTGTCAATCAGTTAATAAACATTTGGAAATACATAATAGCTGCCCCCCAAACATGTTCTTAAATGCTCCAGTGTGTGAGGTCACTATCCATAAGAAAACATTTGTTTGTAAATTTTATGTAATTATGCTTCTATTAAAAAATTTTATGTAAAAAAAAAAAAAATTATGCCAAGCTTTTGGGATGGTCATCCACAGCTAAGGGAAATAACTGTGGGTTTTAAAAAATACTTTAATTTGAAATAATAACAATGCCTTGGAATATATTTATGAAAATATCTAAGTGTTTTACAATGCTAAATAAACATACCAGAAAACACAATTCTAAATAAATATGTATTACTAAAATACACACTATAAGAAATTATGAAGACAAAACTGTCCGTAAATTTTTGACATATAATTATAAAGAATAAAGCTGTCCAAAAAATACTAACAGAACAAGTAAGCTATAAACTTGCCTTTTTCTAAGAAAACTTATAAAGACAAAGTCAGAATTTAAAGATAAAGTTTCTAATTATTTATGAATACAATGTAAAGTTACATTTAGAATGAAAGGTTATAAAGAAATGCATTCAAACAAGCTGACTGTTTTATATGCAGAAATAAATCTTATCAATTAAAAATTCAAGTACATTTACATGCATGCTTATATATTTATTATTTAATCAAAATTAGAAATATAAATCCTAAGAAGTATTTTAAGTGAATTAACTTTTGACAGCTCAGGTTCTGAAGAGTTATCTAGTAAAGTAGTAGGTTAAGAGTATATCTAATTGGAAAGTTAGAAAAGCATAGGTACTATAGAGCTTTCAATTAGTTTAACAGTATACATAGCTTTGAGTACATGATTAATTATTTTTTTTTTAATCTTTGGGGTTTTTTTTAGTATATGCTTAATAATTTTTTTTTTATCTTTGTTTTTTGTCTTGTTGAAAGATTCTTTGCCTTTGAAAATCATGAAGCATTTCCCTCAAAATTAATGTTCAGTATAATTTCCTGCAATGTCTAATGCCAGAAATAAAGGTCTTTAAGGAAAATGACCAATTGGAATACCCCCAAAAGGGTCAAGCACTTTTACTTTGCTCTCCATGCAATACAGAGTGCATCAACTAGGTGGATAAGAAATATTCAACAATGTCATTACACCAATGATCGAAAGGCTTGTCAATATAAATTAAGAGACTTACCCTTTTCGGTAAGTGGTTCAAATGTGTCTGCATTTTCATTTTCACTTGTTTCCAGGATCAACTCTTTTACTGGAAGAAAACAGTCTGACTGCATATAATTAAAATTATTTTGAATCCACAATTACATTATTGTATCAAAACAAAGTCACATGATAAATATTTTACTTCAAATAATAATTGGAGATGTTTCAAAATATTCTGTCAGAAAAATACTTAACATTGCAAATTAATTTTATTAAAGTTAAACTTATACAAATATTTTTACTTACCAGAATGTTTTTCTGATTTGTTCATCATATTTAACTACTTTGTGAATGTACGGGTTAAATGCAAATCAAATAGCAGGAAATTTGTTTGATTCCACAACTATATTATAAATTTAAATATATTAAATTATATATTATATAATATATTAATACTATATTATACATTTAAATTAAAGTGCAATTCTTTCTGACATAAATTATAAATTTGCTTGATTTATATATAAAGTTGAAAGTCATTTTACATTTAAAATTTTTATTTTTATTTTACACTTTTAAATCCAATGTTCTAATAAGGCAAATTATATGATTAAAAAATATCTCTATATGTGGGTGTGCAGGGGGGTCGGGGGGGGGGGGGGGGGAATGTGTGTATGTGTGTGTTTTCCTGAAAAAAATTATCTGATTATAAATCAGCTGCTTCATACATTCCTTGAAAAAATATGATTATAATTTATAATTCATCAGTTAGCTGTCAAGCTGTTTAGCTGCAAAATATTTCTAAGATTTAGAGTCTGACATCTACATAATTTTGACATAAGACCAGCACAAAACATTTCAGTTCTCAGATATTTGGCTAGGGAATGTGATGTTAGGCCTCTAATTAAGAGAGAGTACTCTCACCAATGACTTTTTAACAATCTTTATATCATCATACATGTCACTATCTGCCTCATTGTTTATATTTACTCAAACTAACATACATGGTGTAACACATTATTTTAAAAATATTTATAATATATTTCTCCCCAATTAAGTTATAATTTATAAATTACTGTAATAGATTATAATAAGCATTTTATAATTATAAAGCAAAACAAACTGAACACTAACTAAATCAACTTTTTATAGATATATACTAATATAGGCAAATTAAAACAAAATGCACATAAACAAAATCAATGATAGAAACAGATAATTTAGACATTCAGTAATGATTTGTCTCCCAAAGCCAGGGGTATATTATTGAATGCCAAAGGAGTCCAAGTGTCTGTAGATCAGATCTTTTATAAAAGCTTGAACTTAAAAGTTTATAACTTAATTTTTTTTTAAACTTTAAATTTTTAATTTTAATTTAGTTTAACTGTCAGAATGCCACTGTCACTCATTTAAAAAAGTCAATTCATTTATTGATTTTTATGTAGCTCTAAGCATTTTACAATATTTACACAAAAATCAAACAAAAATCTGCTTAACTTAAATTTTAATAGCCCATTACCACAACATGATGATATCTGCACACTGTTGATAGTCATAAGAGCCTGAAAGCGAATTACTACCTCCTGGGGGTACAAGCCTGTGGTTGTCCAAAATGTGCCATCCAACCTGACAAAAATCAGTTTAAAGGTAACACTTGTTTTAAAAAATAATAATAAAATGAATAAAAAAATAATGAAATAAAATTTCAACAAATAAACTACATTAGTACATAATCAAAGAAAAAAAATGGAAAATTAACTTGTCGACTTACAACGAAAGTATACATATAATTCATAAAATAATTTTCAATAAAAACAATGACATCGATTTTTAAAGAAATTTAAAACAAAAACCTTCAACGACTTTAAGTCGATAACATTTCAGTTTAGGCCTAAGTAATTTTTACAAACTTAAATTACCCATCTATCATATTTTCCGGTGGATGATTGTCATCACTTGACGTAGAGAGGGCTATTTGTGCTCCTGCACTAGATAAAGCTACATCAAACATAACTTTGTGGTTAATATATATTAATTCCTTTAATATTATTAAAATATTATTCTGTCTCGGATTGTTTGTAGCTCCGCTGTCTGCTAAGGAACGTCAAAATCGTAAGGGCCGATAACTGTAAACATACATGAATACCGGAAATCTTTCTAAGGCTAAGTTTTTACACCTGCGGCCGGTGAAAATATTTCGGAGAAATATTTCGCGGACCGCTAAGGTAGAAATAAAAAAAAAATTATTTACACAATTATTTAAAATAATCCGAACAAAAATGCTAATAATAGAACGTCTTGAACTTTTGAGAAAGCAATATTCAAGTCAAATAAAGTTAGTGCGAAATCTGCTGCTGCCTCTTTGCTAGACTATTTTGATTACCGTGGCTGCAGCGTTGTTTAAGGGAGAGGAAGCGCTGCATTGACATCCATTCGATTCCTCTGTTTGGTTTTTATGTCTATCGGCTGAAAAAGTCTTCTTTAGGTAGTCGAAATGGATATTCTTTTTTTTCAGTGATATTCAAAATGAAACTGATTGCTTTTTATGTTTGGACACTAGTGACATCAGAAGACAACTCGATCAAGTTTTCTTTTTCATGAGGATTAAGTGCGCTTGAGTTGACATCTTCCATGAAGAGATTATTAATCCAGAGATTACCTTTAGGAGGATTTTAAGGGTAATAATGATTAAAGTTTTGACTAACGCCCTTAAATGCTGACTAATTATATTGAATATGACTTTCCGGTTGACGTCAGCAGCAATAAAAAAAAATCCTTGCAAAAGTGGAAACATTTTTATATCTTCCTCTTGTACGCAACTATCTCATAGATCCAGCTTCTTATTGAACGCATCCGTCTTATTTCTCAGTGTAAAAATATTTATGCAAAACCCCTGAAGAGAAATATTAAGTTCGTTGAGAAGATTAAATATGTCCGCAAGTTTAACCATCCATTCCTCATCCAACAAAGGTTCTTCTACTAGCGTAGAGTTTCGCTATCGCTTAAACTGCTTTACTTTCCCCTCAGTTCGACTAGGCGTGAAATAACCCTTCCTCTCGATAGCCAACTCATTTCTGCATGGAGAAGGAGATGTTGGTGTTGCGAGTCCATACTCTCTCACACTGTCAAGAACAGCCTGGAGTTCATAGCTCGACTGCGAATTTATTCATGATTTTCACCGCGTCATTCATCACTATTTAGTTCTGTGCAGCAAGGTACTCCCGGTGGATCATACAGCGAGTGGACAAAATTTCTGGATGAGCAACTTCCTTTATTTTTGCAACTACACCTGAGGGATGTCACATATCAGCACAAATAATTTATTATTTTATTTATTAAGCTTTGAAGGCAGATATTAATTCCACATTAAGATAAACCACACCTCCATGCAAAATTTGAGCTACCCCTCTCCCTCCATTGACTCAAAAACATGCATTTTCTGCTTTATTTATTAGACCAGCTGAAACGCACACTAATAAATATTCTACATCTGTGATTTTTCTGCAAATGTGTAAGAAAACAGTATTCACCTAACTGACTTGAAAGATTCAAAATCTGTGTTAATATCTGATAATGAAAAGTACTTACACAGTTCAAATGACATTTATCTTGATTGATAGGTTGATTTGGTTTTTGCTGTTTGGTTTGATTTGTTTCTGCTTAAATCTTTTCCCAAAACATATGTTGAATTTGATTCCATTAGCATTTTTTAAAATCCATTTGCAAGGCACTTCTACTTCGTAAAACTTATATTTGAGCAGAATTGAAGGGACTTTTAAAAAAGTTATTGTAAATATTCTGTTCAAATTATATAAATATATATATATATACTCTAAAGCAGGTTGTGGAGTTGATCAAAAAAAAGTCTGACTCCGACTGTAAGTTTATTACTGATATATGGCATAAAATTATATATGGTACTTGGGATTGTTTGTATAAATGAAGAATTGACTTTCACAAATTTCATTTTGAAGCTATTTTAAATCATAAAATTATATTTAATATGATAATGTTTATCTAAATTGAATTGGTTCTTTAAAAAGATCACTTCAAATAGGTCAGGCTTCATTGCTGCTTTCAAAATCAGATTTAACAATTCTGAGGGCAGAAAACAAACTTTCCACTTGAGTTGGTGGTGACAGTCAAAGCAGCATCTTGAATAATCTTGGGGTAGCAGGGTATTGCACTTTTAGCGCTCCATAACGAAGTATTTCTCTATTTCACTAACTTCACAAAGTACTTTCTACTTCAGTTGCTTGAAATGTACTAAATTAGTAATAAACAACTACCTTGAAATGGTTGAAATGTTACTTCAATTTTTTAAAATATTTTTTTTTTTACTCCTTCATGGTTCAAACATAGATCAGCCCTTATTCTCAAGTCTCATAAAATTTGAGTAAGACGGGACATTTTTACAGACTCCGATTCCACCATAAAACGAGTGACTCCACAGCCCTGTTCTAAAGTTTAGCTACATTATTTGCTATGTCCATCTATGTCGGTATCAAGTGTTAACAAGTCCCTGACCAGAGTTACCTCTCTTCTTTCCCCTGCAGTAATAATTTAATAAACAGCTAGCAGAAAACCCTGCATTAATTGGGTGTAGAAAATAATTGATATTAAACAAATAACCTACATAATTTATTTCTTTATAATGCCCCAGATGTGGATTTTCATCCCTTATGTCCATTCTGGACTTAAAACCATGCCTCCATACAAAATTCAAAGCTTTCAAACTTTCTCCCCATATCATACTAATGGGCCATATTATATGTGCGTGTGGAGGGGGTGCCCTGGGATCCAGGAGCTAACCCTAACCCCCACATGTCTGAAGAGTAAACCAAATTTCATGAAAAATTTCAGCTTTCTGGCTTTTTTTCTCTGCAGATATGAATTTGAGTATATATTTGGACATACTTTTCAAGCTGCAATTTTTAGTTAATGCTGTAATATTTTAATTTAATAAGCTCTGGGTATTGTATATTGTAAGTATCAACACATACATGCATACAAGCCAAGACCATAAAATATGTGAGAATGTCTTTAAAATTAAATATTTGAAATTACAATCTGGTAACACAAGTCAAATAACGTAAATAATTACAAAACTTTTTACAGAACATTCATGTAATTACAAAGTAAATGAGTTTACAGAAATACAGTTACAAACTAAAATTAACAACAAGTTGGAATGACTAAGAGGATGTTTGAGGCAACTGACATCCAAAAGAAATTGTGATCTATCATGGTATTTATTGATTGACACCTGAAATATATCCAGCCAAAATTCCCTTGGTGTATGATTGAGATAAGATTGAAAGCTCACTGAGAATAAATCAATGATCATAATTCTGATTACTAGTGTATGATTGAGATACATTAAAGCTCACTTTGAGAATAAATCATGATCATAATTCTGATTAAATAACCGACATAAAATATAGCAAGTTAAAGATTTGCAGATATTGATTTTGAAATTTTATAAATGTTGGTTATTGATTTAGGGTTTCAATTTTTCAGAATATGCAAGATTTGATCTATTATTACATAAATTTATCTATGAACAGTGGTGCAACAGTTTGTGAGTGGTATTGGAGTGGATAGAAAATTTTTGTACAATTTTGCCCCGTTAGAAGCCACAGTTGTCAAAGGTCTCTTGTACTGATGCTTAGGTTTAATGTTACTTTTTATTATTTGTCAATGGGGAGAATTATTAAAACATCTTTCATTTCGAGGTCATTCAATTGACACCATAGTTTATTCTACTGCATGATGTTTATACTCAGTCAATTTTATTTACTCCAAAGACACACATACAAAATAAATTATGAAAAAATAATTATAGGATGACTACAGCTAAAAGCTATACAAAATCATTATTGTAAAAGAGGAATGAACAAGATTTTAAAAAAAAATATATTAGGCAAATACACAATGAAACCCACCCCACACTGAACCATAAAGATAGAGCACTCACTGACAGAAAAACTGTAAGCCATTATCCAGCACTTAAGTAAACTGCTGATGACATCCCAGACCTACAAGACAAAAGAGTGCAAGTAAAGAACACTAACTGCTGATGACATCCCAGACCTACAAGACAAAAGTGCAAGTAAAGAACTAACTGCTGATGACATCCCAGACCTACAAGACAAAAGTGCAAGTAAAGAACACTAACTGCTGATGACATCCCAGACCTACAAGACAAAAGTGCAAGTAAAGAACACTAACTGCTGATGGTATATGTAACATAGGAATTTGATGGATATGCTGATAGACAGATAAATTGGTAAAGAAGCCTCCTAAAAATATGCCCCCTCCCAGCATATAGCTTAAGAACTAAGAAGCCACCAACAAAGCTACAGTCCTACATGTAGCATCATAACGAACGAACCACAACCTACACTTCTAAATATAGGAAACATTCAAGCAGTTGGAGACAGGACATGGATAACACTGACCTACTTGAAAAGTTCAATAATACCCCAAAATATTTTAGCCAAGCAACATAAGATGCAAAATATTTCTTTTTCTAGTACAAACTGTAGAACACAGACAAATATTGTAATATACACTGCATAACTATAAATATCTGCTGACCACACAAACTATACTATAGCCACCTAGAGAAATCAGCTAGGAAATGAAAAACTAACAGTATAGCAAAATGCACAGTAAACCTTTGTCTAAACAAAAGTCGAAAAGATGCATCAACATTTAAAAAAAAAAATGATGGCAACACTATAGTCAACTCTAAATTCAAATAAACTAAAAACTAAAACTCTGTAGAACCACCTTATGGAAAGAGTGCATCCATGCAGAACAAATATCTAATGTCATTGCCTCCAAACAGAACAAACAAATATCAACTAATGTGTCAATGTGTCAGTGCATCCATGCAGAACAAATATCTAATGTCATTGCCTCCATACAGAACAAATATCAACTAATACGTCAATGTTTCAGTGCATCCATGCAGAACAAATATCTAATGTCATTGCCTCCATACAGAACAAACAAATATCAACTAATGTGTCAATGTGTCAGTGCATCCATGCAGAACAAATATCTAATGTCATTGCCTCCGTACAGAACAAACAAATATCAACTGGTGTGCAGAAAATTATTTCTGTTTATTTTGAATAACATGACCACCATATCCATTTCAGTGGTTTATTTATTTAATTTTTTTAAAGTTGCCAAAAATAGAAAAATAAAATTTTGTTATATATATGAATAAACAGTGAAGTTATTATTTACAAACTGTTACTAATGTACACCATTTCACAGAACAAAATAACCCCAGCATTGGTATAATTTACTACTAAAAGATATAATTAAAACTGAATAAATTACGGTAAAATCTGTACAATATCAATAGCTTATCATTTACAAATTTCCACTGTCCATTTAAACAAACAAATCTCAAGATACAATATGCAGTATATCATTTTAAAATATAAAAATAGCAATACCTGACCATGATCAACTTCGGTTTTCATGGCAACTCTAAATTAGTGCATGCAACTACCAGACACTGTCATAGTCTTGGTGCTAGCTATGGTTAGAAATGACACAGTCATTGTCTTGGTGCTAGCTATGGTTAGAAATGACACAGTCATAGTTGTGGTGCTAGCTACAGTTAGAAATGACACAGTCATAATAGTCTTGGTGCTAGCTACAGTTAGAAATGACACAGTCATAGTTGTGGTGCTAGCTATGGTTAGAAATGACACAGTCATAGTTGTGGTGCTAGCTACGGTTAGAAATGACAGTCATTGTCTTGGTGCTAGCTACAGTTAGAAATGACACAATCATA
Organism: Sinotaia quadrata; assembly: GCA_028829895.1. NCBI lineage: Eukaryota > Metazoa > Mollusca > Gastropoda > Architaenioglossa > Viviparidae > Sinotaia > Sinotaia quadrata. The sequence goes on along the minus strand of CM054178.1, from coordinate 141,817,096 downwards.
GTCTTGGTGCTAGCTATGGTTAGAAACCACCTAGACTGTCCAAAAACTAGTGCAGCTAAGGTAAAGAACTATGGAGACTGTCAAAGTCTTGGTGTTAGCTAGGATTAGAAATGACAATCAAAGCTTTGGTGCTTGCTAAGGTTAGGATCCACACAGACAATCTTGGTGATACTGATAGATAGGGTTAGAATAGATACATAGACTCCAAAATCCTGCTGCTAGCTAGTAGGAACAATGGCTCTAATAGAAAGCTCTCATTTGACTTTTAGAGGCCATTCCTCTGCGCTTTTGTGAAAACGTTCACAAGTGGATGAATGTTGGCTTCTGATAAATTATTAACAAACGACAGCCTGATTCTGAAGGAACACTCAGGACTAACAAATAATGATTTAATGCCTGATCATGATGAACGCTTTAATAAATGACGACTAAATGCCTGATCAAGATGAATATTTGACTAACAAATGATGACTAATGCCTGATCATGATGAATATTTGACTAACAAATGATGAATAATGCCTGATCATGATGAATATTTGACTAACATATGATGACTAATGCCTGATCATGATGAATATTTGACTAACAAATGACAACTAATGCCTGATCATGATGAATATTTGACTAACAAATGATGACTAATGCCTGATCGTGATGAATATTTGACTAACAAATGATGACTAATGCCTGATCGTGATGAATATTTGACTAACAAACGATGACTAATATCTGATCATGATGAACAAGTGATGCCTGTTACTAGTGACACAATAAGTAGATCCTTACTTTCATATACATTTAGTAAACTTCCCTGTGCAGACTCTCAAGTCAATATATTTTACAACATCAAGGCATACCAATATAAAATAGCAAATTAAATATAGCCAATTTTCAGTAGGTCAAACCTCTAGTAATCAAAAATTTTGTTTCTTGGGCATTTATTATTGAGCTATACTAAATTTATATCCATAATTTAAAGCAGGAATATAAGCTGCTCTCAATAACTCAAATATTTTTAAAATCCTAAAATCAGTAGATCAGAAATGTTGTGCAGTAATCATGCCCTGTAATGAAACTATCACAGGTAGATATCATAGATCAGTAACCTTACAAATATTCACCTGCTGGGTGAATGAAAGTGTCAGCTAATGAAATATGTAAGATGTATCTAATGTCACTTCATAAATATGTAACATGGATCTAATGTCACTTCATAAATATGTAACATGTATCTAATGTCAATTCATAAAAAAAAACTTCAGTCAAGAGCTGAGTTGTTACCATGTTCTATCTTATGCACAAACTTACAAACACAGACATAAATAAAGCATAAGCATGCATACAGTGTGCGCGCATGCACGCACACACACACACACACACACAAAATCAGAAAAATATCAAAATATCACCAAGATGAGGTGGGTTTGTTTTTCAGATGCTTGCCAGATAAAAGCCATGATGTTTAAAAGAAAAATGTGCCTGTGTGAGAAACAGAATTAGGGCATAAACATGACAAAAATGTGAATGGTGATCCTATTTATAAAGCTGCTAAGACAATTCATTTGCCTAGAAATTTATAGAAACTGCAGCCTATGCAAAAATAAGTGGGTCTGGAAATTTTCGATGCTATTTGTCATTTGACAATAGCTGAGTGACACCAATTCCTTTAGTTTAATTTTCCTTACAGTGAATTTCATTGTGACATTTCAAATATTTAAATACATGAATATTTATTTTACTGAATATTTATTTTCTGTTGGGGATATTTTAGTTTTCATTGTGTGTTCTAATGCACTGTTTTACTCAGTAACTACAATTCTGTTTTGCTTACCTTAAGTTTAGCTTCAAGAGGTTTGATTGTAATAGCAAAATTAAGCAAAGTATATCTGTAGTGAAATATGCCATAATTTCTATTGATTAAAATGTCCTCTCTCAATCAGAATCCTTGTAAAAGGTTATTTCACTTTGCAAAACTAGGAAGAAAGTGTTCAGGGTACCTAATCAGCCAATTCCTGTTTGGCAAAGTGGAGAACAAATCACAATACATAAACTGACAATTCCGAATAATGTGAATAAGCAGTCAGGCTCCCTAATCTGACAGTTCTGAACATTTGTAAGCCTGTAGCCATCACTCAAAGATTGCAATTCAAAAGCAAGAAGTTTTGATTCAAAACTTGATACTTCTAAACTGAAAAGCAGCAGTTGTATTTCAAACATGATCTTTTCAAACTAAGGAGCAGGCAATCATGATTCAAAGCCAATAATACTACTAAAGAGGAAAGAGATGTGACTCAAAGTCTGAGGATGTTGAATTCAAGAGTCAGTGCAAGCTTATTTTGATGTTTGCTGGTGAATTAAACTGAAGCTGTCTAGTGGTCTTCAGTATGCTTTCAGGACATATTTAAAGGGATCTGTGTCAACACAGGCGCTTTCTAGTGGTCTTCAGTATGCTTTCAGGACATATTTAAAGGGATCTGTGTCAACACAGATGCTTTCTAGTGGTCTTCAGTATGCTTTCAGGACATATTTAAAGGGATCTGTGTCAACACAGATGCTTTCTAGTGGTCTTCAGTAGTCTGCTTTTGGGACATATTTAATGGGATCCGTGTCAAAATAGATGCTATCTAGTGGTTTTCAGTAGTCTGCATTTGGGACATATTTGATGGGATCTGTGTCAACACTGACACTGTCATACTGGGACTGGGAGAGCTGCAGTAGATGATGTAGAGTTTCATCGCTTGAAGGATTGTTGCTGGTGCTGCTTGATGTTGACACATCACCTATTGATCGTCGCCTGTGGAAATATTGAATGTTAAATGAAATAAAAAAATTCAAAGAAAGAAGTATATTTTTTTAAACATGACAGGCATGAGGCAATTATTTAACTAAAGTGAAATAAAGATTTACTGTTAGTCTAAACTATAAAAACTAACAAATAAAATACAATACTTTCCTCAAAAATCCCAACTAAAAACTGAATATTCTGATATACAGATGAAAAACGTGCTGCATGTCTGTCTACAGAACACAATTAGGTCAGCACAACTGGGCCAACACAACAAGGTTAAAACAATGACTGCTCATGGAACATGTATAGGTTTATTAATTCAATGGTGCAATGTCTTGATAATATTCAAATAAATAGCTTGCTTTACAATCGATATTTAAATGGAACCTGTCATTTTATAGAATTAACATGCAAATTTGGTTAAATTTTCAATCAAATACTCAGAATGGTTTATGAAGAAAGACATTTTTAAAAAAATTCCAAATAAATATGAGAATTAAGAAGTTATACCACTATTATCATTATTATGAGAAAAAGTACACTATTCTGTCATAATAATCATGATAACTTATTCAATAAATATATTTCTGCAAATTTATTTTACTTTCCAGCAGTAGGGTGACTTGCTACAGATCTAGACCTTCACTGCAATAGTGCAGAAAGTAAGTATGATAACCATTCCTTCTTTAATGACATTCCTTCTATAATGATGTTCCTTCTATAATGACGTTCCTTCTATAATGACATTTCTTCTATAATGACATTCCTTCTATAATGATGTTCCTTCTATAATGACATTTCTTCTATAATGACCTATTAAATATAATTTCAGTAAAGTTTCAAGTTGGCGAAGTGCAGAAAGGAAGTACAGTCTCATTCCTTCTATAATGACAAATTAAACATCACTTCAGTGTTCAATTGATTCCTTCCATATGATGACATCCCTAACATTCTAATGTGATCCATTTTCTTGGCATATTTTAGACATTTTTTTTTTAATGACTTGCACATGCCAAAAAAATTCTGGAAATTATGGGATTTAAAAAATAATATGGGTACCTATGAAATTTAGGCTACTGTGATGTTTAATTACTGTCAGTATCAAAGTATTACTTGGATCATTCATAGTCTGGACAGATAAGTTTACTTATATGAACATAATTTTCTTCTTCTTTTAAATCCATTCCATCAAAAAATGATACAACTGTGTACGCAAATAGAAGCACTTCGGACAGAATGCATTACAAGTCAATTAATGAAATTGTCTCTATAACTATTATCTTTTATATTACTAAAACAAACATTTTGGAAATAATTTCATGAACTATCATTTTTTATTTTACTTGGAAAACAATCTCTTTAGATAATAGCTACAACTTAAATACAATACCACAAAAATTGAAACTGACGCTGTGTAATTTCGGGAACTACTGCGATAACTGGATAAAGTGTTAGAATTTTCCGGAAGAATGATGCCATTGCGAGAAAGAAATTCTTCAAAATCAGGAAGGCTGTCCACAGGAATAAATGGCAACATTTCTACAAAGAGAAGGAAACTGACCATTAAAACAAAAATAACAACAAAGAAAATATTCTAAATAACAACAAAGATAATATTCTAAATAATAATAAAGATAATATTCTAAATAACAAAGATACTATTCTAAATAACAACAAAGATACTATTCTAAATAACAACAAAGATAATATTCTAAATAACAACAAAGATAATATTCTAAATAACAAAGATACTATTCTAAATAACAACAAAGATAATATTCTAAATAACAAAGATACTATTCTAAATAACAACAAAGATAATATTCTAAATAGCAACAATGACAACAACTCTTCCTTTCAGCAAACAACTCTTCCTCTCACCTGTAACAAAAAATTCTTCCTTTCACCTGTCCTAAACAACTCTTCCTCTCATTTGTGACAAACGTCAAATACTCTTTCTCATATTACAAACAACTCTTCTTCTCCCCCACAACAAACAACTGTTCCTCTCATTTGTAACAAACTCTTCTTCTCACCCACAACAAACAACTGTTCCTCTCATTTGTAACAAACAACTCTTCCTCTCACTCATAACAAACTCGTCCTCTAAGCAACTCTTTTTCTCACCTGTTAAAACAACTCTTCCTCTCACCTATACAAACATGTCCTCTCAATTGTAATAAACAACTCTTTCTTTCACCTATACAAACATGTCCTCTCAATTGTAATAAACAACTCTTTCTCTCACCTATACAAACATGTCCTCTCAATTGTAATAAACAACTCTTCCTCTCACCTATAACAAACTTGTCCTCTCAATTGTAATAAACAACTCTTTCTCTCACCTATAACAAACTTGTCCTCTCAATTGTAATAAACAACTCTTCCTCTCACCTATAACAAACTTGTCCTCTCAATTGTAATAAACAACTCTTTCTTTCACCTATACAAACTTGTCCTCTCAATTGTAATAAACAATTCTTTCTCTCACCTATAACAAACTTGTCCTCTCAATTGTAATAAAACTCTCTTGCCTGTTAAAACATCTCTTCCTCTCATCCATAAACAACCATTCCTCTCATTTGTAATAAACAACTCTTTCTCTCACCCATAATATACAAATCTTTCTCCACCCATTACAAACAACTCTTTTTCTCACCTCTTACAAACAAGTTTTCCTTTCACCTATAATGAATCTTCCTCTCATTTGTAACAAACAACTTTTTCTATTTCACCTGCTACAAACAATACTTCCTCTTACCGATAACAAACAACTCTTCCTCTCACTTGTTAAAAAAACATTTTCCTCTCACCTCTAAAACAACTCTTCCTCTCACTTGTTATAAAAACATTTTCCTCTCACCTCTAAAACAACTCTTCTCTCACCTGCAAGCATCTGTTTGCGCTCGGGACCATATAACTGCAGCACTCGTTCACAGAATTCAGGAAATCGATTGTCCAGGTCCTGCAGGGCTTGAGCAAACACTTTCAACTCATTGGCATCCAGTTCCTTGTGCAGCTGCAACATAATCAGCACCACAAATATTTCAAGAGTTCAATTAGGATCCATTAATTCTTAAAGCAGAAAAGTAATGAAAATAAAATCAAACTCTCAACACAAAATTAACATTTAGAGATGACCACAGTAAATTCATGAACAGTAGCCTCAGTAACCAAAATGTTCCCACAAACACCAGTTTGTGTATGACAGAAATAAATTCTCTAATAGTCATCAGCACCAAGTTAAATGTGGGACACTTCCTGTTTATGCCAATTTTGGGCTAGGTGGGGGTCAGGTGAGGTGTTATGGGATTGGTGGGGCAGAGGTAGGGGCCCAGCCAAATGCTACACCTGATTATGGGTTTATTTGATTCTTTACTAAAGGATTTCTCTCTTTTAATTGTGGGTGAGGTGAAAATGTGATTCTTCCTGCTTATGCTGATTTCGGGCCAGCTATGAGTCAGGTGAGATGTTATGGGATGGGTGGGGGTAGCCATAAGCTACACCTGATTATGGGTTTATTTGATTTTTTCCCTAAAAGATTTATCTATTGTAATTTTTGTGAAATGCTATATTATTTTCTTTTACTTTGTTCTCTTTATTATTATTTAATTATTTTCCTAAGCATTAGTATTACCATTACTACCATAAAGGCAGATAAATTGAGTTTATGAGTAAAAATAATTTTAAAATGACACTATCTATTAAGCTTGAAATTTTTAGTGTAAGAGAGATTTCCCCATCTATCTCACCTTCTTCATATAGTCTTTGAGCAGTTCTTCTGCAGCTGAAGTGCTCCCACCTTCACTTGTTCCTGGACGAATTGAAATCTCACTGCCATTGACATCACTGTAAAAGTAAACATACCAAACGCATTCAGTTTCCTATAACTTGACAGAACACACTAGGTTTTAAAGAAACATTAACACAGTTATGACAACAACAAAAAAAAAGCAACCTTGATTTCCATATGCTGTAGAAGACATATATATGTAACACTGACAGATAAATATTTTTTAAGTGACTAGTGCTATGATAAAGAAACTCTCATGACAATGTAGATGGGATTATAGTGGATACATGAGAGCCCATTTTTTATTCAGATATAAAAAAATAGAATGAAAATTAAGCTAATTATCAATTCTATAGTTTTTCATTCTTTTCTATCATTGGATTAGTGTTATATTTATAAATTTCATCATTTGTATTGTGCTTCTATCTCTAATAGGTGTACTCTCATTCTGTCACAGTGCATATTTTTCATTTTATATTTTAAATCTTCCAAAGCAACAACAGTTTCAGATAACTCAGTAAAACTCTAGAATTTACTTGTGTCCTAGTATCTGTTTCTATAATTGTGGTTGCTAAGGAAAATTATCATTTGACCATAATTGAACACTTATCATTTTTTTCCTCAAAATTAACAACTAAGTGATAACCATCTTATCTGGACCATTGCTCAGTGACTAAGTGTCTGATTTTCTTACAATTTGCACCATTAAAAGCATTTGTGATTTTCTTAAATTTGCACCATTAAAAGCATTTGTGGTTTTCTTACAATTTGCACCATTAAAAGCATTTTGTGGTTTTCTTACAATGTGCACTATTAAAAGCATTCGTCTTTTAGTTTCTATTCATATCAATTTGAAATTAAAGAGTTATTAAGATCTCTGCGTAAAGATCTGAGTTACTGCACTACAAGCACTAATTAGAGTTTGGTGGAGTTTGGTGTTCTGAGATCTCTGTGCAAAGCCTGGTATTAACCATAAGCAGTAATTAAACTTTGGACTGCAAAAAACCACTAGAGTTTGGTGTTTTGAGGTCTGTGTGAAATTGCTGAAATGTATGTAAAGTGTTTTGTGTTACTGAGACTTGTATAAAAGTATGAATCTCACTTTTTACAAAAAACAGGCTTACCTTAAAAGAAGTGGATTGTTGGGTATAGGTGTAGAGCCACCTGGAAAAAAATCTTTTTCATCAAAGTATAAGTATTAACAAGAAACAACAGAGTGAATCATCACAGATACAAATTATTAAGTAGAAACAGCTAAAAAGCGTACATCTTCAGAAGTACAAGTCATTAAAGAGAAACAACTTATAAATATACAAATTAAATTTACTATCACACCTACCAACTGACTTTAAATAAACTGTAAAGACTAATGTCAAATACACAATTACAAAACAAGTATTCATTAGTCTTTAAATCAAAATTAATGTCTGAATTGTTAATGGCAACTACGGTATCACGGTCCTGAGAGATAAATACATGTAATTAAAATATAGGATATATGTGGAAATATTTTAGTTAGTTTTCTTAAGAGAAGTCTGGTTAATTAATATTTTTTCTTTTGTTTGTATTTGTATGAGCTGCATGTTTCTAGGTCAATGAATTTTGCATTAGTGTTGGTATACGTTGTGTGATTTTAAGTTGATGAATTTCGCCTTGGGCACTTTAGTACGCTTTACCGGCTGTAAGTTTATCGATCAAAATGTAATAAACACCTCATTCAAATGTACAAACAAAACTCATATTTAATGTTTGAAGGTTCCTTTATTTATTAAAACAATTTTCACCCATTTCTTTCTTTTAATTACTGAGACAGACAGTTTTGAAAAAGAGTGAAATAGCCTATATGTGACATTGTCTCCAGTCTCCATATAGTGAGTGGGTTACCTATTTCATGTGAATGCCCATCCTATTACTTACTACAATAAAGTTTGAGATAACAAAATCCAGAAAAAATTATTTAATACACTGGATCCTCAAATAACATTTATATCATGCATATGAACATGGACAAAAACATTAGTGAAATTAGCATTTTGCAAGTATAGAAATTATAGTAAATAAACATATTTTAAAGAATTAAGTAAATTTTATTTATAAATAATTCATATGGATTTAATTATTGTTTTAGACTAAGAAAATCGTTTAAAGGGTCATTAAAAACATACTCAGCCATAATCACACTTGTATTCATACCATTCTCATGCTTTGCTTTAACTTCCTGTTTGTTTGTAGTGAAACATGTTTGCCTGGTTTGTTGTTCTTTACTTACACTGGTTTTAACCCGATCCCTGTCATGCGAAAAAGCGCGCGTCGGCAGCGCCATGTCAGGCACTTTTGGCGTTCAGCGATAATTTCTATGGGTTACTAAATTAAAAAATAAAAAGTGAAGCTAATACTAAATGAATTTTAAAAACGTTAATTGTAAACTATTACATACATATTATAAAATATGTTAAGTCTTTTTAAAAATTTTTTAAAAATTAAAAAATATATAAATAATAAATTTTTTTTTTACCTTTTTGTTGAACTTGCGATTTTCATCATCTGTTGTCCTATTGCTGGAGGATTGGCATTGCTCTACACATTTATTTAATAGTCCAAATTGTGTGGAGATGTTTCCTCAATGTTTACAAATATTAATCCAATTTTTAGTCATAATTAGTTTTTTTTAAATCAAGCACACACCACCAAGTACACGAGATTTGAAAATAGATCTAGAAAAATAGATCGCATCCACGAAGACAAATCATAATGAAGTGAAGAAAAAAGTTCCATATATGTCCAGTTCAGTATTTTTTGTACACATAAAAACTATTTCCATAAGAATTTTTTTTACACATCAATAAAATAAGTCCCCAAAACTAATACATTTCAGTCACCTCTGTATCACGCCACTGTTTGATAGAGACGAAGTTAGAAAGATTTGCACACGATCGATAGCTATAGTAGATCTGCGGCATAAGTATTCGTGAACTCGACAATTTTTTGCACAAAATTCACTGGTGAAAATGCTTCCAAAATATCGACTTCTCCAGTATTTTCTGCAAATGGCATTTGTATTTCACTATTTCCTGCAAAAGCATGTGGCTTTTCCATGCACCTAGCAGACGCCGCCGCCACTCTTCGACATGACCGGTTTTCGTAGTACTGGCCTCGAGGTCAACTGCGTCTAAAATTTCAATAGGGGCTGGTTGAACATTTTTATTTTCTGATAAGAAATCAGATTCATCTAAAATGAATCAAATTCTGACCCAGCTGTGGCTTCAAACTGTGAGTTTGAAAACAACGAAACTTGCCATGGAGATCAACACAAAATGTCTGCGCGTCTTCACAAAGACAGTGGGTTGTATTGAAAAAGCCGCCAATTCAAGCTCATTAGCATACTGATTATAAGTATCCAATCGTAAAATTTATAACAGATTGGGTGCGGAAGCCAAACATATCTTTCAATTTTTCTGATTGGTTATTTTTAATGAATGGTTTCATGAATGAATGAACTACGCGCACGTATCCGTAAGCCTGTGACATACCGTGGAACGCAGTCAAGGGCTCAGTCACTTCCGGTTGTGACATAACTTGACACCCAGACTGCGAACGGGTTAAAAGTCATCACTAATTACTGAAGGGACTTTAATTAATCAAATATTATGCAGCCAACTGTACAAATAAGACCAAAGCACTGCACAACAGCATTTCTGATTGGCTAAGAAAAGCAGTAAGCTTGTTGGCAGAGCTTGATAGTCCAAGTCTGCTGTAAACATGGTAACGTTATGCACAGATTCCAATATTATATGAATACACATAATATTATATGAACACACAAACGTCTGTAACTTATGCAAACCCAACATTATGTGAGAGTCTACTGTATAATTTTTTAAGTGTATATTAATTTTTAGTTTAATTCACGATAATGAATTTGATTTATGGTTGTACATACCTGTAGATGTGTTACCTGATGCAATGATATTGCGATCCAGGATATTAATTGTGGCCTCAGTGTAGATCAGCTGAAAACACTGTCCAACGAGAGCACAGAGCTCCTCAGCTACTGTCTGCACCAAACGAGACGATGCAACAAGAAATTTAAAATACCTTTACTAGATTCAAGAAAAGGTTGGGAGGGGTATGGGAGTATGAATTATAGAACATTAATAAAGAAGAAGTTTAAACAAAGACTGTGTGAAATAGAAGAGCTGTTAGTAACACGATATAGAACAAAAGAAAAATGACAGCAAGGCTTATAACATTGTACGCACTTCATTTGGTCATTCATTGCACAGTTTAGGCACAGAGATGATAGGACATTAGACATGCCATTTCCATTTAACACCTTACATACTACACTAGGTTACACAGTACAGAGAGACAACATTGGTCCAAAATGCACTTTACACATGCATTTCATGCTTCACAGTTCAAACAGATAGCGAGGCACCGGTTGTCATTTCCAATTGCACTTAATATACTTGGTCCCACAATACACACAGTTTAGACACAGAGATGACAATAAGGCACAACACTTTACATACTTTACATGGTACCAAGTTATAAGCTTAGACTGACAAATGTTAGGATAAAATAAGTGTGCAGCTGCTACATACTTTATAAAGTTGCATGCTATAAAGTTTAGACAGAAAAATCATGGTTTAAAAAAAAAGTATGTCACTTCAAATCCCCATTCTTTATATGGCCTATTGTTATAGTATGGACAAACAAATCACAGTAAAACAATTAATTATGCATCATTTCAAATTCCCATGATATGCAACCTATTGTTACAGTTTAGGCAAACAAATCACAGTAAAACAATAAATCATGCATCATTTTAAAACCCCATGACATTCGGCCAGCCTATTGTTACAGTTCAGCCAAACAAATAACAGGAAAACAAAACAAGTATGCATCATTTTAAATCCCCAGGTCATATTTCATGATGCCTGTTATAAGAAAAACAAAAACACATGAATTTACCTTGCTATCACAAAACAAAACAGCAAGCTGGCAGAGTTCTGGAGTACCTGTTGAAAAATCACAATAAATTATATCAATATTATCAGTGAAAATGTGTTACAAATATGACTGTGAATAAGATAAAAACTACTCTGTTATCTTTATTGAAATTTTTGTTTTCAAAGTGCCATATAATTTTATATTTTTAAAACCATAAATATGATATTTTTGCCATATAATATGATAATCATCAAATTATAATTATCAACTTAGTGACGATGAGAATAAATTAAACTTGCATCAAGCTAAATGATTCACTGTGTCATCAAATTAAATAATATTAACACTTGGTTCATCATGGTATCAAATTCCCTGACAATAATTCTCGATTCAAAATGGCATCAAATTCCATGACAATAATACTAGATTCAAAATGGCATAAAAAAAAATTTGACAATAATACTCAATTCAAAATGGCATCAAATTCCATGACAATAATACTAGATTCAAAAAGGCATTAAACTCCTGGACAATAATTCAAAATGGAATCGAATTCCATGACAATAATACTATGGCATAAAAAAATTTGACAATAATACTCAATTCAAAATGGCATCAAATTCCATGACAATAATACTAGATTCAAAATGGCATAAAAAAATTGACAATAATAGTTAATGCTTGAATCAAATGGCATCAAATTCTGGCATCAAACTCCCTGACAATAATACTTTATTCAAATGCATAACATTCCATGACAAATATGCTCAATTCAAAATGACATCAAATTCTCTGAAAATAATATTCACTTCAAAATAGCATCAATTTCCATGACAATAACACTCAATTCAAAGTGGCATAAAAAAAAATCTGACAATATACTTTATTCAAATGGCATAAAATTCTATGACAAAATGCTCAATTCAAAATAGCATCAAATTCTCTGAAAATAATAATCAACTCAAAATGGCACCAAATTCTAGGACAATAATACTCGATTCAAAATCTTGCAACTGAAAAACTGGTAGATAGATATAAACTAGTGAATCTCTGTCAACATAATTTTCACTAGATTCTAATATATTAACTCTTATATACAGATTCAGAGAGTGGCTTCCCAAATTTGACTGCCAAAATATGTTGAGTGACTCACCAAATTTGACTGCCAATATGTGTTGTTTGTCATCTTTGATGTAGCAGATAGCAGCAATCTCATGCATTGGAATTCTGAGGAGCAGCTCCTTTCATCAGGCAATAAAGCAAATTATGCATATTCAGCATATGGATTCAATATGATGCAATGCATACAGCAACAAAAAAAAAAATAGTATCATAAAATAAATATTTCTTTTTTACAAAAAATACAAAAAACCAGTATGATTATGAAATATTTTTCAGCATTAGTAAAGACAGAATGATGAAGAATGATACTGATGAATGGTTTACCATATACTAATCTATAGAATAATGAATATATATATATACTGAAGAATAAGGAAATACCATAGAATAATGAAGTCCTATAATAATTTACAAAATTAAAATAAATCAAATATTCATGTTTTTTCCAATTTTTAAAGAATTATCTCCAATTAAAATAAACAATTTCACAAAATTTAGGTTATTTTCTGGGCAAATGTACCAAACAGAATGTGTCCATTTGGAATATGTTGTCTAAAAAATAAAGCATTGAAATATCATATTTAAATTCTATACAATCAGAATTAATGTAAGAGATGCATAAAATATTTGCATGAAATTGTGTTTATTTATGTTGTAATTAATTTGCAATACAAATTTGTTTTCAAATGAAAACGGTGCCTCTTTTTGTGACATGTTTACATATTAATATTTTCTTTCATTTTCAAATTCAATTGTGATAATAAATAATCTAACAAATTTATAATTTTCTTTGAAATTTAAAACAGAGACGTTTTAGAAGAAATAATAGTTTTAAAAGGCATTAACTTTGTAACACTTCATTTTCATATATTTTATAAACTAGATCCAAAACTTTTATTCTATTTTCAAACATCTACAGGTTAAACATAAATACTAAGTGCTATTTAAACAAAATGCAATTACAATGGTCACATGTTTTTGTTTTTAAAATGTATTCATTATATTCAGAAATATTCAACTTTAAGAAACTAATTTGCCTTTGTATCTTGTTTTAGTGCAGGATGAAGTTAATCATATTTTCACAAATATAAAATAATGACAATATTATGAACTACCACACCTACCTCAGTACTCATGTGGTCCCCTATTTCACTACTAGTGTGTTTGGTGATCTTGATGTTGTGAAGACTAAGGCTAAGAATGGCTGAGTGATCATAACTCATGTGAACCGGAATCACACCAAGTTTCTAGCCAAATAAATCAAACACATTTCAGGTATATAGCTTTCTCAGCTTGCAAAACATTTAAACTTTAACCATCTTAACTCCTTCATGGATAACAAAATTTATTATTAATCTGACTCAATAAAATTAGAATAAAATGAGAATGTTCACAACACAAGCACAATATAGAAAGTGAGAAAGAATAATAAATATACATACCTTTCCCTTATCAATTATTCGCAATACATCAGTTCTGTTTGTTATGTCCATATCGGCTGCCACATCATCAATAACACCTGCAAACTGTTCAACAAGTCCTTATCACAGACAATGAAATGAAATAGTTTTATTTTCTAAATAAAAAGAATAGTAAAAATTAAAATTTTGCTGCATCCAGAATAGTAGAAATGATCTCTTTATTTGAAAGTAAGCTATATTTATGTAAGACTACCTCAAAATGCTATATTTGAAATTAAAAGAAAAAAAATATATAAGAATTATGTTCTAAACAAAAAATTGCGAAACTTTATATTTACCATCAATCAAAACAATAAACAACACCATAAGGGAGTAACAGTATTAAACTGAGTATATCAAGAACACAAATATAAATTACATTTCCAATGATGTTTAAATACTTAATACTCACAAGAACACGTTTTTCCACATGATCATCCACCAAATATTGAGAGCTGCGAAGATAATCAGGTTGATTTAATTTATGTGTATGCAATAGATGCTCAGGAATATCCAAGTCCTGGTGACCACTACCAATCCATGGAGAGCTCAAAGGCTTGGAATATACCTTTGCAAAATCGTTTTGATAAAAAAAAATATTATTTTATCAAGTGTAACTGTAAGAGTTTAAAATGTGTAACTGTAAGGTGTCTCAAAAGTTTACAAGTCAGCCTTAATACTTTGTATATACTAAATATTTTATTTCATTAAAACCTTTTTTCTAAATGATGCATAAAAATTAAACTGCATTAAAAAGAAAAATGCAAAATAAAATCATAAAAATATATCATTCTATCCAATCTTACTTTCTTAGCAGAGTACAGGCCTTAAAATATGTCCAAGATTTCAATGTTTAACATTTTGGTAAATTTCAAGATATAATTTTTACCCCTCTCCAAGTTTTAAACCCTACTTTACTGTTCCTGCACCATGTTAATATAATACTATATTAATTATTATGATTGCAGTTCACTAGTTTACGTTCATAAAATGTGCTAAAAGTAAAATTACACAACAAATATAACAACATACTTACATAGCAAACATCGCTTTTACAACTATTTTTTAAAGTGTTTGACACAACCACTTATATAAAAATATAATTCACACTTCATTAAATTAAAGAAAGGTCAAAATAAACAAGATTATGCTATGATTCTATTATTAAAAACTCACATTACTGCGTCGTTTATCGTCATCCATCGCTCACTTGTCACCATATTGAATCCTCACAAGACATCCAGAGTTGTTTGCACTTGCACATGACGCTAGCCTAGTTAATGTACAATAATTATGTGTCACCACTGACTTCTCTATCAATTAGACTACGCCTTATAAGAGCGGACTGTTGAGACGCTTGAGACGATTGGTCGCCATGTTGGAGAGTCCTATTTGAGCGAATTGCGTCACTATGTTTAAACTTGATGAAAGAAAAATGAAGCTCTATAAATGATTAAGTTTAAAAAGAAAAAAGTTATCTGTACTGTACTGATTTTTTAAAATGCTTACACAAAATAATACTTCAGTCAATGTTTTAATATTTACTCCTGAAGTTTTAACAATAAATGTAATAATAATAAAAGTCAGTTAGGGGTAAATTTTAAATATTGGTGATTTCAAGGCTAATACACGCGAAAAAAAAAACCTACTATTTTAGTTTTTTAATAATATAAAATTATCAATCATCGTAAAGAGGTAGGGACACTAAATTATTTAATTTCATTTTAAATTAATTTAGCACACTCATTATAGTTGTAATGAAGCAATAACAATTACATATATATATATATATGAATTAAATTGTGTAGTTTTCCAACTGAATAAAAGAATCCAACTAAATTGTTTATGCAGTAAGGGGGAAAGTGAAATTTGTCTTTAATGCTAAACAAAACCGGGCTTGTTTTTTTATATCATTTTGTTAGCTATTCTTAAATCTATTCACTGGTTTCATAGCTGATTCACACAATGTATTTTATTGCCAAATATATTTGTTGATAATAAACTAGAAAACAAACTATGAGGTGCCGATAATCATTTATAATAGAGTGAACTCCCCTAAATTATAGAAGCTGGATACTGAGGATGGAAAGGGGAGTTTGAAATACAAGTTTGTATTTGTCGCGGACCGCGGTTTGTGCACCCCTGCTGTACATGTTTATGATATAATAAGTGCATCAAACAATAAATGTGGGGCATTGCGAAGTAGTTAGCATTTTTCCCCCCATGTATCAGAATGCTGAACTAACGTTAAATAAAGCCAGTGGAGGGTACCCGCCTTGTAAACAAAGTGGCAGATGACATCGGTAGGAGACAATGATGTCCCAGCTGATTTGATTCCTAAAATTCCAAACACCCAGGTGCCATTTTCTAGCAAACACAATAGCATAAATACCTGGTCAATTCTCTCTCTTGGTACTCTGATTGTTCTGCCACCAAATCTGGTTTTAAGGCTGAATCATTATCTTACTGCCAGTTACTGGTGAGTTATTGACTGAAACTATGATAGAAAGAGTACAAGAATATTAGAAATATTTGTATGTATTTAGAACTGTTGGTTTTATGGATGTGTAATTAGACTTAGAGATATTTTGTATATTACGTTGATCGTATGACATGTTCCTAGTGGAAATGTTAATCATGAATTTAATTATGATTCATTGATTGTATTTATGCCCATGTTGTGTGGATTGGGTTAATGATTTTATTTCAGAATAAAGTAAGTTGCTAGTGCAGAGAAAGTTTGGAAGTATAGAAGTTTAGGCGCAAGAATTTACTAATGTCACTCTGATTTTTCACAGCAGTATGCCTTTTGTGTTTTATCCAGTGTTGGACTACCAGCATTGACATCAATTATGATTGAAGTAATCTAAAATCCTCCTCCTTGATCTCTGTCTGCACATGGGTTCCAAAATTGATCGTTACTACCGCTGACAGATTTAGCTGTGATGAATTTCCACCAGGAACCAGTACATCGGGAATTGAGCACAGACCCCTGGTTTTGAGAAATTCACTTAGGGTTCCTGAGAGTAATTTTGGTTTGGCCTGCCTAAGGACGCACATAAAAACCAGTGTTCAAGGCAAGCAAGCAAGTGTTCAACATTGTTACAAGCCCATCGATGAAAGGTCACTTGTTCTAACTATTTTCTTTCATTACTTCCCTTCTCCGATTCCATGATGAGATGCAGATTTAATTGATCTGTTAAGAGATTATTAATTTGATTATTTTATTGAGTGATAAAGACTGGGTAGATGTTGGACAGTATTGGAACATTCTTCTTAGTGGCTAGTATAATGGGATTTTTTTCAACTGTATTCATTGTTGTATTTTTCCTTGACTTTTTATTTAATAAATCTATTATTAATTTTTATGACTGCTTCGTATACATATTATATAATTTATGTCTGGAGTAATAATGGGTGGATGAGGGCTCGTTAATATAATTTTAAGACAGATCATTTTACTCCTTCAGTAAGAAGTTCAACCAGCAGAAAGAAATTTTGTGTCAGTAGAAGTTAGAACATCTGTTGTTTGCATATTTATGTGAAGGCAAGAATAGAGTTCTGAAACACCAGGGATCTGCCAAGCAGAAAAGGGAGCTGGGGTGTCCTGGGAATTATTAATAATAATTTAAATTATTATGATTAATTAAATTAAATTAAATTATGATTTAAGCCACTTGTATTTAGTGATGCATTAGGATATCATAATGATAATAATCATAACAAATGTGGGTGTTGTCACAGTATTATATCTTCAGCAGTCCAGAATATTTTATATTTGAATAAGATATCTTGAAAGACTAGATAATTTAAGATATGTAACATCCAGTCACCTTATCCATTTGGAAATAAGATGTTTTGAGAATGTGATTCACAAGTTTAATCATCAAATTTGCATTATATTACAGACCAAAAGAACCTTTTTTAATTTAGTTTAGATTGTTTTGCAGGTAAATTTATTGAATATATTCTTAAATAAATGCACTTTAATAGTAATTGTAATACTTTTAATTACCTTCTTAACATTTGCAGGGCTGTAAAATCCATTGATGGAAGAGGCAGATCCGTCTAATATTTTGAAGACCTCAGACACTAATATAACTATTAGTAGAGTCACTTTAAATGACACTAATATTGCTGTGTTTAATGGCAACGATTCAGAGAGTAGCAAAATCACAACTGAAATTTTCAAACTGCAAACAGGAGAAGCCACTGACATTATACTTAATGTCGGAAACAAAAGATTTGTTTGTCATAAGAAGGTGCTGACGGGTAAGAGTCCATGTTTCCAGGCCATGTTCGCATCCGGAATGAGAGAGAGCCAGGCAGAGTGTGTCACACTTAGTGAAGCAAATTCTGAAAGTTTCCAAATTTTGTTACAATATTTGTACTCAGGGGAGTTGCCGCTTTGCACATCCAACATACAAGGCATTACTCTGGTCAGTAGCCTGTACCAAGTTAGTGATGCTTTGAGACTGTGCTGTGATTATCTCATCAGCATCATAGATGATGATACATGTCTTGGGCTCTTGCAGATGGCTGACTTTCTTATGCTGAAAGACGTGTACAGCCATGCTCGTAAACATGCATTATGGCACTTCAAGACTGTCTCGCATTTGGAGGAATTCTATAATGCATCATCTGCACTAGTTGTAGATTACTTGCAGGACGAGTTTTTGAACTGTGACAGTGAAGTAGAAGTGTTTGAAGCAGCTGCACTTTGGTATCATGCTCAGGACAAACCTTGTGAAGTCTCCAACATTGCCATATTTTTTGCTGATGCTGTGAACTTTCACTTAATGAGTGAAGAAGAACTAGCTACACTTACACACTTGTCCATAGTTCAGAAAGAAAAGGAGCTAAAGCAGTTTGTGTCAACCTTGAAACATGAGGACATAATGGAGAACTTAAAAATGAAGGTACAAGAAGTCTAGTATTGCTAAATGAGGATTTAAAAAAATATCAGTGATGTTTGAAATTTAAACAAAGGCAACAAATATTTCCCAAAATGATGCTCCTAATGAAGTGTTTTAGTAAACGAAAAATTAAAACTAAACACTAAGGTTCACCAGAAGATTTCCTTTATGTTGCACTGGAAATTGGGGAGGTGTGGGGGAGCATACAGAACAGTATTGTTATAATTATAATAAGACTTGATTATTTATTTTTAAATTCTACCATGTCTATAATTATTATAATGTAATTTTTGCAATAATGTGCTTCTCTTGGGAGTACAACTAATGTATTTATACGAGAACTGATTGTATTACTGAGACAGTATTCTTATTCCCCTTGTTTGCTTAGCATTTGGACTGACAGCGTCAGCACCTTGTCCTTTCAAAGGGAGCTAATGTCTCTATGCAGCACTGACTAAAGCAATCCTAATATCTATCGAATACATAAGGAGAGTAAGTTTAGCAGTAGTGCCCCCTGTACAGGGGAGTTAATACCACTTGACAGTTCTGTGACATTAGCAATATTAGATGCTTTTCCATACAAGGGAAATAACAGCACTGCATGTTTTTAAAAAAATAGATTCTGGATGATATGAATGGGAACACATGTATTACTAAAGCCATTGGAAAAAAACCTTATAGGCTTAACAACAACTACTAAGCCCTAAAATATGCTGAAATGCTTATATTAGTGTTAATGTAATATATAACTGCTTGGGGTTTCTTTAAGATTTTTTTTTAATTGAGAAAACTTATTGTTTTGACTTTGTAAAATTTATTTGAATATATTTTGATTCTTTTAATGTTTTTAGGACATTGATCCAGTATTGTAAAATGGGTTTGGGAATTACTCTCTCAGTTGATAGATGTGACTAGATTATACTACTTTTACTAGACCGTGTCGTAGAATTTTATACTGTTTTATAATTACTCAGAACAAATTAAACTTCAGCTACAGCATTTTATATAATACATGCATGAGGCTGCTGATTGTCTTCTTTGGTAATTGAAAAATTAAGTCTGACTATAACGATATGCAGATTTTTAACACAATGCTTTTTCTGAATGTTCTAAATTTGGTTTTAAATAATTAAATGTAAGTAAGTTTTGTTTATAATTTATATTTTATTTATTTGTGTCCTGAACTAAATTTATTGATACTCATGTTAAAAATTATATAGCCATAAGTGTAATCAAAATGTTAATGACATAGTTGATGTAAATTAGCTAATTTATTTTATAATTTTTCAAAATTAAATTCAGCATGCATCAAGATGTCGTAGCAGTCCTAGAAATGGTATGATCCTGTGTGTCGGTGCCCACCAGTGCTCATTGTTAGGCTGCAAGGAAGACTGTTTGATATCTCAGTGGACTACAGCACCTCTGGAAATCCTGCAGTTTCAGCCTGTAGATTGTGCACTGGTTCCATTTGCTGACATGTCACACATCTACTCTGCTCTTTCATTCGATTCTGGCTACAGGGTGTGTTCCATGGGTATGTTAGAAACAGACTGTGATAAAAATGACTGTACAGTGTACAGGCCTCTCTCTCTATATTTAAGATACTGATTTACAAAATTGATGTTGAAAATAGATTTACACAGTTATGAAGGTACATTTACAAACCTGTCTTTCACTCAACAACTCTTTAATTCTAATATCTTATTAGATCTCTTTATATTTGGAAATTTGACACAAGATTTCTCATAATGTTCTTAGTGCAGTCAGTCTACACTGGTTTCTGTCGTTTGTATGATATGAATCTCATCAGTGATGTAGTTCATTCATTATCATTAATCCACTGATCTTTGCATTAACCTATTGCACTTATATAAATGCACCACTGGATGGTGAGTCACCATACAGGCACATACTGTTGCACTACACTGAGTTAACATAATGACCAACTAGTTAAAGTAATAGTTTTTATTGTTTAGGTGAGCACTTTTCTAAGGGGAACATTAGTAAGGGGGGAGCAGTGTTTTATGGTGAATCTTACATATAAAACAATGGGATTTATACAAGATTTCATTGTTTTTCAAAACCATTTAAATTTGCATTTATCACAAGACACCTGTCTTTGGTATACGCTTGTCAAAGGTATATCACCTAGTTGGACCATGGTAGTTTGTGTCATCACAGGAAAAAAGTGTACTTGTGTCGTGTATGCAAATGGTGTATGGAATAATTATAATTATTTTGGATTTAAGATTAGCCAGGTGCACAACAGTCATCTATAAGTCATATTATTAGCCAGGCACACAACATTCCTCTATAAGTCATATTATTAGCCAGGCACACAACATTCCTCTATAAGTCATATTATTAGCCAGGCACACAACATTCCTCTATAAGTCATATTATTAGCCAGGCACACAACATTCCTCTATAAGTCATATTATCAGCCAGGTACACAACATTCCTCTATAAGTTATATTATTAGCCAGGCACACAACATTCCTCTATAATTATTAGCCAGGTACACAACATTCCTCTATAAGTCATATTATCAGCCAGGTACACAACATTCCTCTATAAGTCATATTATCAGCCAGGTACACAACATTCCTTTATAAGTCATATTATATGTATAAACAGATACACAACATTCTTCTATAAGTCATATTATTAGCCAGGTATGCAACATTCCTCTATAAGTTAAGGCATGAAGTTATTGTTCATTAAATCAGTAAAATAATGTTTTTCTATATTTGAACATAGTACTGAAATATTTAGTCTTTCTCTTTATTTTTGTCTTTAAGTGGGTGTCTAGTGTGACAAATATTTCCACCCCTCTTATTTTTTTGGTCACTTATATTCTATATTTTCTTAATAACCATATTTGTTAGGTGTCACGTGGGGGGTCTTGTTTAGCTGCTCCGATGTGTCTCTCTCTTGCGAGGAGTGGGCAGCTCATGACATGTGCCAGTAATACATCGTCTTTTAAATTTTACAAAAGACACAAAGATACGCCATTGATGGTTGGGTGGGGCCCGAATTTATTATGTCATGCAAAGGAACGTTTTATTGGCTGTGTGTGAATATGATTGTAAAGAGTACTGGACGAGCATAATGAAACAATACAAATACGAACTCTTTCACCCCTCTCAAACTGTGAATAATGGAGTCTTTAGAAAGTTTTATTAACCTAATGGGGCATCTCTCATATAGTGGTTAAATCAATCACACACCTTTCCAATAACATACACTTTAGGGAAGGGGGAGATGAAAATGATGAAATTAAAAAAGTGAAAATAAAAGTAAATTCAAAATTTCTATGCGGTAAATCGTATCACCAACATGAAACAATTTATACAAAAAAACATGGATTCACCACCATATTCTAGTTCGTATTACATATACATTGACATCTGTCCTGGTAAGAATAAATGTTCTTATTCTTAAATCTCTACCCACAACTGAGAGGTGCAGATTATCAGAAACATTAATGATAATTTCTTTCTCACAATTGAGATGCCCTCAAATAAATAATTTGACTACAGATAAAAGAAGAAAAAACCTGTTCACATAGTTTAGTAAAATTATATTGCTTTTGAACATCTTAGTAAAGTTTCTGCATTTTTTTTCTGTCTGTTTAAACTCTAAAGATGAATTGTTTAGATGGTAATTGTTTTTTTTCCTCATTCACTTATTACATATCTTTGTTTTATCATAATTCAAATGTATTTGAAGTGTTTTATTCCTCTATGTGGAATTTGAGATTTGGTTGATCTGAGTGCTTTTAGTGAATTCCTCTGACTCGCTGATTTTGTAGCAAGTAATTGTTTCCCTTACCCCTCTTGTATATTTACACTTAGGTTTATTTTGTTGTATTTTCCTATTATTCTGAATATTTTTTCTTGATTTCATCAAAAAAATAGTATTGGTAAATATAACCTTTCTGAATTTTTCAGGCCATCTTGTATATGTTTGTGGAGGGGAGGCTACTCTAGGACGTAATGCATGGTTGAACACAGTTTGGTGCCTCAATACTCTTCATGGAACATGGCATGAGGCTGGACAGTTAACACAACCGCGTCGTCACCATGGTATCTGCAGCCACAATACATCATTATTTCTAATAGGTGGCATTGGACGATACCGTGTTCGACTTCAGAGTGTTGAGAGCTTTAACACATTGACTGGTATGCTCATTTTAGTATAGTCCTTCTCGGTCTCAAATATTTTTATTTTGTCCTGTCATTCTTAGATTAATATTTGGGTCAGTTATTTATTTGTCAATGGAACGTTCAAACCATTATTGATTTATTTATTGTTTGTTGTCTTCCACCTGTATATCTATTAAATTTTCTTATAACCTACCTTTTATATGACATATTTGTTTGTATGTGAAAACAGTAGATCTGGTGTCAACAGCAAAGCCCATAAGTGTGCTTAATTATTCTGCTAGCTTGTTTGTTTCATTATAATTATATTAATAGCTACAGCAGTCTGAATAATCAAGACAGTTTAAATAACCTTATAGTTTACAATAACCATGATAACTTTAAATAATCATGATAGTTTACAATCGCCAATATAGTTTAAATAACCAAGACAGCTTATTTTAATATAAAGACCAATGAAAAGAAGTTAGTTATGCAGTTGGTAGTGTTTGGTGCTCTGATTACACATAGCTAATTTCAGAGTTATAGCTCTAATGGATATTGTAATACAAGATAAAACAGTAGAGTTCGGTTTACTATTACAAAGAGCTAATTTCAGAATCACAGTTCCAAATTGATATTGTAATCTAAATCAGTAGTATTTTCTGTTTTGATTACATATTGCAAATTTCACAAGGTATCATTGTAGAAGCTATAGAAAAAATAAGTTTTTGTCAATGTTTGGCTACCAGTGAGCACAAGCAAGTTGGATACATCACAATGGGACACAGCCACTTTTATATTGAAGTAGGACACTTGACAAAAGTGAAATATATTTTGCACTAGTGTTTTGTGCTATTACCTTCATTTAAAATGAAGAAACAAACCTTAACCTGGTTTTGATCAAGAGCATTATGTTAAGTGATGATCATGTACATCAGAAAGATATTTTATTTTTACATTACTTTTAACAACAAAATAGCAGTAAAATAGATAAATTTATAGATTTTTATTAGCACTCCATATTAAGTAGAATCTCTAAACATTTTACAATCGGGACATAGCAATCCTGAGCTAGGGGTAGATACAAGGGTTGAAAATGCACAGACTGACACGTCAGCAGGGTTGGGCTCAAACTCTCCTTTCACCCACAAACTAGCAATTGAAACTTGTCCCCCAGCACCCCAATCTATAGCAATTATTAGCTAATTAAACGTTGCCAGAATGTCTAGAAAAATTAAAATAATTAAAATGTTTCCTTAATAAAGGTATGTGCACGATGTGGATTTGTGTTCACTTGGTCTTTCAAAGAAATAAGATCACTTAACAATTACCACACAGTTTCAAGAAACGGCCAAGTTAGTTTTCATATATAATTTATGAAAATAGTTTGTATCTTGAATTGACAAATAGTATACATTGCTATTGATGATGATTCAGAGTAATAAAACAAGTAATTTAAAATTAAAAAAAAAAAAATCTTGTAAATTGAAAACTAGAATAAATAAGTGCAAACGAAAAATATCAGTTCAGTTTGATTTTATTAATTATTTTTAGTGTGCATGTTTCCATCAGTTTATTTAATATTAATGTACTATAAAATTTAATCCATTTTAGTATAATACTGTACATTTTGTTCCATTTTACAGGTGAGTGGCTCCACCATCCAGATATGCTGCAAGCAGAAACTTCACCAGCTGTTGCAGTGTTTGATGGCCGTCTTTATGTTTTCAAAAACTGCCCCCAAATGTACGACATCAACTTGCAGTCATGGTCTTATCTCGAACTTTCACCATCAGTCCCAGGTCTTCCTGTGTATGCTCATTTTGACACTGATGGCAAAAGTATTTTTGTGTCGTGCTTCAATTCAGAGACCCTGTGGCAGGTTGATTTGGAAAGGAGAAAATGCTTGCGCGTTTGTGATTTTAACAAAGAGGGTGGAGGCTGTATACATCACCATAACCGATTGTTTCACTTCCAGCTGGGTGAAAGGCATGGTGGTGAAGTATGTGTTGAGTGTTATGATTTAGAAGAAAGAAGACAGAGAATGACTGGGCAATTGCAGAGAACTGTCCTGACTTCACATTTTGTCACTGTACCCTATTTCCCACAATACTTGCCATCTACTGGTCATTAGGACTTGTTGTTGTCATCATAAATAACCAGCTCACTAATAATCCGTCTTCACATTTTGTCACTGTACTGTATTTCCCACAATACTTGCCATCTACTGGTCATTAGGATTTGTTGTCATCATAAATAACCAGCTCACTTATAATCCATCTTCACACAAGCATTGCTTGGCATTCACACACTTGTTAACTGTTACACATATATTCATGTACATTCACACTAACGGATTGTTTTCATCATGAATACTTGACACTCAACCATGGTTAACCTTTTCAGGTTCATTAGATAACCTTGTGCTTATTTGAAACTGTTTTATTTGTTTGCTTCATCAGTACTACACCTACAGTTAATGTACCAACTACTGTGTGTATTCATTTACATTATTATTCCACTTAACAACAACTTTCATGTCACTGAGAATTAATATTAAGACAGAAAGAAAATGGATATGGGTTGCTTGATTTTAATTAGGATGAATTTAGCATTAACAAAAAACAGCTATAGTAAAACTTTGTACTAAGAAAACTACTTAAGTGGAAATTCCTATTTTACTGCCTGAATTAAAATTGACTTGCAACACTTTTAAATAAGTGACTTTCTATATATAAAAAAATTTGGAACATACTTTACTGAAAAACTGAATAAGTAATAGTGCTCTTTATTTTAGGCCCATAAATATGGTTCAATTTCTGCAACTTCATAATTTAATAACATTTTACTGATGCACAGAATCCCACTAAATGTGCATCATTAGGGTACAGTTGTGTGTGCAGCACAAGCTGGAGCTAGCTAGACAAGTCTGTTGAACTTTTGCAAAAAAGTATGACAAATGAGTTTGGGCACTTACATTTTTCTCATGATATAAAATTTTCTTATTTGTATATTTTCATTACATAAAATCTATTTTATAAAAGAAATATCTTTGAATAAAGTTTACTGTTTAGCAAGATAGTGAAATGTATTGTTATATAGACAAAAATGTTTCAGGATTTGAAGGGTTATTAAAGTATGACCTTGCCCAAGTTCAAAGGTCATAGTTTTCTCAGTGGATGCACTAAAGAAACAAGGTACAGAATAAGAGGGCAAATGACAAAATGGAGCATAACAAAGCAGATAAGTATATCAGACTAGAGCCAGATAAAATCAAATGAAAGAAAGAGATTTGCACCATTACAAGAGCTTATACTAATATCATAAATTGCAACATAATCAGTAGAGAAAATCTCAAATCAGCAATATAAAATCAAATGCTTTTTAAAATTTTATAAGTTTAAATATAAAACCAAGAAAACAATTATAAATGCTCTTAATCACAAGTGACCAATATCTAGGCAAATATTATTATAAATGCATAGAACACTTGTGATTAGTTATTCAAATCAATAAAAGCATTTCTAATAAATCAGCGTATTTGAGTAGCAAATTTTTATTAAAGTTATGTAGATTATAGCAACTCTACATTACAACAGTACTACTTTTTTTTAGTTTTTCCTATTTTATTTTAATGATTTTTTAGAATATTGTACAGATGAATGAACTAAAGTTTATAAATATATTTATTTATTTTAAAAATAAACTCATCTTTATATCTGGAGGACATTAAATACATACACACAAAATCAGCATGCAAATTATTTCATGTCTTACAGTTCAGATCCATACACAGAGGAATGGTACAAGATATTAGCAGATATCCTGGTCATATCCAGCAAATTATGTCAGAACTGTAGATTGTGGCTAGACTTCAGCAAATTCATAAAGATTATGTCAGAACTGTAAAATAGTGCCAAAGTCAGACCGTTTTTAGATTATGTGAATCCTTTGGTTACAGTGTTGACAGGTGTTAGAGGATTATGAAAGATTTGTTGACTTATGGCTGCTACTGATACATCTTAGAAAATTACAAAAACAATGAGCACAGAAAGGACAATGGAGCATTTTTGCAGAGTGTAGATGAGGAATCTTGAGAAAGTTCTGTAATTGTAGACATGGTGCGGGCCTTCTAATAAGGCATACAGCAAACCTATCATTACACTCAAGTATACTGCATCCACCAAATCGTCCATCCGAATGGTTCTAAGTAGAAACAAAAAGAAAGAAAAAAAAGGGTAGTACAAAACTATAACATACACAAAATATTAAATATACAAAAGAATTACTTGTTCAATTAAGAAAGAAATAATATGTTTAAAATGCAAAAGCACTCTGCCACTTTTTTTTTTATCTAGAATGCAGTCCAGTACACATTTTTGTTGTAGTTCTCTTAAAAATGTACTGCAAATAATAGTAATTGTTGATATTCATAGCAGGAATGGAAATATCAGTTAATACTGAGTGGACAAATACCTTGAGTACAGTTCTGTTCAACTCACAGGCCATATAGGCAATCATTACCCAAGTTATGGATTCAATGTTACATAAAGCAAAGAAAAATTTAATGAATAATATACTATAAATTCAAGAACATATTCAAAATATTAGGGTTTTTTTCTCTTTCAGCTACCTGCTTAATTTGCTGCTGTGCCCCAAGACATTTAACCTAATATGTTACTCATCTGTTTCATTTGAGGTTATTTTACAACTTGCTGCTGAGTCAGTATTGTATTAAATAATTAATTGATTTTAAAGATAATAAACATAATTTATTCAGTTTCTATCTTACACGATTCAACCAACATCCGATTGTTATGATGCTTTCCTTTTCTTTACCATTCACATGTACATCACAGAAATGGAAATAGATACAATCGCAGCACTTTTATGTTGATTCATTTAAATAGAATAATTAATACTATTACCTATGATTGGCAATATTCAGTTTGATTATGTCACGTGCAAAATTATGTTCCTCACAGAGTTTTTAGTCTGACACAGCATTTATAAACAGACATGCTTGAATTAGTGCTACCTCTGCAAAAACAGTATAGCCAAGCAACTGCTGACTGAACATTAGCAAGGAAAAGAAGCAATTGTGTTTAAGAGTATATTTTAGGGATCTGTAATGAAAAAAATTTAATGAAGACAATGATTAAGTTCTGGGTGAAGTCTTCTGCTCCTGGATTATTTTTATATAAAGAGCTTCTTTATGATATATTTAATTATATTGGTACAAATAGACAGTAATGAGATGAGAAGTTCTCATTAGCTCCATCAGTGGTTTTTTGTTGTTTTGTGGGGCTGGGGGTTGTATAGAAAAGTCCCATAAATTTAGATAAAATTTTAGGAACATATTTGTATATATATTGGAGTCCTCTAAAGTCAATCTAAGAATTTTTTTATTTTGAGGATTCTTACTGCGTAGATTTCTCATTTAAATTATAGTGTGTTTGTTTGTGTGTGTGCAAGAAAGTATACCCTATTTTCCTAATAACATTTTATACCAACAAAAAAATTCAAAGTGCAGGTGGTCACACTCATCCTTTAACAAATTCTTTTAACAGTACAACTACAACTTACAAGCTTAATGTAATACAATTTTAAGTTTCTGTTAGCCAATAAGTGCTAATGTCACAAATATTGTCATTTTCAACCAACCTCTATATATACTTTATAAATAAATATCTTGAGTTTCAGTCTGTAATGCCAGTCCTTGATATATTTTATAAAACCATTTTTAAGAGCTAAAATAAAACTTTGAAAATTGTCGAAATCCTATGTTACATAAGATGAGTGTAAGTGGTGTGTTCAGAAGCATAACATTTTTTGTTGTTGTTGCTTACTGCTGTCTAAAATCACAGTTGTAAAATATTCATAGAGCTATTACTATTTTTATGCAAACCGTGTGACAGTAATTACATTACATTTATGTATAAACAAATAAAATTTGTATTTAACCATAGGAAATATTTTAAAATCAGACTCAAAATGTGTACTACTAACTCAGTCAAAGTTTTCAGCAGAAAGGTAAGTCCTATACTACAAAACAGGGTGGATTTTTTGCAGTGGTTCCTCCTTTCAATAGCAATAGGTGATGAGGAATCATACCACATCCACGAGCATGCCGCAGCACAAATAATTGCAAAAAAGACATCAACCTCAAGGGAAAATAATACCATTTCCATGTTGACTGCAACCTCTTTACTTAAGGTAGTTCGGGATGCTCAAGTCACAAAATAAAATTAAACCTTGTGAAGAAACAAAAATACATGCATCATTACAAACATTTAAAAATATATACTTATTTCTTTTTTAATACTATTTTCAATTTCATATTTGAAATACAGTATATATGGGTGTTTCTCCAGTTATATGGTCAGGCAAGGGTGAATCTAATCAATGATTCTGCTATATCTGATCCAATCCAACGTCTTTATATTCTTTTACCCCCAAAATAAAGAAGATAAAATCAAGATTAACAGCTTAGTTATTATGATAGTGTATATATACTGAGTTGACTCAAGTTTTGTTAGTGTCTGATTCAGTTTTACGACTTAAAAAATGTGAGTTCGCAGTATCGTAATATATGTATTTACAATGTCCATCAACAATCTTTATTCATATCAGATATTTCAATCTGTCGAGACTAAGTAAAAATACATAATCTACACATTAGAAGTCTTACTCTTTTTTAAAATATTTTAAAAATTTAAATTACAAGTGACCCACCACATAAAGTTATTTAATTTAACCAATCATTAATCTAAACAAAAACCTAGGTGAGTAGCTCAGAAAACTTAATTTACCATTCGTGGTGAAATGCAAAGTTGCTAGATTCTTTAGAAAATAGAAGTTACCGTTATGGATAGTCAATCGTATTACTTGTCTAATACGTCTACTTACAAAGTGTATATTTTTTTGGATATTACATTAATATTTAAATCTGTTCTTGTCAATCAGAAACACTCAATATTACATTATCTGGCCCGAATTATTATACTTTATACAAGTTTATAAAATTGTACCGATCTCTTAAGTCGGATCACCGAAACTTTTTATCGTACAGGAAGTGCTTATTGGCACGATTTCGTTGTGTACATTTTTTTTATTCCTTATCGGCACGGAACACCGTATAGACCAATGGACATGGATGGTTGAGTCGTTGAGGGAGTTATTATTCGCCTTAAATTGAAAAATAGATATAGGGTTAGGTCCTGGGGTTGTACTAATTTAAATGCTTCCCTGCCACATAGCAAAATCCAGCAACAATTTTATATTGGAGTGTCTCCATGCACGACTATCGTGGACGGAAGATCCAACAGCTCCGTACATGACCGTTAGGATTAGGATATTTTAGAGATAGGGGGTCGTCACACAATTTTTTTTACCAACCTCTCATCAACTTCATACAAAATCCCAGACTCCCCTCTATGTGACGTAACAAATCTCTTATCCACCCCCCTCCACACAATTTTTGTTGTAATACTGAAAAGTAAATGTTATGAAAATTTATACAAAAAAATAATCTTTATATAAAATAGTGTTTAATTAATTTGGCTTTTACAAGGAATGCTTGGCTAGTTAAAAGTTTATCAATTAAAAAAAATGAAAATAAAATGAAGTGTAAATTAAACACACCAATCACTTCAATTTTTATTTTAACATTAAAGTTTCAACAAATCCACAGAAATTATAAGGTTCTAAAATCAGAAATATTTGTAAATGAATTATTTCTCTTCACATTTATCATTATCTCAGGTCTAAGTAAGCTATACTTCTCCACTGAACGAAAATAGATTAACATCGTTTATTGGAAGAGATGTTCCATCCAAATCATACTCCTCGTCAGTCCAATCCATACATTCTCTATTCTCTTGATTTGCTAGTAATTTACTAGTATGACGTCGCTTTGCGTTACATTCTAACAGCGACTCTCATTGGTCGGATGCGCTTCAATGGAACTGCTATTTGTGAAGGACTGAATGACGGCGCAATTACATCATGAATGGTGATCATAAATTGGAAATAGTTAATTAATTCAAGTACTTAGGAGCCATCATGACAGATGAGGGATAAAAAACAAACAAACTAGAATATTGTCCAGGATTGCGAAGACAATAACAGCAATGGCAAGGCTGAAGAAAGTTTGGAAAGACAGAAATATCTCTGTCAGCTCAAAGATCAGACTGATGCGCTCCTTGGTTGTATTTTTTTATATGCCTGTGAGTCAGCGGATCTCAAAAGGAGGATCAAGCTAATTAGTTAGGGATGATTAATTAATTATAATAATCATAATCATTAACTAAGGTGGCATCACAACATGCATTTTAGGACATTTGATAAAAAGCTACAGTTACAGAATACTGTACAAGATTTACACAATACTGTAAGGTTTAGTGACAGAACATTTTATGAGTTACAGGACATTTTAAAAAGTTAAAAGAACATTTTATAAGGGTTGAAGGATATTGTATGTAATTAACAATTACACGATATTTCATCAGTTACAAGACATTTTATAAGAATTTATGTAATTCTGCAACAGTTATAGAACATTTTAAAGAATTATATACCACTAGAACAGATACAGAACATTGATTTGTTATACAGGACTCAGTTACAAAAATTTTACAGTTGCAGAGGACAGCCTGTGAATTAGATGACAATATAAAAAGTATAATAGTTATAGGAAATCTTATGAATTAGATAACATGATAACAGTTATACGATATGAATTATGAAATCTTTAGAATTAGATGACACTATAGCAGTTATATATATATATCTTATGAATTAGATGACACTATAGTAGTTATATATCTTATGAATTAGATGACACTATAGTAGTTATATATCTTATGAATTTGATAACATGACAACAGTTATACAATATGAATTATGAAATCTTATGAATTAGATGACATAACAGTTATATATCTTATGAATTAGATGACATTATAACAGTTATATATCTTATGAATTAGATGACATTATAACAGTTATGAATCTTATGAATTAAATGACATTATAACAGTTATATATCTTATGAATTAGGTGACATTATAACAGTAACAGGATATCTTCTGAATCGGATGTTGCCTGTCATTTTATGTCACAGGACAATGCTGTGGTTAAACAAGTCTAGAACTGTGCATGGTACTCAAAAAGCCACAGGTCACTGGAACAGTTATACGACCCTTTATAAGAGTTATATGGCACTTTATAATATATACATGACATTTTACATATCTACAAGCACGACACAAAAGTTGTCAAGATTTCACAGTAACAAGTGATATCAGATTCTGATAAATCAAAATCTAGGGCACCCAAGTTGCTTTCAAATAACCTTTATTGACATACTTGAGTTATTTAATATTTTCTAAAACCAAGGTTTTGATTTTTTTAATTACTAAATTTACTTTTCATTTTACAAATTTCCAAACAATATAAGGTACATGAATTTTTAAAATAACCAAGTTATGCAATGTATATAACGTGCTCTAGAGACTTGAAAAAACAATTTTCCATGAAATTCTCCTTAAACTGAAGGTGAGTCATACAATAATGAAATGATCATTTATATAAAATTACTTACTGCCTTTGTCAATTTGATTAAATAAAAATTAGTTTCATTTACATGAGCCATAGTGTACAATGTGTGAATAAAATTTAAGCTAATGTAAAATTAAATTTAAAAAAAGTTAAATCCAACTTTTATTTTATCCCCCCACCAAAAAACCCCTCCCCACAATAAAAACAAGGAAAAATGGAACCATTCCTCAATATTTATTGAGTAAAAAAAGTTAAAATCAGTCTGAAGAAAAATATATAGTTTTAAAGTCATTTTAAAAAAAGTAAATAAATGAATAAATCTTGAGAGAAAAATAACAGCTATAACAAGCGAGTTAAAAACTGCACTGAAAGCTATAGGTTACAGGTAAATGGCCAAACTGTATCACCAAGTAACTAGAGTTAAAAATTGGAATGAAAGCTATAGGTAACTGTATTCTGTACTATCAAGCACGTTAATATATCTAGTCAGAACAAGGGAAACGACAAGAACAGTATAAGAAATGCAGTTTGTAGTTATGGAAGAAAAAGAAATGAACAAAACAGTGAGACTACTGAGAAGAAGAGGAAAAAATAAAAAAAGAAGAAAGATGTGTGTGTAGTTTGAATCAAAATTTTTGTGAGAAAACACTTTTATAGCATAATTAGCTTACAAAATGTCAATAATGAATAATGTTGCCACTTATTCATATTCTGAAATCCCAAATAATAAAGAACATTAATTTCAGATTATCATAGGAAAACTGTTATAAATCTATATATTTACACTGTATCAGGCTACTTCCCACACACAATTTGCAAAACTATCTTTAATCATCCCAAATTTGAGCCACACCAGCATCTATAAGAACAAAAATGCAAATGCCACAACAAAGCAATGTTAATGCCACAACAAAGAAAGAAATGTAAACTTCATTGGTAATGTGCAGTCCAGATCCTAAATATGCCAACACCATTATCAGCACCCTATTTAGATATCTCCAAATGCAAGCTCTGGCAAATAACTTGTCAATGTTTATCTTAATGATTCACAAGTTAAAGTTTCATAAACATTTGTGGTCAAAAATACAAACACAATAAAAAGGAAAATATTTTTATTTGGTTTACTTTTGTTACTGCACTCATGCAGTTATTACTCCATCACATTGCAATGGGGTTGGGGTGAGTGAGTTAGCAGTCTATGGACAACATATTTAAAGTTACTATTTACATATAAGTGCTACAGTTTAATTATCAAACAATTTTTTTTATTTCAACAAAATAGGAGTCCTTGAATTCGTGAAGTTTTAAGTTCTAACTTATTTAAACAGGAAACATGTAAACTTGGTACCATCTATCATGCATTCTTAAATATGTTTCTCTTTCATCAGCTACTTATTCACAAACTCATTAATAATCATTCTTACATTTCATCTCTTGAGTATTTTCATGATACAGGTATATTTAGCATTCTTTTCATACAAGAAGTTCCAGTATTCTTGTAGGAATTTTACCCAAACCAAATTTATTTGGTAAAATTGTTTCAAAGTCACAGTAAAACAGGAACTAGAACAGTTCATATCATACACACACACACAAAAGCACTGGGCAAATGAATTAAGTAAGCGTTCTTCATTTGGCAGCAAATAACCACCACAACAAAAAAGAAGAAGAAAAACACGACTACATGAATTTAAGTGTTTCTCATTTCTCTCTCTATCTCTCACACACTGAATTATACATGTAGTGTCTTCATCTTACAGTGCATATCATCACAAAATAGTACAGGATATATAATTACTGTAAGCATCATCACTTAACAGTGTGTACAATCACAACCACCCAACCTCACCCTCAGATGGGTAATCTACTATCCACATAGTGCATATAGTACACACCCTCAAATAAAAAAGGAATGTTTTTCTGAATTTGAGTGCCCATACTTAACAGTATATAACATCACAAAAAACAAAAGAGCACTGGATGTATTAATCCAAAGTAAATGCTCCTCTCTTCACATTGTACTGTCTTAAAAAAAGAAAAATCCTACTTGGTATATGAATTCAATGCATATCATCACAAAAAAAACCCCTACTGGATACATGAATTCAATTAAGTGTCCTCACTTTTCAATGCATGCCTTCAGAAAACAAAAACACACTGATTCATGCATTCAATGAAGTGTCCTCACTTTCCAATGCATGTCATCAGAAAACAAAAACACTGGATACATGAATTCAATTAAGCGTCCTCACTATTTTTAATGTATGCCATCAGAAAACATAAAACACTGGATACATGAATTCAAATAAGTGTTCTGACTTTATTGAACAAAAAACCCCGGATGTATAAACTCAAGTTTCCTCGCTTTACTGAGCATAAAAAACACTGGATATATAATAAATTTAAGTATCCTCACTTTACTAGGCATAAAAAATACTGGATATGTGTCTCTCAATTTTTTCATTGTAGCAAAATGCAATTACACAAAGCAAGAAATGGTTATTGATTTTTTCAAATACTTGATGTAAAAATATTTAAACAAATGTTTGTTTTGTACCTTAAATATCACTATTGTTATTACAGGAGTAATAATGTTTGTTAATGCACACCAGCTTTGGCACTTTCACTTCTTTTGAACATTCTATACAGTGTTTGTAAGTTACATCACAAATCTCAAATATCTTGCAAGTAACACATCTAATGAAAGACACGAGGCATTTTTAATCAATTATTTCTCATAGTATAAACAAAAACCAATCACTTCTTCCAAATACATTTTCTCTTTACTATAAGACTACAGTATATACATTCTTAATAGCTGAAGTTTTGTATTTGTAAAATATTTCTTCAGAAAT
The DNA here is from genome assembly GCA_028829895.1 of Sinotaia quadrata. Taxonomy (NCBI): domain Eukaryota; kingdom Metazoa; phylum Mollusca; class Gastropoda; order Architaenioglossa; family Viviparidae; genus Sinotaia; species Sinotaia quadrata. The sequence continues at coordinate 141,781,499 of CM054178.1, read as the reverse complement.
TAGATTACAGATTACACAACTAATGTTTACACAATTTCACTTCTGAACATAGATTATAAGGCTTTGACTAGATTTGACTAGGTGTGAATTTGAGTGAGCGACTGAGTTATCTATTTCACTACAATAGAACCTTTCATTTATGAATGTGAAATAGTCATGATTACAAAGACTTTAAATGAGGGGTCTTTAACTGGAGGGATGAAATGTCTTGGGTGAACAAAACAAGAATTTTAAAGTTCACATAAAGAATTCATTAATTTATTGTAATAAATTATTTGTGTGTGTACTCGTATTAATATTCACTAAATGTGAAAGTGAAAACATTTACATTTGCCATTCATTTATTTAAAATAATTAAATTAAATATATTTTTTTAGTCGCTGGGTATCACTGCATTGTAGCTAAGACCAATCATATGAGCATTGTCTTCAAACTTCCTACCAAACTCATCTGATAAATGGACTGATTTTAAACAATTTAATCTAAACTTCTGTGGATGTCAATCCCAAAATACAACAAATGCCAATCCAAAAATACAACAAATGCAAGTGAGAGTAGCTATGTAGTTGAGAAAGAAACAAACAAGTTAGAGTAGCTATGTAGTTGAGAAAGAAACAAACAAGTTAGAGTAGCTATGTAGTTGAGAAAGAAACAAACAAGTTAGAGTAGCTATGTAGTTGAGAAAGAAACAAACAAGTTAGAGTAGCTATGTAGTTGAGAAAGAAACAAACAAGTAAGAGTAGCTATGTAGTTGAGAAAGAAACAAACAAGTGAGAATAGCTATATAAAAATAGTCGATAAACAACAAAGAGTAGTCATCATTGTTATGAAGTGAAATTGGAAAAATACAAGAATGTATAGAGAGGAAGGATATGGTAAAAGTAGCTCAATAACTGGATTCTTGTTGGACTATTTTTATTTATGAATATAAACTGTTAGGATTTTGTAAATGTGACTCTCTTGCACAAAATCACCCATAAGTCAGAAACAAGCGTTCTGAGATATTGGGCATGTAAGGGATTTGGGGTCAAAAGTTTCACATTTTAACAAAAATGAATTCAGTACCATTCATCTACCATTATCTGCTTTGATTTATGTCAGAAAAAGTTGTAATTAACAGTAGTTTTCAGTTTATTGTGGCATACCCCTTCTGGTTTGTTGGAAATAAATTGCAAAAAGCACATTTTTTGCAAATGAATATTAGTTTAACCCTGAAAGAGCCCCAACATGTTGTACCTTACTGGAAAGGCCAGAATGTGTATTTTCAAAATATTAGCTTGTATTTATAATTTGGCCCTATCAGCATCCTTGTAACAGCAGTTTTGGCCTGTAAACAAAAAAATTAGACCAACCTTATGGGTGACTTTGTAAAAATGGGTCACAAATAATTAAAAGAAGTTTTAAGACTTTTACAATAAGTCTTAAGTGGAAATGGAAAATCTACTCTGGTAAACTAAATCTGCAAAGGTAAGCTAAAGAGCAGTTGAGTTGAATACTGTAATGCAAAATATTTAAGAGAAATGCTTCAATAATTTTCATTACTATAAAAGAGTTTTATTATCAAATGATATATTGACACTCTGATGAAGTTTTTGTATGGGAGAAAAGTTAAACAATATTTTTCTGATTGAATGATTCTATATCCCTTTATTATAACTGATAATCTTATTGAAAAACACAAGTTTTCTCTTTGATATAATCAAGGAATGCCTATAGGGACATGCTTGTATTACAATAGCAATATGTTAACATTTTTACTTTTGACTCCACTAGAGTTAGCATGTTTATATACTCATCCTTGACTTTACTAATAGTTAGCATGTTCACATACTCATCCTTGACTTTACTAATAGTTAACATGTTCACATTCTCACTCTTGACTTTACTAATAGCATGTTCACATACTCATCCTTGACTTTACTAATAGTTAACATGTTCACATTCTCAGTTCTGCCTTTACTAATAGTTAACATGTTTACATTCTTGCTTCTGCCTTTATTATAAATAGTTAATATGTTCACATTTTCACTCTTGACTTTACTACAAATAGTTACATGTTCACATTCTCACTCTTAACGTTACTACAACCAGTTAACATGTTTGCATTTTCACTCTTGATTCTAAAGTTTGACAACAATACAAACAGCCAATACGATCAAATTTTTACTTCTGACTCAAAGGAATGACAGCTCTACAAATAGCTAATGTGGTATGACTATTAGAAACAGCCAATATGGTCTGAAAACACTACAGCCAATGTGGTTTGAAAACACTACAGCCAATATGGTCTGAAAACACTACAGCCAATATGGTCTGAAAACACTACAGCCAATGTAGTTTGAAAACACTACAACAGCCAAGGTGTTCACATTTTAAATCCTTACTCTAATGTTTGACATTACAAGCATCCAGTGTTCATTTTCACTAGCACAAACAGCTGGTGCATTCATGTATTTACTCCTGACTCTTGTTTGACAATACTGCAAGAGTCAGTATGTGTTCAAAGTCCAACCTGTTAGAATACATGCTGACTGCAGTGAATTGCACAAGAAACTAGGCAAATTCTGGAGCACCTGCAGCTACCATTTGCTTAGACAGCCATTCCAGCCCATCAGCCAGTCCCTCGCCTGTTTTAGCGCTACAACCCTGTAGGTGCCAACTGCGATTACAGCACATCTTCAGCAGACCAAGTTGTTCTGTGATCTCCTCAATACTGGCATGTCCGTCTACATCCTAAAAATAGCACAAAAATAAAGAAATTGTCAGAAACTTTTAGAAAAAAAAAAGAAGAGAATATTGAATCCAAAACTACAATAAACTGACTTTAAATGTCTGTGTATGTCAATGTCAGAGAAATAAACTTATCTATCAGTGTATCTTATTTGATATAAAGTTTAGTGTTCAGTGAAAGTATTATGTTAGCTGAATATTTTTATGCTATGCACAATGGCTTCTGGCTTCAGTTTTTTGCATTATTAAGTGGCAGTAATCTGCCACTTGTCTGCATAATTAATCTTTTTATCAAAAAATGTTTATATTCGTTGCTGTGGAATATTTCTTGCTATTTAGTGTTTTCTTAGCTAACTTAAGTATGAAGTAGTAAACTGCATTCTGCATTTTAAGAGCAGTACCCATGTATACTTTTTATTTATCTTGAAAGTTGAGTGAGAAATAACTCACAAGAACAACCCTCTCTGCTAAAAGTAACTACGTCACTCAGGGTCTCAACCGACTGACATTATTCAAACCAATGGTGCACTCCTCACCTCTCAGCAGTTTAGCTACGGATTAGGAAGCTTGACTGACTGACAGAGAGTGAGTGAGAATTATTGACAGTAGAGGTTTGACCAAAGCATATGTCATGATTAATCTGATGGCTGAAACTGAGAATGAAAATACTAATGGTAAGGGGCAAAAGTCAAGGCTTGGAAAAAAAATCATTCTCCAATTTTTTTGTCTGAGCAGACATATACACGAATCCCCGTGGTTGCACAAGTTTAACCAGTGTTCATAATGTAAGTAGATTCAAGTAGATTCAGAGTTATTGGAAATTCTGGACTTTGCAATTTTCTGTAACTCATTTCCTGCTTAACAGTATCTCCAGCATCTGACTACTTGTCTACTTACTAGTATCTCCAGTATCTGACTACTTGTCTACTTACTAGTATCTCCAGTATCTGACTACTTGTCTACTTACTGGTGTCTCTATGACTGACTACTATCTAAATACTGGTGTCTCCAGTATCTGATTATTTGTCTATTTAATGGTGTCTCCAGTGTCTGATTATTTGTCTATTTAATGGTGTCTCCAGTGTCTGATTATTTGTCTATTTAATGGTGTCTCCAGTGTCTGATTTGTCTATTTAATGGTGTCTCCAGTATCTGATTATTTGTCTATTTAATGGTGTCTCCTTGTCTATTTAATGGTGTCTCCAAAGTCTGACAATGTGCCTGTTTACTGGTGATCTCCAATATTTATCTATTTGCCTGAAAATTGGTGTCTCCAATGTCTACTTTCTATTGATTGGTGTCTCAAATCTCTAATCACTTGTTTATTGGTTTCTCTGATGTATAATTGTTTTACCTGCTTATTGGCAAAGATGAGGAGTGATGCTTCCTTTAGTTCTTTCTCTTGCACTAATTTTACCAGCTCATTTTGCGCTTCTGAAAGCCGTTCTCGGTTGCTAGAATCCAGTACAAATATCACAGCTGAAAAAGAACCAGAAAAATAAGGAAAAATAAAATGATTCAGTAAATAGAAAACTAGCTTTTCCATTTCATGATTCTATATTAGGTTTGTATATTCTATATGAAAGTTTGTGTACTAATATGCAGAAATACTTGATAAACCATTTCAACATATTGAGCGTGATGCTTATTGAAAAAGAAATAAATGAAAAGAAAAAAGTAAATATTGAAAAAGAATCTTAAATACAAAACTCTGGGTGTTGAAATACAAACCCTGGGTATTGAAGTAATAATGTTTCCACAGTGGTCGAATCTTGTGTTGCCCACCAACGTCCCAAATGGTGAATTTAAAATTCTTGTATTCCACGGTCTCCACATTGAAACCTAAAGATAAATAAATAAAATAAATAAAAATAAGAAATCAACAAATTAAAACAACATTACACAATGTCCTTGAGCAATTCTGTGCATAGTTTTGATTTTATTCATAATCAAATATGTAAGGATTGACCAAAGAATGTACCTTTAACAAACAATCTAGAACAATCCAGTTAACCAAGGAAATAATTGCACCTTTAAAAAACAATCCAGACTAATCCAGTTAACAAAGAAAATAATAAACACTTTAAAAAAAAACAAGTCAACAATCCAGTTAACAAAGGAAATAAATAAGTAAAATCAATATAGGTACTGGTAAGTGTTTTGATCCTGCATAACCAGATTCAGCCACAGTCTGTATGAATGTTTAATACAAGTTTTTGAAATAGATGAAATTTTGATCAAGCACAGCCAGTACCAGTCATAAAATCAATGACTGTTTTAAACAAAGAGTTTTGATCAAGTACAAACAATATGACATAAACTAAATTACTGTTTTATGCAAAGAGTGTTCCAGGGGAGTATTATAACACACAGGTGAATTAAATAACTGTAAAGTCTGACCTTTTGCAGGTAAATTAAATAACTGCAAAGTCTGATCTATTGCAGGTAAATTAAATAACTGTAAGTCTAACCTATTGCAGGGCAGTATTATAACACAGGTAAATTAAATAACTGTAAAGACTGACCTATTGCAGGGCAGTATTATAACACAGGTAAATTAAATAACTGTAAAGACTGACCTATTGCAGGGCAGTATTATAACACAGGTAAAGACTGACCTATTATGGGGAAGTATTATTTAAACAGATGAATTCAATAACTGTGCAAGGCTTACCTATTGTAGGGATTGTGTTGACAAACTCATTCTGCTTAAGCTTGAAAAGTATACTCGTCTTGCCAGCTCCATCTAATCCAAGAGTGACTACTCGCATCTCTATTTTGGGTCCAATGTGTACACGATTGTCCTAAAAGACAGAACAGTAATAAAATACACAAGCATATCTGTTATAACATGCTTGTTAACTCTCAGTGTTGTGTCCATTGTGTACATGATTGCTCAAAAAAAGATAAAACATAACAGTCTTAATATACATAAACATTATTTTCTGATGACAGCAACAGTAATATTGTCCTATTTTCTGATGACAGTAAAAATGATATTCTCTTATTTTCTGATGACAATAACAGTGACAGTATCTTATTTTTTGATGACAGTAACAGTAACATTGTCATATTTTCGGATGACACTGATAGTGACATTCTCTTATTTTCTGCTGACAGTGACAGTGATAGGTTAGGCTGTCTATCACTATGGAAATCAGCAGTAAGAACATTATTCTTACTTTAATTGTTAGTAAATCCAAACTAAGAGAATGTTCACACAAGTATCATAACCTGACTCTTATAATATTGTATTCAGATTTGGATCAAGCAACTCTGCTAAACAGTGTGTCAAAGTATTTTGTAATCAAACAAGTTCACACAAGTATGATAACCTGACTCTTTTAATATTGTATTCAGATTTGGGTCAAGCAACTCTGCAAAACAATGTGTCAAACTATTTTGTAATCAAACAAGTTCACTGCTCACACTGTACAACCTCATTAAAATACAAAACAAAAACAGATTCAAAGCTATCAAAATATCATGATTTAATGTACTCTCCTAAATTCTTATCTTCAACAGTAGTACAATAAGACATTACAAAAATTCCTCGAGGTAATAACAATATAAAATTCTGCACCACTCCAATATACGTAATAAATGTATAATCATCAACAGAAATGTTCTAATTCTAGGATTTCATAAGCAAGAATTTCTTTAGTTATGGTACTAGTAGAATTATTTTAAACATACAATGTGTATTATTTGTCACACAGATCCACCCCAATCACTAGCTCCTTAAGGAATTATTTCTGAGGTAATCTGAAGTGTTCTGTTCCATCTTAATCATTTCTACGTTTCATTGATGTGGTGTTAATACTGAAAAATGTTACCAGCCACTGTTTTATGGTACCATGTGGCCTGCTTATGAAGAACAAGTAGGTGTGGAATTAAATTTTCATAAACTATAAACAGCCAAAATGGATGGATTCTCCAAAGAAACCATATGCTTCAGAGTTCTTATTTTAGTGTCGCAATATATGACATCTTCAGATGTAGTGGGTCACAGGTTACAATATTTTATGACACTCTTTATTCTGAAATCTCCTTTGGACATGCAGCAGGGTTTAATATGAATACCTGGTGTAATCGTTTGTTCCAGTTAAGTTTTTCACAAAATAGGCTTACTAATTGCCTTCCTCAAATGCAAATTGTTAATAATAAAAGTATTATTCAGATGAAAGCTTTTTAACTGAAATGGTGACTCTTGTAGTTGTTTCTGAAATGTGTATCTATAAAACATGAATTTTCATGTTGTATTGTTTCATGAGTTGATATATGCTTTATGAATGCATTAGGCTATATGACAGCTGGTCCAAAAGTAAAATAGTGCATTAAAAACTGTTGAAAGAAAATATTCATTTAAACATTATTTTATTATCACAGGCAGAATGAAACAAAATGAGAAAACCAATGATCTAAGATGAGAGAAAGTGAAATTTACCTTAGTGAAAGTAATGGGTATGGTAGGCTCCAGTGCAAGCTGGTCGGGTAGGTCTAGAAACTGTTGTTGCTGTTTCTGCACAGTGTCTAGTAAGTGACTGACATCTGCTTTGGCCAAAAGTACTTTTGTGTCATCCTGAAACACCACACAAAAAATATTAATGTCTTCTCTAGCCAAAAGTACTTTTGTGTCATCCTGAAATACCACAAAAAAAAATATTAATGTCTTCTCTAGCCAAAAGTACTTTTGTGTCATCCTGAAATACCACACAAAAAAATATTAATGTCTCCTGTGGCCAAAAGTACTTTTGTGTCATCCTGAAATACCACACAAAATTAACACTCACAATAGCAACAACACTTTGTAGTATCATCTTGAGATATCACATTAACATGGCCATGGCCAGAAGTACTTTTCTATTATCCTGAAATACCACAAAAAGAAATTAATGTCTCCTCTGGCCAAAAGTACTTATGTGTTACCCTGAAATACCACACAAAGAAATTAATGTCTGCTTTGGCCAGAAGTACTTTTGTGTTATCCTGAAATTTGATAAAGGAAGTCCCAGATATCATTTCACTTTATCAATACTGAATAATTAAAAACACTCTTCACAAATACATTTTTACTACAGATGACGGAACATGGATACTTTTTGATATTTGTTAATATCACCTTCACTACAGCATGAATGAATAGGGATATTTCGCTATTTGTCAACATCACTTTCACTATAGCTTCATTGAACAGAGACACATTTTGCTATCTGTCACCATCATTTCACTACAACATCACTGAACAGAGACTTTTTGCTATCTGTCACCATCATTTTCACTACAGCATCAATGAACAGGGACACTTTTTACTATGTCATCATCATTTTCACTACAGCATAACTGAACAGAGACTTTTTTGCTATCTGTCACCATCATTTTCACTATAGCATCACTGAAGAGAGAGAAATTTGTCACTATTTTTCAACATCATTTTCACTATAGTGCTTATTTTGACTAAGTATTGGTGCATCAGTCTGTACGTTTTTTAGTTTTCAAAGCAAAAGTGACTTTGATCAGCACAGGGAGACTACAAGCTCATGCAATGATTTTTAAGTATGCTCTATTCTGTTCCACCATTCACTACAAGAATCATGAAATATTTTGGTGAAGAAATAATCCTTCTCTTTTCCTTACTGCTCATTTAGCGATTGGTTGCACTTCCAACACTTCAATCTGTGCAATCTGCTTCAATATCGGCATGATTTAGGCAGACATATCATTTTTGTCATTATCACATATAAGACAGAGTTTTTTATTTATTAACTGTTATGTTTTCACTAGCTTTCATACTTTTTAAGGAATACAAAAGAAATCTTTCACATTCACATCAAAAAAAAAAAAAGAGCTAAAGATATAAAAATGTTTTTTCACTGGCCTCAGCTGAAAATTAACCTCAATGGTGACAAGAGTACACACAAAACTCGTGTGTGTGTATCTTTCTCTCTCTCTCTTTCTGAGATATAAAATATATCAGACATTTCTGGATGCAGCAATGCATGAAATACAAGATTTCTTTATGTATAGCATGTAATCAGTTTGTCAAAAAATGAATAAGCAAACTTTCTTTATAGGTATAAACATAAACTCAAGGAAAAAAGGTCACAAATAATAAAAAAAAAAAATCTAGGAAGATAACTTACTGTATATGTATAAATATATATTTAACTCAAAATGTGACGAGTTAAAATAAAGTAAATAATATAGCTAAACTGAATAAGAACTTTCTTCATGTAGGTGCAGGAAACAAAAAAGGAAAGAGATACAAGTAAATAAGTTAACTCTTTTGTGTACAATAATCCAAATGCTCAGGCTGCTATGAGCAATTAACTCTTTTGTGTACAATAATCCTAATGCTCAGGCTGCTATGAGCAGTTAACTCTTTTGTGTACAATAATCCTAATGCTCAGGCTGCTATGAGCAGAAGCAAACATACTCTGTGCTGTAAAGTGGCCTTACACTACTGGTAAACAGAAAAAAGCATGTTATAATGTTATCTCACATTGCTGTTAAACAAAAACAACATGCTGTAAAGTGGCCTTACACTACTGGTAAACAGAAACAAGCATGTTATAATGTTATCTCACATTGCTGTTAAAAAACAACATGCTATAAAGTGGCCTCACACAGCTGGTAAACAGAAACAAGCATGTCATAAAGTGGCCTCATATTGATGACAAAACAGAAACAAACCTGCTGTAAAGTGGCCTCACACTGCTGACAAACAGCATGTATTTGAGACAGCAAGATGGCCATGTCTTCCTGCTGTTGGCGCAGCATGCACAGCTTTTCACGAATGTGAGTGTCCACTGCTGCCAAAGCTGCAATCTCCTGCCGATTCAGATTTTCACGTAGCTCATGGAAATACTGTTTAATTTTCAGCCGTGATTGCTCAGCAGTCCCAACCACCTGATATAATTGAACTATAAATAAATAACTCCAAAACGATTCAATAAAAATTAAAGCAAATTATAAAAATACATTTAATGCACCCCTACCATAAAATAAGTATTTCAAGACATTAAAAAAAAAAAAAAAGAGTATAAAATTACCCTAAACTTTGATAAATTATGCACAGGCACAAGCACACACACATGGACCATTCAACCATGAGCAGCTGATAACCTGCTTGTTTGTTTACTAGCTATAATATGACTTTGGAGAAATGCAGTGCCTCCTACTGACAAAGTTCTAATCAAAAAGGTAATGCAGTAGTCAAACATCAGACAAGTCAGATATTACGAACTTTTGCCAAACAGAAGTTTAAGTAGAGGATTAAGCTACACAAGAAAAGCAGAAATATAAGATGAGAACAAAAAATTTGTAAAGAAAAAATGAGATCACATAAACCATAAGCAAAATAATCCATAACAAATATAACAATATTGCCAGACTATATAACTTGCATAACTCCATAACAATGATAACAATATTGCCAGATTATATAACATGCATAATTCTATAACAAAGATAACAATATTGCCAGACTATAAAAACTTGCATAACTCTATAACAAAGATAACAATATTACCAGACTATAAAACTTGCATAACTCTATAACAAAGATAACAATATTGCCAGACTATATAACTTGCATAACTCTATAACAAAGATTGCCGAACTATAAAACTTGCATAATTTTAAAACAAAGATAACAATATTGCCAGACTATAAAAACTGCATAACTCTCAGACAAATGCAAAAGGAAATGAAATCAAAGACAGACACAATAATGAACATTGCCAAGAAATTACAAGGGCTAACATCGCCCAGACACCAACCATTAATATTTTATACAAATTATTAGAAATTATTATCTTCATTTCATTTGAAGAAAAGAGATACAACAGTGGAAACGATGATGAAGAGATGCAACTATTTCATGACTAAGAACAAGTGGAAAATTAAGTGGCAAAAATTCAACTTCACCAAGCCTCCCAAACGTTAAAAATAAATGGCAAAATTATGATGAATTACATAAAGAGCAAATACAACAACACAACAACCAAAAGGAAGAAGAGAAAAAGAAAAAAAGAATGAAGGCAACCACTACCTCACATAAGGCCAAAAAAGCTAGAGCAAATCAGACTGCAGATTGCAGTTATAAAGATGTTTACAACTGTTACAGCTGCAAATCCAATGCCTATTTACAGATATAATCACTAGGCAGTTGGTCTGCTTAATCTTCTTTATTGCTCTCTGATGTCACTAAGAAAGACAGTGATACCACCCTCCAATGAAAACATTGGTGAACAACAATTTGAAAATCAGCTAGGCAATCAACAACCTTGTGGCAATTATAGTAGAGCTAGAATCCTATCAAGATAGAATCATAATTTTAGTAAGCATGAGCCATAATGAACCATCAAGCTCTGTGAGGCAAGCACATAACACTAACATACCATCATAACCAAGAACAACTGCAAAATTTGCAACTTCACCAAGTCTCACAAAGTGAAAAAAGGGTACAAAATATTAACAAGCACTACCATGCTTTGAAAGTCAGGCACATAACATTAACATACCATCAAGCGCATAACATTAACATACACAATCAAATTTAACATTTCATTAGAATGAAACATATTACAAATCACAAAATCCTTTCAAATATACATTTAAAAAAAATTTTTTTATATTAAGTCCTAGTGCAGATACATTATGCATACTTGTTGGGCAGTTGCCATTCCATCAGAGCTAGGAATTACTTGGATTCCTCCTTCTATCTGCTGGATGACTCCTGACAGCCGACGAGCTGAGTCAGAAACCTCTTCGCCGAATGACTTTATGTGCAAAACAGCACTTATAATGGAGCTCCTCACATTCTCTGCTTCAGTTTCTAAAAGAGCATGCTGAGAGGAGAAGAGAGACCATCAGATATAGAGAGACCATCAGATGTAGAGTGACCATCATATAATGAATAACCAATCCTTTGATTTTTAGCTTGTAATAATGTACTCCCACATCCTCCAAATGCAAAACTCTTAATACAGAATTGTGATTTAGTCACTGTAATTGTCAATATAAACCTTATTTTTGCTTCATAAGATTTTACAATAATAATCTATTTTTATTATTCAAAGAAATCCAAACAATAAAAAGAAAACATTACAAATATTTCTGGATCAGTATTTTAATAGATAGAAAAACTTTAAAAAATTATATTTGTTAGATGTAAAGTGACAACATGAATTTTCATGTTCATAAAAGCAGATAGACCTTACATTCAGTAAGATGACTATAGCCTTGTGTGGGTATAAACAGAATAAGATTATACAATTAAAATATTTCATATGACAGTCAAAGTCTTAGCAATTATTATCAACTTTGGTAAAGGTCTACTGTAGGTTTTTCTTATGAAAGAACAAATTACAAAAAAATGTTGTACCTTGTGCTTCATGTGACGACCATAGTCTTTGCAGATGTAGCACATTAGAGGGGAACTCTTGCATTCTTCCTCCAGGCAGGCAAACTCCACTAGATGCATGGGGTGGTACACACACTTGGGGTTCTCTTTTGGTTTCTCAGACAAAGGAACACGCTTATGACGTGCCAATGTCCGTGTTGAGTGTGTGACTTCTGAACACTCAATGCAAAGATGTGTATCGCAAACAGTACAGTACAGCACTGCCACATGGAGCTCGTTCTCATCACAAAGGATGCAAAGCTGTCCCCACAAAAGAAAAATGGGAGCAAATTAAAAAACAAACAAACACATTATGTGCAAGGTGCAGGATTACTGTTCATTTTAGAATCAGAATAATATATTGTTGGTCATTTGATAAAATAAATTACATGGCATAGATGTCTCTTCATAAAATTCAACATAAAAACCATTAGTGAAGGACTAAAGCAATCCAAGTTAGGTGACAATAACTGAATAAGGCAAAACTAATTTATCAGACTCCAGGTTATATAGAAAAGTGAGTACACTTCATTGGTAGTCAGACAATACTTCAGATAAACTCATTAAAAAAAAACCAAATCCCCAAAACACTAAAACCTTTTTTCTACTAAGAATATACTGGCTGCATATTAATAGTTCACATACTGATAATGACTAGAAGAAAGGAGAATGATTTTTCTGCTAGAACATAAATATTAATAAGTCTTCTGACATCCAACCAATTCCAAAATTTTACAGTTATATATTAAGCTTAATTTAGAATAGACAGCATCCAAAAGAGATCAGATAGTGTTAGTGCTATTAATTTAATTATAAATATAATTTTCCTAATATGCTACAATTGGCTCCCTTAAATAAAGACTTCTATTGCATACCAGGGCCTTCTATTGCATACCACTTTTACCAGCAGTATTCAGTTTTTCTATATTTATATGTGTATATTTACAGATATGATGTTTGATAGAAAAAGTAACAAGTCAGATTCAATAGCAACAGAGTTCTCCATACTTACACTCTGCTCCCTTGCAAGGATGCTGTCTGACAGAATGCGGCATGGTGCCTGCTGGGGATTTTGTAGCTTTTCCAGGAGTTCAAGTAATGCAAAATTTTTTTTTAATCCCCATACACCTGAGTCACCAATATCTGTTGGCTGTCGGTCAAATGGACAGAGCAGTGTGCGGCCATGTAATGGCAGTCGGGTCAGACACTGATGACAAACAGTATGTCCACAGGTCAAAAGACGAGGTACTTTGTCTCCTTGGATGCGAAAGATCTCATTGCATACTCTGCACTCTAAGATCATCTATTCTCAGAAAACAAAACCCAAACCATTATTATATTAAAATAAAATTGAATTTCAAACAAAGAATTAATAACTTTAAAAAAATTAAATTAATAAAAATAAAAGAATGGTAAGCAGTCATCCATATTGAAACTGTTTATATTTCTCATAAATGAAAAAGATAGAAAACACAAGTGATCAATAAGATAATCTTGATGCTTTTCCCGCATCTATTACAAATTTGTATAATTTATTCTAAAAAGAGAACTTTGGGAAAATCTATTCAATTGCAAAAAGTCCGAAAAATATCAGTCATTAACCTGTAATTACTAAGTAAAATTCAATCTTTAGGCCTATAGTAGTTACACAAGAACAACTATAAGCTGCTATTATTTTCGTTTCATCCGTTTTGAACTAAGCAAACAAAATTACATTCATTTGTGGTTTACGCTGGAATACAACATAACTAATTTCAATTCAAAATTCAATTTAAGTTTCGAACCCAAGCAGAAATAATTTTCATTTAATTGTTTTTGTGCTAGTAAATGTATTTACTTCCATGATACTAATTTTCATTTTGCTCTAAATTAGAAGGTCCGAATTCCTTGTTTACATCCCTACAAACAAATAAAAGTTCACTGAAAACTGTAAAAATCAAACAAACAAAATGAATGCAATATTATTACAAGTTTTCATTGAATTTTAATTTTTTGAAACATACATGATCCGGTTGGTTTTGGCATTGTGTTAATGGAGTGAAAACTGAGACAGCCTCATACCCTCGCAGAATACCCGACGCCATGTTTCGTGTTTATCACTTCAGCACAAAATAAAAATAAAAATAGTAATAATTTAGTTTTATTTAAAATTTTAACAATTAAACATATTTAATTAGAAATGTTCTTTGATAGCAAGAATAATGCACAGTTGAACATTTCATATGATAGCAAGATGTGTTGATTTAGTGCGCTTCTAGCATCTGCAACAACATGGAAGGCGGCAGGGATAAAGAGCAGCTCCTAGCCCTTAAAGGTAAGCAATTTTATGTTTTTCCAAGCTTTCCTTTATGAAATGTATTTCGCATTTAAAGTGAAATTTTATGTAAAAATATTAAGCACCAAAACGTTGTGAATGAATATCTACCATCTGGATATATTTATATATATTTTACGTTCACAAACGTGTCGTCTGCATACTTAGTCTCTTCAAAAATAAGCTTTCAGCCACTCCCCCAAACATTGATGTATGTTTGAAATTTCTGTTTATAAACACGATTCTTGTAATGTAACAGTGCTTCAGCTAATGTTAAGAACCATACGGTGATACGGACTATTTTTTTTTAAATGACAAAGTAAAACAAACAACAAACCAACCACCTGCATCGTACTTCACACTATCACAGTTGATTATAAAGTTTGAAAAATGTCAATCTTTCAATAAAAAAAGTAAAATAAATAAACTCAGTCAATCGTCAGTCAATAAAAATAAAGAATACAATTTAGGTTAAACAAATTAAGGAACGAGGTAGTTATTTTGTTCCAATTTTCTTTGTAAAACAATCCGTTTGAAACGCCAGTATTGGGTAGAGATTATCTAAGCTCTTATTATCTGGATGTCTATTTATTCGATTTCCCACTTCAAACTGTTCTTCTTTGTTATCATACAGTTCACTTTACTCCTAGATCCAGATAATATTAATATATTTTTGAGCTAAGATGAGCTCTATTAATATTGTGCATTTTTTGATTAATTTTTTAGATTTTAATTATCCATCTGCTTTATTATCCAAACTATATATATTTATAGGCTATGCATTTTTTTTAAATTGCAGTATTGTTACATTGATTAATTTATTCGATTATCTAAATTTATTATTATCTGGATCATCCTTTTTTTTTATTCAGTATTAATTAACACTATCTTTTGTTAAATACTTATCAACATTAAATAATAATTAATAATAGTACTTTGTTCCTGTACCCAAACCTCTTTCTATAAATGTTTCTTCCATGACAGTTTCAAAAATACTTTCTGAACAATTATTTTATTAGAAAATTAGATGATTAAATAATGGGACATTTTATTAATCAGTGTTTGAAATTTTGTTTTTAATTAATACTGCTGTCACCAGTCATTATTGTATTTTTGACATAGAGTTTTAAAGGTGAATTTATTCACCTCTGGATAGCAGTAATGGCTTTTGTTGATTAGTTTAAAGAATGAAACAGTAATAAAAACTTAATCAGTTAATGAATGACTTAATGATCAGGAAATTAGTTGCTTCATTTTGTGATGGTTCAAAAAAATATTTTATCTTTCTTTGATGAAAAAACTGCAGAAACTGAGAAAGAATTTAAAGTAAATGTTGAACAATACTTAATAAACTCGCATTAACCTTTAAAATATTAATTTGAAAGTGCATGGTGGTATGTTTCTGCAATTTTTGTGATGAAAATCTGAGTGCAAGCTTGAAAGTTGAAAGCTAGATTGTATAACAACTAAAGTTTTTGACTCTCTTCATTAGCAACATTATTTTCAAAATTATAATTTCCTATAAAGTCATATTTTTTCAGATTTAAATAAAGCCACATCCAAAATCTGAAAATCAGTCATTGTCTGTCATGAAATGATGAAATAAACAAATAATAAGTATATTTTGGTTTATATTTTATAGGATCTGTTAATGAAAGTGTTGTATTTATAAAAATATACTGGCTATTTTTAATTTTGTATTTGTTGATTGATTCCACAACTCATTTGCAGTTTGGAATCTGTTCCACATGTTGTCATAAATGACTTCAGTAAAAATTTTGCAATATAATATTTAAAATACTTGAGTTGTAAGCCATCATACTAGCTTGTAAACATTAGATTTATTAATTAAAACATACTTATTTTTAAATCAGTATTTAACTCCTGGATATTTATTGCCATTCATATATTAAGTTAAATATAATTTACTATATTTTAAAAAATGTCTTACCACAGGAATATTAATTTTGTGTGTGTGTATATGTGTGCACATGCTTGATTATATACATTTTTAGTATGTACATTTGATAATAATCAAGAATTAATATCATAAACTTTAATGAAATAAACATTTTGGGCACTCATTATTTTATATTGATGAGTTTTCTTATATTACTTATCATGATTCATAGAAGTTGATAAGTTTGTTGTATTTTATTATATTATAGTTTATTTGTAATTGCCAAACTGCTTATTAACAAAATGAAGCTAGAGAGAGAGAGAAATGCCAGTTTGTAGTTTAAAACTGGGCCTCCTGATCATGATGATGCTGTTTTGCCTCTCATAAATTGCCCTACTCCAGTTCATACTCTGACATTTACGTTTCTCAAACAGTTAACCAGTTCCGAGTTGTTTGGAAAAAAGATTTGTGTCGGGTAACTTGTTTATGTATAGAACCCACTTCATTTTTTTTAAACATCTCATTTGGAGTTGCCTCCCTTATATTTAGACCCATCTAGCAACCTTATTCATTTAGCAGTGTGATAAAATATTTCAACCATCAGCTTGTTTCAGGAATACTAGTACAAATACTATATCTTGTTGGAATTTTCAGGAATAGTTGTAAGGTGTGTAGTCATGTATTTATTTGCCTGCTTGTTTCAGGGATATTTTTAAGGAATGTGATTACATACTTTATCTGCCTGCTTGTTTGTCTTCAGGGGTAGTTGTAAAGTGTGTAAAGTGTGTGGTCAAATACTTATTCACCTGCATTTTTTCAGGAATAATTAGTTGTAAAAGGGGTGATCAATTATTTTATCCACTTTCTTGTTACAGGATGGTTGTAAGGGGTGTTGTCATATATTTTATCCACTTGCTTGTTTCAGGAATAGTTGTAAAGGATGTGATCAAATAAATCTGCCTGCTCATTTCAGGAATATTTATAGAGGGTGTAATCAAATCTGCCTGCTTGTTTCAGGTATAGCTTTATAGGAGATTTATAAATTATAAGATATTCTGTGAGCTTGCTTGTTTCTAGAATAGGGATTTGATTAAAAAATACTTTATTCACTTTCATGTGACTGGGATAGTTGTAAATGTAAGGAGTGTAAATCAAAAACTTTATTGACTTATTTATTAAAGGAATAGTTGTAAAGGGTGTACTGAAATCTTTATTCATTTTCTTGTTCCATGAATAGTTGTAACTTTACTGCAACTATAGTACTTTATAGTAAAAGAGTTTAACAATGATTGCCACTTTTTAATTTTGACTTTATGACATAATTATTAATAAATGTCACAAAATTGTATTTGTTTATGCTTATTCAGTTATTGCTTTATTTTTCTGACCGTACACTTTCTTTTAACTTTCCCCAACAAATATGTAAATAACATATTGTGCACTTAAAATACTGACTGATTCAGAAGATCCATAATTCTGGCTGATTTGATGATCCATAATTCTAACTCATAACTCTGATTTCTTCCATAATTCTGATTGAATCAGAGGCTTCATAATTCTTAATAATGATTTTGATGGTCTATAATTGACTCATTATAATTTTCTATAATTCTGACTGATTCTAATGGCCTATAACTGATTCTGATGGACAATAATTCTGACTGAAATCTGATAGCTTATAATTGTTTGATTTTGATGGTCCATATTTCTGGCTGATTCTGATGATCCATAACTAATTCTGATGGCACATAACTGAATCTGATAGCCCTTAATTATGATTGATTTTGATTGTATAGCCCTTAATTATGACTGATTCTGATTGTCCATAATTCTGGCTGTTTCTGATGGCTCATATTGATTCTGATGGCTTATAATTCTGACTGAATCTGAAGACCCATAATTCTGACAGATTTTGATGGTCCATAATTTTGACTGAGTAGACCATGTCTCTTTCAAAGAAACAGAAGCATCAATCTGTGTGTAAAGGTTCTACCTAATTAAATTGTGCTCATATCTGCTCATTTATGCCCAGCTCTTATTTTTTGTTCACAAACTGCAAAAATATAAACAATAGTTGATTATCTAAGAAATCCAGTGTTATTTTTTAAACCTACATTTTGCATATTTATAATTATTTATGGAGTTTTTTGCTTTAATCAAAGTGAGTTGTCAGTGGTACAACTACAAGCTAGTAAAAACCTTGGTTAATTGAAGATGGTTATATCTTAACTTTATCAAATGAAAAACTGATTTACAACTGAATTTGTAAAATTACTTTTGAAACTATTATTCTTGTGTTTATATATTTTGTTAGGATTGATATGTGAATATCCAGAAATTCCCTCCATTATTATTATAACCTTGTGCTACTTGAACTCTACATTGAACACATTATATTTTCTAGCTTGATAATTCAGGAGTAAGTAGAAACTTCTTAATCATTATATTTTTCAGTGCTATTTGTGCTGTATACAGGTATATCTATATGTCAATAACTAATAAAGAACTTTTTATTGTTTGTTTTAGAAGTGTTTGTGTTGTACAATATAAAAGTAAATTATTTTGGGTTCAGCAACTTATGGATAGCTGGAACTCTTCATCATTTTGCCCAGCACTGTTGGATATATTTTAGATTCATTTTCTTGAATAGCTACACACTCTTCATTATTGCTTTTTACTTAGTACTGCTTGTACTGTATACACAAAAAAATTTTAAGTTCGGTTTAGATAGACTGAAACTGATTGACATTGTTTATGACTGGTGATGTTGAGCTGCACAGCACACAAGTATACTGTATTTTTATTATATTTAAATGTACAAGTATATTTGTTAGTTTAATAACTCAAAGCTTATCACTGTTTTTACAAAAATGCTGTTCATGCTGTATATGGTACAAATATATTTTTTAGTGTTTCATCATATAACTACAAATATATTTTTTTTGTTTGGATAACTCGGGAACAGTGAGAAACTCCTCTTAATTGTTTTTGACATAATGCTATTTTTGCTCTGCAGTGTATAAGATTTCCTTTACACATCTTTCTAGAACTGGATAAATGTTATGGATTTTGTTTAGATTACAAGAAAAAGGAATTTGCCAGATAGCCCCATGAGAGGATGACAGACAGTGAAACTAACATCAGCTCTTTGGTCAGGTGGAATCCGCTTTAGTCATTGTAGAGTGATTGGCATACATGATAGCAAGAAACCATGCAGGGGGGTAATTTGTTTTGTTTCTAGTTCTTGGCAGATTTTCTTGGCCCAAAAGCCTGGCAGCTTCAGTACATGTGTAAACTGGCTATTAAATGTAAGTCCTCCAGCTAAAATCCCCGTTTCCCTCTTCATCTCCCAGGAAGATGATGTTCACTCTGAAAGGGCATTGTCAAACTGTATATCTATATAAATGTAGACTTAATAAAATGATTAATCTTATAAAAGCTCTAGGGACTTGACAATAATTTGACATAAATGCACAAGGTCTTTGTATAAACTACTTAACACAAAAGAACTTCTGGTAATACCTCAACCCAAAACAGTGAATCATCATGAAAAATGACACTCATACACAAGTATGCATGGTATAATATCTGAGTATTTCTTAAATGTTTTATAAATTAAAAATTTCTACTGTGAAACTTTTAATGTTTATTTTAAGAATTAGGAATTGTAGTCAAAACTAAATCTTATTTGTTAAAATTGAACTTTCATGTTTGACATGAGCACTTTTGTGAAAGTTATCCCATTGTCACATACAACACCACCACACTTTGACTTATTCTTCAGTGGCTTTATACTTAGCAATGTTGTAGAAGTTGTCTTATTGTCACTGATAACACCACCACACTTTGACTTATTTTTTATGGCTTTAATTAGCAGTGTTGTAAAAGTTGTCCTATTGTCGCAGACACCTCCACCACACTTTGACTTATTTGTTTATGGCTTTACTTAGCAGTGTTGTAAAAGTTGTCCTATTGTCATGGACACCACCACACTTTCACTTATTTTTTATGGCTTTACTTAGCAGTGTTGTAAAAGTTGTCCTATTGTCATAGACAATGCCCAACACCACTACACTTTGACTTATTTTTTATGGCTTTACTTAGCAGCATTGTAAAAGTTGTCCTACTGTCATGGACACCACCACACTTTCACTTATTTTTTATGGCTTTACTTAGCAGTGTTGTAAATGTTGTCCTAGTGTCACTGGCAACACCACCACACTTTCACTTATTCTTTATGACTTAGCAGCGAACATAGCATGCTATAAAAGAAAGTGAACAGTAATGAATTGTTTTATAAGGTAAAGAACCTGCCTACAAAATAAATCAATAAAGTCTGATAAAATACATAATATAACTGGAGTTGTGAGATACACATTTAAGTCAGCACGGTGCTTAGCAAAAACTGGGTGAGACATAGCAGTAGCTTGTCCTGCCATGTGGAAAGTACAGTTATGTGGCTTCAGAGATTTATAACATAATCAAACAAAAAACTCAAAAGCCATGTTTATAACAAGTGTATTAGCTCCAGAGAGAGGAACAATCTTATTTCTAAAGTCTTGTTAATTTGCATTCATGTAGATTAGTTTTGAGTAAATAGCCAGTATGTTAATGTTGCTGAACATAGATGTTACATTATCAGTAATTCTGAAGTAACCCCATGTTACTTTTGAAAGCCCACAGACATATATCACCAATGGTCTAGTGACTTCCAGTAAGCTTTGTGTGTTGAATGTGTGTGTGTGTGTGTGTGTGTGTGTGTGTGTGTGTGTGTGTGTGTGTAGATGGCAAGAGTAGGCACTATTGATTTTGTATGTCCTGGACATTAAGACTCAAATCAATACCATTCCATTTGTATTCATTCAATTTGCCTGCTATTGTTTGACTTGTGTTATATAAATAGCTGTTTTGTATGGAATTTATAGAAATGCTCTTATATTTGTCGGCTGTATATTTGACCTTTTAGTTATTAGTTTTGTTACCTATCTGGTTTACATGAGATTTGTTTAGAGTTGTTATATACATCTGATTTACATCACAGTTCATTTCTTGTTGTATACATCTGGTTTACATCTGACCAGTTTAGCATGGTTATGTACATTCAAGTTTACATCATCCTTGATCATTTTATTATGTACATTAGATTTACATCATATTTAGTGATTATAATAAGCATTTAATTTACACTAAACCTCATTAGTGTTATTTGTATCTAGTCTACATCATCTATGTTTAGTGTTATTGCACCTGATTTACATTGAACACATTTAGTGATTGTAACATATGTTTGGTGTACATTAGCTCTATTTAGTATTGCAAATTACATCTAGTTTACATCAAACCAGTTTTCTGTTGCAAATTACATCTAGTTTACACCAGACGTATATAATGGTGCAAATTACATCTGGTTTACATAAGACCTATTTATTGTTGCTAATTAAATTTAGTTTACACCTGACATGGTTAATGCTGCAAATTACATCTGGTTTACATCAGACCTGGTTTGTGTTGTTTGATATCAAATATGTTTAGTGGTTGTTACATGCAAATGTTTTAAATATGACCTGTTTATAGGTTGCTTACACATCAGACCTCTTTAGTAATTGTTACATGCAAATGTCTTAATTAGATTTGTTTATAAGTTGCTCATACATCAGACCTCTTTAGTAATTGTTACATACATCTGGTTTACATTGGAATTGTTTAGAATTTTTATATTGTGCATCTGGCTACATCAGACATGCATAGTGTTGTTATATAAATCTGGTTTACGTATTGGACCAGTTTAGTGCTGTTATATGCATCTGATTTACATCAGACCTGTTAGTATTGTTACAAAATTATATTTTGTATTGGCCCTCCCTGCTAAATGTTGCTAAATGCATCAGTTTTATATCTAAGTGGCTTAGGGTTTTACATACTTCTTATTGCATCAGGTCTATTTAGTGTTGTTATATACATCTGGTTTCACACCAGAACTGTTTGGTATTTTGACATATATCTGATTTATGTCAGTCTTGTTTAGTGTTCTGATTCAGAGATGATGTTTGTAGTGTTATTAAATGTCTGATTTAGATATGATTTATTTAGTGTTTTTACACATCTGATTTAGATATGATTTATTTAGTGTTTTTACACATCTGATTTAGATATGATTTATTTAGTGTTTTTACATATCTGATTTAGATATGACTTGTTTAGTGTTTTTACATATCTGATTTAGATATGACTTGTTTAGTGTTTTTACATATCTGATTTAGATATGACTTGTTTAGTGTCGTTACATCACATATGATTATTTGTTTGGTATGAGTCTAATATTATGGGTTTATTGGTTCAATGTGTCCCATTTATGGGCTTTATTTGTTTAGTGTGTCTGATATTATGGGTTTATTAGTCCAATGTGACATCCTTTGGGCTTTATTTGTTTAGTGTGAATCTGATATTATGGATTTGTTAGTCCAGTGTTACATCCAGTAGGCTTTACTTGTTTAGGGTGTCTGATATTATGGGTTTATTAGTCCAGTGTGACATCCTGTGGGCTTTATTTGTTTAGGGTGTCTGATACCAGTGTTACATCCAGTAGGCTTTACTTGTTTAGGGTGTCTGATATTATGGGTTTATTAGTCCAGTGTGACATCCAGTAGGCTTTACTTGTTTAGGGTGTCTGATATTATGGGTTTATTAGTCCAGTGTTACATCCAGTAGGCTTTATTTGTTTAGTGTGAGTCTGATATGGATAGTCCAATATGCCTCATTTATGGGCTTTATTTGTTTAGTATGAGTCTGATATTATGGGTTTATTAGTCCACTGTGTCTCATTTGTCATGTTTAGTATGAGCCTGATATGGGTTTATTGGTCCAATGTGTCTCATTTGTGGGCTTTATTCTTTTTAGTATGAGTCTGACATTGTGGATTTATTGGTCCAATGTGTCTCATTTGTAAGCTTTATTTGTTTAGTATGAGTCTGATACCATGGGTTTATTAGTCCATTGTGACATCCTGTGGACTTTATTTGTTTAGTATTAGTCAGATATTTTGGGTTTATTAGTTCAGTGTTACATCCTTTGGACTTATTTGTTTACTTATTTTAGAAAACATTTATTACTTTTATACTCTGGGCATCTTTTGCACTGGATCTAGTTGATATGTGAGTGAAATGTATTTTAGATATTCATCATTTTTATAGTGTGGGCATGTGTTTCAATAGGCAGAGGTAATAGGGGTTACATAAGTTTGCAAATGTATTTTATAAAAATACCATTCACTGTTAGAGTACAGCATGTGCTTCATTAGATCAGAGGCACTAGAGGATATATGAGTGTGTATATTGGAAAACATTTGCCTGTTCTTAATAGTGTGAGCATGTTTTTACAATCCTGTCTGACATTTTGCTATTATAGATGCCAAAAATGCAAAATTTAATCAGTGAGTATACATGCATTTTTATATTTAGAAAAAAATCCAAGTGCTTCTTTTTGAATCCCTTATAGAAAAGAAACAGACTTCAAGTGAAAACATGGTACCTATTTATGTGCAAAATCTGAAACAGACTTCACAATAAAATAAGATGCTTAACTATGTGTAGAATCTAAACAAAGTGAAAGAAAACAGTGCATACACACAAAGTATTCAGATCATTATTGAAATTGAAAATACATGTTAAAAACACATTTGTCACCAGGAATAATAAATTCTCTCATGCACAGTGGACTAATAATGCTAATTTCTACTGCCAGGCAGACCAGCTGCCATTTGCTGCCAGTCACACTGGGCAAAGAAATCATGCTTTATAACCGTATGTGCATGTGTGTTATTATTTATGTGTGTGCTTATGTGTAAAATCAACAGCTAACTACCTCTTTGATCAGAATTAAAAATAACATTAAAAAATATTACTAGTCAGCATTTGTGCTACAATCACTTATAATCAACAGCAAAAAATACAAGTTGCTTAATTTAGACATGCAGACATTAAAATATTGACATGATCATGCAGCATATTGTACAGTTTTGTTGCAAATGATGCATTTTTTTTTAGTGCTGGAATGATTTAGTGAAATTTGGCTTATTTTATAACAATGGTAAATTAAACTTGCAAGAGACACATTTTTATATTTTTAATTGATTTAGTCACACAAGCTTGTATTAGAAGTTTTGTTTTTATTATTTTGGTACACATGAATTGAAAATACCTCTTGGAATATTCCTGTTATATATGAACTGATAATGTTGGATGGAATATTTCTTTGTTTTACAAGTGATGGTTCTGCTTGATGGAATATTTCTTTTGTTATGCATGAAGTGAGACAGATTGTGGAATTGTAGAAACCACTGGATGCAGTATATACAGTCTAGTATTCTCATTGGGATAGAAATGAT
Source organism: Sinotaia quadrata (assembly GCA_028829895.1). NCBI lineage: Eukaryota > Metazoa > Mollusca > Gastropoda > Architaenioglossa > Viviparidae > Sinotaia > Sinotaia quadrata. The sequence continues at coordinate 141,756,766 of CM054178.1, read as the reverse complement.
TCTGTTAATTCTGAACTTAGTATTTACTGACAGAATAAAAATTTTATTCCAAAGAAATATGATATATTGAGACAGAATTCAGAATTTTTATATTATTTTGTAAGTAATTAACTGAGACAAAATTAGTTTTTGGTTATAACTATTTATTTTGTAATATGACAATTTGACATTAAACCCGTTTGGAATATTATTTTTGCATGTAATTAATTGAGACATAATTATTTTTTGGTCAGTTATTTATTTTGTGACATAACATTAAACAAGTTTGGTTTGTTTTTATTTTATGCTTTATAGAAAATATTTTATGTACTTTTTATTTAGATTTAGTGTGGTGCTAAATAGTGCACAAGCATGGTAATAATTTGAAGTAATAAAAGAAATATATACAATCATGCTAAAAATATTTTGATTGGAATGATCCCAAATTAATTGAAATACAGTATTACTACAGTACAATACTATTATTAATTAATTTATTAAAAACATTTTTCAGATAATTGTGATGCTCTAAACATGGCTAGGTGTAAGCACAAATGCATGCAATAAAAGATTTAAGAAATAAATAAATTAAGTGATAAACAAAATGCTGATGTTCAAAATCAAGAAAAGGAAAACCAATCCTGCAATATTACAAAGTTATTGGTAGTTATTTTTACAATTAAAACTGCCCCTGTTAGATTTGTTTATAACTTAGTTCATCTTTTTAAAACTTCATTTTTATGAAGAATGAACAATTATAAAAAAAGTAATTCACATACCATGTAAGTGTTTTATCAAACACATATACTGTACTGTGTGCTGGATTGCTAAAACAATTCTTCTAATAGTTGTAATAAAATTACTATACAAACTCGAGACATTAAACTGTTATTATATTTACAAACATATTTGGTAATCAAGAAGTGGGTGCATGCCAGACAATGTGCTGTTAATGTATATCTTCACAAGCTGTTAATGTATATCTTCTGTACATAAAGACAGAATAAAACATTTTAAAACTAATTTATTATAGCATTTATGGGCATGATTTAAAAAAAAAAACTTTAAAAAAAACTTTTAAAACGTACTTAAAAATATTTTGGTTAAATAATGTTTAAAGTTGATTAGGAATATATTATAAAACTTTAACCACGATCTTTTCATATTGACTTGAATATAATACAGATGTAGCATTAAAACACTCTAGTACACAGTCATAAGACAATAAACTTAAACATGCTAATTGTGCTAGAAGCAGATGTTTGATGTTATTTGCTTGTAACAGTAAGTTGGGGAATTTGATCAGTGCATTTCAAAAAGTCACTTTTTAGTCATTCTGTGAATTGAATTTATATTTTAACTATTGCAGATATCTTGAACTATACTTTCCTTAGATAATGTTCTTAAAAGCAGGCATATTTATTCATTACCAGCCCTATACCCACTCTAATTCACTGTAAGCATTATCTTTATCATGTATCATTTATTTATTATCATACAGTCAAACATGTCATCTACTTTTATATCATTATCACATACCATTTAACCACTATCCAAAACTTTTATATCATTATCACATACCATTTAACCACTATCCAAAACTGTTTAGCCACTGTAAGACATAATGCCAATGAAATCTTTACTGTAACCACTATCAGCATTGTTTAACTGTCATCACTATCATATGTCATTTATCCATATTTTTAAAATAACCATTTAACCATTTAAATATCAGTTGCTTTTATCATTTCTGTCATTTTACCACATTTAATCACTATATATCAATTATCATACACTTTTAATCAATAATTTATTTCTTCATCATTATCTGATACTGTTCAGCTATTATCTGACAGTTTAACTGTTACAAAACATCATAGTTATAATAAACTGTGTATCCTTTACCATATACTATTTATCCATTACCATCTACTATTTATCCATTATCATATATTACTTTCATTGAACATCTATTATCAGGTATCATTTATCTGTAATTACACACAGCTTAGTGACCACTATCATCTACCACTTATTCCTTGTGTGCACTGTTTATATCATGATTAGATCTCATTTATTCCCCGTAAGACATTGTATAAACCATTATCATATTCTCATTTATTCACTGTGAGACACTGTTTAAATTATACTAGATTTTTATTCAATTTGAGACACTATTTAAACCACACATCTTTCAACTATTGTCAAGAAGTGTGACCACTACTTTAGTATTTGTCAGCAGTTATTGGTATTTCAATCAGCACATCCCCGATACATATATTAACAATAATAGGCAGAAAAAATATGTGCAGCTGGTTTTTGTCACCCTTTCATGAGAAAGAGAGAGAGAACTAAGATTATAATGGTTTGACACTTACATCAGTTTTGTCACTTTATTTGATTTCATAAGTTTGCATTTATTTTTAAGGACAATTATTTTTAAGGACATTTATTTTTAAGGACAATTATTTGAAAGACTTAAGAACTCTGAAAACATTCAAACTTAAATTTTTTTTTAGTTGATAGAAGCCTGCCTTATATTGCGTAAGTGAAATTTTACTTGGTGAAGACATTGTATAATATCCCAATTATAAATAAACTTTTAACATACTTAAAATGAAATGTTTTACTGCATAGCAAATTTGACTGAAAGTGAAACAGTCAATTGTCATTTTTCTCAAGACACCAAGTAGAATTTTTTCTCATGACACCAAGTATAGTTTTTTCTCATGACACCAAGTATAGTTTTTTCTCATGACACCAAGTGCAACAAAAATGACCTGTATTATCAGAATCATCTAATGTGTATGATCTACCCCGTGTCCGCACTCACTGATCTATATAACATGTCATGCAAACTAATGTAGGGATCCAAATATAATGATGACATTTAGATAAATATATATGCCTTTACCTTGTGCACCTGTATAGTATTAACAAAGATTTTGCCAAATTGTGGATTGCAGGTGCTTATTCTAATTTAAATAACTTTTAATTTCTGTATATTATTTAGTTACAATAAAAAAAAACTGCTAGATGGTGAAAAGATAGCAGGTGATGTAAACAAAAATGAAATAATATTTTGTTTGTTTTTGCACTTATTGCATTTTAAAAACATTTTCTGACAAAATCACATCAGCATGAGAATGTTTGTGGGTTTTTTTGCATTCACAACAACTTGCAACTGTGACCTGAGGTTTTTTTTTGTGGATTGTTTGAACAGCAATTATTGGTAAGTCCAGTGTTTCAGAATCACTTGTAGTAATGATAAAATAGTCTGAAATAGATTAATTTAAAAAAATTGTCTGGATAGTGTCACTGCCTGACTTTTGTGCTTGTTCCACTGAAATGAACAGAGGCTATCAAGCCAGTAGCATGGATTCTATCTACAGAACCAGTAAACAGTTGGGAGTGGACATTCAACAGAATTCAATTCATTAATAAATTTTAACATTGTACTTTTGACAGCAGCAGATTATTACCCAAATTGACATGGTCAATGTGACATCTGGCCATGTCTCCAGTACGGAGACCTTTCAACTGCAACAGGTAATTACCCCAAGCCAACACGGGGTCCTTACAACATCTTGCGACTCCAATGCATAGTCTTTCAGCAGCAACAGTATTATTACCCCAAGTATGATCCATGTGACATCGGGTCACGACTCCAACACATAGTCCTTACGACAGCAACAGTTATCACCCCAAGCCAACACGGTCCAAACAACATCTAATTGTGACTCCAACACACAGTCTTTCCACAGCAATCGGATTTTACTCCAAACCAACACGGTCCAAACAACATCTAATTGTGACTCCAACACACAGTCTTTCCACAGCAATCGGATTTTACTCCAAACCAACACGGTCCATACAACATCCAGTTGTGACTTCATCAGTCCTATTGAGAGCAATATGTTATTACTCCAAACCAACACGGTCCATACAACATCCACTTGTGACTCCATCAGTCCTATTGAGAGCAATATGTTATTACTCCATGCCAACGCAGTCCTCACATATGATCTCCATGACATAGTCCTTGAGTCAACAGCTTATTACTCTATCCCAACACGGCTCCCGGTAGTTTACTTAAACACAGTCTATTGCGACAGTTGGGTCAGAACAACACATTGCGATTGTGCTATAACACGGTCACTTTTTCGTTGTTTATACCTGATTCGTCATCTGCACCGTCAGCCACAACCAGAGGTGCAGACAGTGCCGTCACACCAGGCTGAGCAACAACTATGGTTGAGGTAATTTCGAATGACTTTCCCAGCTCCTCATTGTTCATGCGTTGGTTCCAATAATTTTTGGTCGTGTTCTTGCACCTGCGCAGGATGGCCAGGCTCAAGTAGAGCCCTGGAATGGTAAACATCACCCAAATGGGTATCATGGATGCAAGATCAGCATCCGGCTGACTAAGAGAAAACCTGAGAGCTGCCAGCACAATCAGACAATTAAGGCTGGAAGTCTCGAGTGCGATTGTTTTGATGAAAGTCACTTTCTGGCGACAGACGGCGGCAAGTGTAAATCCCAGCACGCACCCGCAGACAGGTAAAAGTATGGCGCCCAGGACTGCATAGTTGTTGATGAGCTCGAAAACGTACATGTTGATGTAAACACCGAGAGTGATGTACAGAATCGTTGCTAAGAGAAGGAGAGGTTTGATGACCCAGTTCAGCAATGCATCCGCCACCACTGGGCGAAAGCGGTTCACAACGAGGCCAGTTGCGTAGGCAAAAAAAATGGAGGCTAGCCATATCTCAAAATTGTAGATTGGAATCATTCGCGGGCTTAGAATTGCATTAGTTTCCGACTGGAAATATTGTCCTAGCACAAATATCCACAGTGGAGCGGTTCCTGAAATGGTCAAATGAGATATACTTGTAAATAACGAAACATTTAATATAATCGCATACATGTTTGGCGATTGATCACAAATTTTAAACTAGACCGTAGTTTTATTTTCTTTAAAATAATGTAGATATAATGGAGGTTAAAAATCACACACATTTTTTTTCTAAAAGATTTAGATTCCCTCCCTCCCTCGTCACAATAGATGTTTAACAAAAATACTGTCAGATCTGTTAAGTATCGTGCCAGTTGTTTTGCCTTGTTTGCTAGCATGCACAATGTTATATAAAAGTGTACAGTTTTGTCGCGTGCACAGTATTACATATCAGTGTACAGTTTTGTCATTGACACAATATTACATATTAGTGTACAGTTTTGTCATTGACACAATATTACATATCAGTGTACAGTTTTGTGTGTGTACAGTTTTGTCATTGACACAATGTTACATATTAGTGTACAGTTTTGTCATTGACACAATATTGCATATGAATGTACAGTTTTGTCATTGACACATTATTGCATATGAACGTACAGTTTTGTCATTGACACATTATTACATACGAGTGTACAGTTTTGTCATTGAATCAGTATTACATAAAAGTGTACCGTTTTGTCGCGTACACTGTTACATATAAGTATACAGTTTTGTTACAGCGTGCACATTTTTACATATAAGTGTACAGTTTTGTCATAGACACAGTATTACATATAAATAATAGTTTTGTCGCGAGCACAATTGACATATGAGCGTACAATGTCTTTAACAGACACAATGTTACCATAAATGTACATTTTAGTCATGGACACAGTATTACATATAAATGTACAGTTTTGTCATAGAACAGTATTACATTTAAGTGTACAGTTTTGTCATAGACACTTTTACATATGAGTGTACAGTTTTATCATAGAGACAGTGTTACATATAAGCGTATAGTTTTGTCATATTCACATTATTACATGAGTGTACATTTGTGTCATTTGCACAGTATATCAGCATAATTGACATTGAGCTGCGTGCGTTAGATAGACAGACACAAATATTTCCAAATATGTGAGCACCAGGGGCATGCGATTAGTCATATTTATATATGTACAGTGTTAGATCTTTGTGCAGTGTCTGATATATGAGTACACATTAAGACATGTGATTGCTATGTTTATATATGTACAGTGTTAGATCTTTGTGCAGTGTCTGATATAAGAATACACATTTAGACATGTGATTGCTATGTTAGATCATATTAATGAATGCACAGTTCTAGATATTTGTGATATTTCACTTATATATGAGTACAGATTTAAACATAAGATTGCTGCTAGATCACATTTATACATGCCCAGTACTAGATTTTGTGCTGTTTCACATATATACTAGCACATATTTAGACATGATTATTGTCAGATCACTTTAATGAATGTGCATAGGTAGATATTTGTACAGTTTCAATATACGAGTACAGATTTAGACCCGTTAGATCACATTTATGTATGCTCAGTGCTAGATATTTGTGCAGTTTCATATATACAGGGTGGCCCAAAAGTAGGTTTACTGTTATTAAACTACCTTTTATATGGTTGAAGTTACTTGCTTAGTAATACCAATATAAAACATTCCTCAGAGTATAAATCTAACTTACATAAACAGCTTTTATTATGTAAAGCTAACTTTTTACTTGATAATATTCTAGTGTCGAATTTTCAAATAAATAGTCTACGTGATAACTGTAAACCTACTTTTGGGCCACTCTGTATATACAACTACATATTTAGATATGATTCTTGTTGGATCACATTAATGACTACACCATGCTAGATATTTGTACAGTAACATATATATGTATATACGGGTACAGATTTAGACATGTGATTGTTATGTTAGATGCTTTATCATATGCCAGTATACATGAAGCAGAAATATCTCCCCCCACCGAAAAAAAAAAAGAAGAAAGAAAGAAACAAACAAAAAGCAACCCACCCTCCCCCAAAATCCAACGCTCACCCAGACAGATATGTACACTGTCTCTCTCTCTCTCTCTCTCTCTCTCTCTCTCTCTCTCTCTCTCTCTCTCTCTGTCTTTAAATACATTACAACTCTGTGACTACTTCTCTAAATTTCCTTCGTCTTTCGAGTCGTGCCCGACAGTGTATGTATAATAGAACGCCTTTGTTTCATCAGAAATACGTGCACCCAGAAGCAGACTGTAAATGTCAGCTTTCAATAACAGTCACAGTGACTCAGCTGGCTGCAGGATTCATTCATCTTCTAGTTCTTCGATGCTTCCGTACGAACGTCATATTTTTGCTTCATTGAATGCCGCGTTCTTTGCACTGATGTGACCCCCGATGTAATCTGTCCTTCTAACTTGATAACCCGGATAGAGCCTCATGCTTTTTGTGATTTGGTCCTGTTTCCGTGACAATCTACATCGTGGTTGTACTTCTCATGTTTGTTGAGCATGAAGAAACCTTTTCGCGATATGTTTGTTTGTGTTGCCAAAACCTCTAAAGAGCCTCAAGATAATTTACTTATAGTAGGCAAACAGTCTAAATGTCGAGTGCATTGGTATTTTGTTTGTTTGTTGTTATTTTAAAAAAAAATGTAGCATCTTGGTTCTCTTTCTATCGGTAATACGTTTCAATTTGAAAGTATGTCACTTGAAAAAAACAGAACATCGCGTGCACTGTCAGTTATGATATGTTAACTGCTCAAACTGTACATGTATGGCTTGAAACTGACTTCTTTCAAATTCTTAATATAGGAGAGTTCATTTCATGTAACAGTTCTCTAATCACACTTGACATCTCTCTGTGTATGTAGGTCCCACCTCCTGATATGCTTATGTGGGTGTGTTTGTTTTCATAAAATTTATATAAAACAACAACCCAAAACAGCATGTTTAGGTTACAGAAGTGTGAATGTATTTTTTATGTGCTTTAAATTCAATAAGTTACTTTCACAGTACCCGCTCTTTTCTCTTGCAGTTAATACAAAATTTAAGACTGGCAGCATGGTGTCTCCTTGGAATGGGTGTCCTAACTTCTTTTTACTGAATAGAACTAAAAAAAGAAATGAAACAAAACCACATCAGAATTGTACAACGTATTTCAGATTTTACATTTCAGAAAAACCGATGCTATGTTATCGTTCGTTCTTTTAAAATTAGTTTTTCATCGTTAGATATAACGAAGTTGCTAACATATTTATTTATTTTATTTGTGTTTGTTTGTTGGTTCAGCACCAGTTAAGTGAAATGGACATCCTGCCTTCTGACTAATATTAATATACATGAAAATAACTACAGTCAATGACCCACAACTGTTTCATGTGGTGCCCAAATTTAGGGCATAGCTAAGTTTTCAAAACACAGAAAAGTGCATCTCTTAGATGTTCCTGACATCATTTCGACGTCATGCCATATAAAATACCCTCCCCCCCCCCCTACACACACCATTTCAGTATACTGGTTTTCTTCGGTAGTCATTCAGTCTGGAACAGGAATGAATGTGTCTGTTGTTAGTCGCAAGCTTATTCATATTTAAAGATGTAGGGCTATTCAGGTTTATGTTGTAGGCCTATACATGTTTCAGGTTGTGAGCCTCTGCACTCTACAGGCTGCGTTGTATGTAGGCATATACAGGTTGAAGTTGTAGTTTTGTACATGTTGCGAGTTAGTTATATGTCTACATTTAAGTTGTTGGCTTATACAAGCTGCTAGTTGTAGGTCTATACATTTTTAAAGTTGTAGTTTTGTACACGTTGTAACTTATATGTCTGTACATTTAAGTTGTAGGCCTATACAAGCTGCAAATTGTAGGCCTATGCATGCTGCAAGTTGTGGGCCTTTACCTGATTAAGTTGTAGTTTTGTTCAGGTTGTAAGTTAGCTATTCGTCTGTATATTTAAGGTGTGGGCTTACACATATTTAAGTTGTAGTTTTGTACAGGTTGTAAGTTAACTCTATGTCTGTATATTTAAGTTGTAGTTTTGTGCAGGTTGTAAGTTAGCTCTATGTCTGTATATTTGTGGGCTTATACATATTTAAGTTGTAGTTTTGTACAAGTTGTAATTTAGTTATATGCCTGTACATTTAAATTATAGGCTTATACATGCTATACGTTATCCTTTGTCGTAAATCTGCCTTGATCTAACAGTCTACTGTCGTGTGATGATTTGCCTTGATCTAGCAGTCTACTGTCATGTGATGATCTGCCTTGATCTAGCAGTCTACTGTCATGTGATGACCTGCCTTGATCTAGCAGTCTACTGTCATGTGATGACCTGCCTTGATCTAGCAGTCTACTGTCATGTGATGATTTGCCTTGATCTAGCAGTCTACTGTCATGTGATGATCTGCCTTGATCTAGCAGTCTACTGTCATGTGATGACCTGCCTTGATCTAGCAGTCTACTGTCATGTGATGATTAGCAGACAGTAGGACGCTAGCATACCCTGGGTCTTGAGCATCAGGCTAAAAACTCCTAAAACGGAAGCAAATTACTTTTAATTTGCTAGATTGGAGTAGCCGGTTATATAAAACCAGACAACTTATTCAGTAATTTAGATTCTGTTTAAAGACAACAGCCTTACCTTTGTTTGAAAGAGGGAGCTAGCTAACTAAAATATCAGTAACATTTACTTTTATTACGATTCGTGGGCATGATTGAGGGTGTGGGGGTGTATCACCGATTTTATTTAACTTGTCCAGATTTACGGTAGAGGTAATCTTTCTTACCTTAAAAAACTACAACAAACCAGTGTCAACTATTGATCTTATTAAGTCGAACACGACTGATGTAGGTGTTCATTGACGCGATGTGCAATAATAAAATTTCCCTGAAGCATAATAAGGTCATTATGACTTGCCATAAGCATAATAAGGTCATTAGGACTTGCCATAAACATACATCATAACTCGTCACAACAGGTTTAGTCTCAGCCACAAACCATCACAAATCATAATAAGGTCCGGAGGACATTCTCCATCCATTAAATATTATACGTTATAACAGCCTTACTCTAGACCCCTCTAGACCCTTCTAGACATCTCTAGACCCCTCTAGATCCGTCCTCAGCAAGAAATAATGACGCGTAAGTACAAGATAAGACACTTTTCAGCTATAAATCATTACGAATTATAACGAACTTGCTGTACCTACCATAACCACAAATTATGTCACGTCATAACAAGGCCATAAGGCCATTCTTTAACCATAAACCATGAGTTGTTATAAAGATCACTGGACCCAATCCCAACCCTACCTCAGTTAAAAATCTTAACAGGGCACATCTTCAGACGTAAACCATAACGAATTGTATGTAACAAAGTTAGTAGGCTATTCTTCAGCCCTTTCATGCGTTATAGCAAGGGCACTAGTCCCTTCCTCAGCTATGAATATTGACATAATATATTATCACAACAAGGCAAGTGCTAAGTATATAGCTATATAACTTTACGTTTTATAACTAGGGCACTAGTCCCTACTACAGGCGGAAAGCCGAGAGGAAAGCTGCCCTGGTGTCTATGTCCCGTTAGCCGTGGTTATGGCTACACTCATTGGCGTTTTGTTTATTTATAATAATTTAAAACCTGAAAATAATGGAATACACACCTAACATGGCTACCACATGGTTATGGCTACACTCATTGGCGTTTTGTTAATTTATAATAATTTAAAACCTGAAAATATTGGAATACACACCTAACATGGCTACCACACTGATCATGTTCATGGTGAGACTGAGTGGAATGTCTCCATCGCCAATGACGACCGCGATGTGTCCCAGCCCGCCACCCGGTACACAGGCCACACATAGCAGGCCGAAACGGATGTCTTTGTCAAGTGGAAGAAGCATAGCCAGTCCAAAAGCTAGCTATAACAGAAAGCATAGGTCCAGTCAATAATCAGTTAAAGCAAAGCATAGCCAGCCCAGAGCCAGCAAAATAAAAAAACCATATAAACAACCCTAAAGTCAGAAAACAGAAGCAAATAGATAATCCATAAACTAGTTAAAACAAAAGACATATAGTTTGAAAGCCATTAAGTCAGAAAGCATATACATAGTCCATACCCAGCTCAAATAGGAAACCTATAGCTATTTAATAACCAGTTAACACAAAGCATACCATCGTCCAAAATCCAGCTGAATCTAAAAAGATATAACCAGTTAAAAACAGCTCTGCCAGTTCAAACTTATAACCATTTAATAACCAAGCATATTCAAAGTCTAAAATCCAACTCAAACAGAAAACACTTAGCCATGTAAAAATATAATCAGTTGAAATAAAGCACACACCTAAAACAAAATCCAGCTGCAACAGAAAACACATAGCTATTTAATAATCAGTTACAAAGCATAGACATACACCACAGTCCAGCTGTAACCATTTAAAAACAGCTCTGCCAGACCAAAAAGCCAGCTTAGACAGAAAACATAGACCCAAAGCCAGCTCAACAGAAAGCATAGACCAAAAAGCCAGCTTAACAGAAAGAATAGACCAAAATCCAGCTCAGCAGAAAGCATAGACCCAAAGCCAGCTCAAACACAAAGCATAGACCCAAAGCCAGCTCAAACAGAAAGCATAGACCAAAAAGCCAGCTCACAGAAAGCATAGACCCAAAGCCAGCTTAACAGAAAGCATAGACCAAAAGCCAGATCAAACAAAGCATAAAGCCAGTCAGACAGTTAAGAAGTGTAGCCAGTCAAAATGCCAGCTAGAACTTAAAGAATATAAACCTATAGTCAAGGCTAAGTAAAAACAAAATACTTCAATAATATTGCATAATACTCTTGAAGTTATTTTAGCACGCACATACACTGCATAGACAATCCAACGGAAAGCTACAAAGAAGTTAAGTGAATGCTTATTTCTTTTTCTTTCTCTCGCTCACTCACGCAAGCAAACAAAAATAAAGCAAAATATTAAATTAAGCAATAGAAAGCCCATATATTGTCATTAAATATGCATAGTCTAGTTATATCTGAGCGAGCGATAGTCTAGGTGATTGAGTCATTAGATGAATGGATTTGTGATGACAAGAAAACGATATCTTATTCCGCTCTCACTCTTTCCCCGCCCCCCTCACAGTTCCGTCTATTACACATACCTGTACCGTGCTATTTGTTTGCTTATAGATTCTCGCCTGTACAACGCCGTCAGCTCCACTGTCTATGTAGAATTAGAATCGAACATAAACCTTAAATCAATTAAATCTCCGTTCTCCTAGAAGATTGAAATGAGATTGGGGTCGGGGACCTACTCCAAACACTAACATTGCATTGCACGGCCACTGTCTGAGAAATCAGTTAAGATTAGAATAGGACACAAACCCTAAAATCGATCAAATCTCGACTCCCAAGGATATTTGAAAAAAAAAAACACTCCAAACATTTGCTGTTCACTGTTGTTGTTGGGCTCCCAACATTAGCTTGTGCACGGTTATTGGTGGGTTGTGATGGTTAAGACTGGCACTAGCATTCGAATACTTCCAAAGTTTTGATACACCGATTACACAGTGCATGTCAAGTAAACAGTGACGGACATATGCAACACAAGTGCGTTGTTGGGTGAATTAATATAATGTAGCTTTTGAATACTTATGTTTTTGGGGTTGTTTAGCTTTATTAAGTTTTGGGGGTTGTGTAGCTATATTATGTTTTGGGGCTGTGTGCCTGTATTGTGTTTAGGAGGTTATGTATTATTTTTTTTTTTTTGGGGGGGGGGGAGGGGCTGTATTTTTTTTTTTTTGGGGGGGGGGGCTGTAGCTGTACTACAGCAATGTTTTTGAGGCTGTGTAGCGGTATTGATTTTTGGCTGTTTAGCTCTATTATGATTTTTTGGGCTGTTTAGCTCTATTATGATTTTTTGGGCTGTTTAGCTCTATTATGAGTTTTGGGGCTGTTTAGCTCTATTATGATTTTTGGGGGCGATTTAGCTCTATTATGTTTTTTTTGGGGCTGTTTAGCTGTATTATGTTTTGGGGGCAGCATAACTGTAATATATATACATATATATATATATTTGGTGTGTGTGTGCCATATTGCGCAGATCATATTTGGTGTGTGTGCCATATTGTGCAGATCATATTTGGTGTGTGCCATATTGCGCAGATCATATTTGGTGTGTGTGCCATATTGCGCAGATCATATTTGGTGTGTGTGCCATATTGCACAGAGTGATGTTAGAGAATTTGGTTAATTACGGTGTGATTTACAAACTGTACTGTTAATGTGCAAGTGGTTTACAGAATGAAACTGTGAATGTTCAACTTAGTTTACTGATTATTGATAACTTGTAACGTACTTTATTGTAAATTGTTAATGATGAATGTGGATAGCAAATATGCGAATGCCCAGATTGATGTACAGTATATTTTTATCGCACAAATTAGTTACAGCTTGCACAGGATTTGCTACTCTCACATCTTGGAGTCTAGTTAGTTTTTGTTGTAAAAATTAATTCTTGGTTAGTGTCGATACTTAGTTTCCAGATGGTTTTATTATTGATTGTTTCTTGGTTAGTGTAGATTTTTATAGTATAGTTTGATGACGTTCCGATTTTTAATGTATGGATATTTTTGTTAGTAAATTACAGACATAATCTTATCTGTAGTTTAGATGCTATTTCTCTAAATTTGCAGTCTTTTCCCATGTATAATGTGTGTATACGTTCTCTGTAGTTTGTAGACATGCCAAATTTAATTTTTAGTAGTTGTTCTTTTTCTTTCTTTGTATACGTACACTAGTTCTAGTATCGGTTTTCTATTTATAGACGGTTTCTATTTATAGTTCGTACACATTCTGGTTAGTTTGTGGCATTCTTTCCTCTTGGATGATTAGTAATAATTTACAAATTTATGAGAAACTGAAGTCTGTCTTGTTGCTTCTAGGAGAGTTTTTAAATCTTTACCTCAGAATGAATAAATATCAGTGGCACTCCCATTAAATTTAGTCAGTCACTTAGAAATCAATGTCATTTTCGATCGATCTCTCTCCATACCAAAAGATCTTGAATAATTGTAGAGTAACGTCGGAAGCGGAGATAAATCATCACAATTCACATTATTTTGTCTAAATTTTCTTTACAATTTGTGTTACAGAAACACTTGTGTGTTTTCTAGTCTTTCGTAACTAATGCAACTCTTCTTTCTTTGTGTTACAGAAACACTTGTGTGTTTTCTAGTCTTTCTTGACTAATGCAACTCTGCTGTCTTTGTGTTACAGAAACACTTGTGTGTTTTCTAGTCTTTCTTGACTAATGCAACTCTGCTGTCTTTGTGTCTACGGGTGAGTGTTTTGAAAGAAATATGGAAAGGCAACAAAGATTGCAGTAAGGATTAATTTTGAAACACCAAGAACTGCTGACATTGTCGTTGTGCGTCACAGCAGAATATAAGATCGCTTCTCTGTGTAATGTTTCACTGTCTTTGGCTTGTCTCACTTTACGCATGTGTAACAAATATGCTAGAGGCTTGCGACCATCCCACACTCATCCCCCCCAACCCACTCTTACTACCCCCACACCAGACACGCACTACATACCACACACACACACACACACACACACTACATGCCACACACACTATACCAAACACACACACACACACACACACACTACATCAAACACACACGCATTACATACCGCACACACACACACACACACACACTACATCAAACACACACGCACTACATACCACACACACTACATCAAACACACACACACACACACACACTACATACCACACACACACTACATCAAACACACACACTACATAACCCACCCACCCCCATTTTCTTAGAACACAAGAACTGATGACGCCACTTCTCTACAGCGGGAGGAGTTAGCCTATCTCTTGTCTTCCCGTCCTTAAGCAATTACCAGTGCTAAATGCAATCCGTGCGATCAACTTTCCTTTGTTTATTAGAATGTTTCTATCTTGTGAGCTGACAAAGAGGCCATTGCCATTTTCAAGAAGGTTCTTAAGACATTTTCATCAGCAAGAAAAGCACTTGTCTCTTCAAAGTTATTTTTTAAATTCATAATGTACATTTGTAAATCCATTTCGTGTTTCGATCTGAGTATACATTTATTTGCTTTGTTTTGTTATTTTTGCATTGAATTCATATTGTTTAAATATTATTATTTTACGTTTTCTTATCTTTTGAGGTAAATACTGTAAATCTCTCGAGAGCGTTTATAAGAAGAAGCGCTTTATTAAGTAATCATTATAGTTATAGACATTATGAATTCATCAATTGTTTGTTTATTTTTTTTATTGCAATACACATTGGGTGAATGTATTGACGTTACTTGTGTATATTAGTAAGTTAACGTATCGACGTTATTTGTGTATATTAGTAAGTTAACGTATTGACGTTACTTGTGTATATTAGTAAGTTAACGTATTGACGTTACTTGTGTATATTAGTAAGTTAACGTATTGACGTTACTTGTGTATATTAGTAAGTTAACGTATTGACGTTACTTGTGTATATTAGTAAGTTAACGTATTGACGTTACTTGTGTATATTAGTAAGTTAACGTATTGACGTTACTTGTGTATATTAGTTACTTGTGTCTCTTTGTCTATCTGTCGGTGACGCCAACGCCACTTAGTTAATGGATATAATTATTATTAATTAATTAATCTTTTATAACTAATTACAAGTGATGAGAATCTTAATTTATTTTATTAATGATCCTCCAGCAGACACCACTCGTCTCTCACTTGGCGGATATATGGGTTCTGTAAATGTTTTTTCTCTCTTCCACAACATTACAAATATTTACTGTCACACAATATCCCGTATGTGGAAAACTTCTTACTAAAGGAGAAGACAAATTTGACTTTAATCTATATATTTAGCGAGCCCCCATCCACCCACTGTCTTCTCCAACATAAGATTATCAATAAGTATAAGAAGGTCAATAAATTTAACAATAAATTTATCAAATCAACACTCAAATATACAAATGACAAATAAAAATGGAATGGATTATTGACATTGATATTTCTACGAATCCACATTCTGATAATTTTATGATTACAGCCTTATGCGTAAAATTCAATTCAACAGTATAGTTATTACAAAACCACAGGATAGTCTTATCAGAGAACAGAAACGGAGTTAATAGACATAAATAATAATAGTCTTTACGTAACCTGATCGATCTTATCAGAGAACAGAAACGGAGTTAATAGACATAAGCAATAATAGTCTTTACGTAACCTGATTCAGCGCGATCTTATCAGAGAACAGAAACGGAGTTAATAGACATAAGTAATAATAGTCTTTACGTAACCTGATTCAGCGCGATCTTATCAGTCCTTTGTGCGCTTTGCCACAAATTACATCACATTCAATTTTCAACTGTTTCCTCCTCACATTGAAACAGAATTAGTCGCTCATTCTCCCAAGGTCAGCCTGGGCCTTTTTTCTGCCTTATCAATTCGTTCCAGCAGTAGTAATTTCTAGTACTCTCTCTCTCTCTCTCTCTCTCACACACACACACACACACACACACACACACACACATGTACCAGAAATTTTCTCAATGTAATGACCATACTTTGCCACCATACATCAAATAGAGTGAAGTATATCCTTTTTACACTTACACACACTGTGGCAGACGATTTCTGCCTCTCCCCGGTTGCAGTGGCCCACAGCCAGTGAACCAGTAGACTCAAACAACATGTGAATATAGGCAACTGGAAAATTTAACGGTCACCTTTCAAAACTGGACTTCTTCTTCCCACTTCAAATTCAAAGTGATCAGACAGTAGATTTTTCTCCAGCAAGTAAACTTTTTAATCTCAGCCCATTGGTTAACTTCGTTCTCGCAAAACGATAACCATTGGATAATAAAAAAAAACCCAACTATTCACTGGTTTGCATTATATCAGCAAATTCTAGCACAATTTATCCTCGAGCATTTACTTCAACTCTGACATTTTCAAAAATTCCACATAAGGAGTGCCCAAGATCAAAGGTTACTCTGACAACTTAACAATTTATATAACAGTTCAATTTAAAATAGGGAGAGGCAAATTTACTCCGCCACACTATCTGTCTGTCTGTGTGTGTGCATGGCACAGGTTAGTAATATCAATTTCTGTCATAAAATATGTTTTTTGTCAGTGATTAAGCTGAAAACTTTTTTATCACGGGCTATGTGATTTGACACTGCAAATGATTAATGATTAAGCTTTGCAGTGTTGAGATGTCAGCGAGCCCTGTATTTACAAATTACAAACTAGACTTGCATGTTATTGTTTGAATGTGCCGTATATAATAGACTTGCATGTTATTGTTTGAATGTGCCGCATATAATCGACTTGCAATTTTATTACTACTCTATAAACACAATGATGGATATGTCATGTAAGGACATTTGTTGTTTTTAATTTACTTATTATTCCATAAATAAACCTTGATTGGGATTTCCTTCAATCGATATACCAGTAAATAAACCTTGATTGGGATCGATATACCAGTAAATAAACCTTGTATGGGTGGATGTTCTGCAATCAGAAATATTTTAAATGTTATTTTGTTTACTTGCTATTCTTAAAATAAACCTAAATTAAGGATGTGTCTCTTGTGGTCTATGAAAAACAAATATTTGACTTTCTATGATCAGCCTCTCTCGGTGCATTGATTACATTAAAATTTTTACTTTTAATTTTCCTGCGCTATGGTTCGAACCTTTATTGATGTTCGTTCATATTGAAATCAAGAAATTACATTTGGTGTTTGGTGAACTGCATTAAGCAATCTGATTACTTCGTATTTCGCAGACACTACGCTAAATCGAGTTATTCTATTGGCCAGTTAAGTGTGTTGCAGATATCGTTTGACAGCAGATAAATATATAATTTTAAAAAAATCTGATTGGTTAATTGATATTTTGGTGATCACACTTTAATAATTACTGTCAGTTTGGTGATCTCATTTTAAATTAATACTGTCATTCATTTGGGTGCTCGCGCATTAACAGCATTTATAAGACAACAAATATTATAGAATGCAATTTTGAAACGTGTTATTTTGATGTAGTATATTGTGCCCTTAAGACTTTTCATACACCAGACTATCTATCTATCTATCTATCTATCTATCTATCTATCTATCTATCTATCTATCTATCTATCTATCTATCTATCTATCTATCTATCTATCTATCTATCTATCTATCTATCTATCTATCTATCTATCTATCTATCTATCTATCTATAAATGATATAAAAGAATTTATTTATTTCAATATTTAATATATGTATTGCGACACTTGTGTGTATATCTATTTGTATGTATGTTATATATATATACACACACACACAAACACATGAATGATATAATAGAGTTTTATTTATTTCAGTTTCTAATATATGTATTTTGACACTTGTGTGTCTATCTATCTATCTATCTATAAATGATATAACAGAATTTTATTTATTTCAATGTCTAATATATGCATTGTGACACTTGTGTGTATATCTATCTGTATCACACACA
Source organism: Sinotaia quadrata (assembly GCA_028829895.1). Classification (NCBI taxonomy): domain Eukaryota; kingdom Metazoa; phylum Mollusca; class Gastropoda; order Architaenioglossa; family Viviparidae; genus Sinotaia; species Sinotaia quadrata. The sequence continues at coordinate 141,738,402 of CM054178.1, read as the reverse complement.
CACACACACACACACACACACACACACACACACACACACACACACACAAGTGATATAATAGAGTTTCATTTATCTCAGTTTCTAATATATGTATTTTGACACTTGTGTGTCTATCTATCTATCTATCTATAAATGATATAACAGAATTTTATTTATTTCAATGTCTAATATATGCATTGTGACACTTGTGTGTATATCTATCTGTATCTCACACACACACACACACACACACACACACACACACACACACACACACACACACACACAAGTGATATAATAGAGTTTCATTTATCTCAGTGTCTAATATATGTATTTTGACACTTGTGTGCATATCTATCTATCTATCTATATCTGTCTATCTATCTGTCTATCTATCTATCTATCTATCTATCTATCTATCTATCTATCTATCTTCTATCCGTCCGTCCGTCTATCTGTCTAAATGATATAATAGAGTTTATTTATTTCAGTGTCTAATATATTGTATTTGTCTATCTTAATACGGTTATACGTCGTCAAATTCAGTTTTGAAAAGTAAGACATATTGCATTGCTCACAGGTCATAATATATGTTAATGTGTAATTCAGCTTTCACAAGTATCACATATGGTATTATAATATTGACATTGCACTCTTGAAGCTGTTCACAAGTATCACATATGGTATTATAATATTGACATTGCACTCTTGAAGCTGTTCACGTCAATATAACTGTTAGACATGTACTTCACCTGTAAATATTGTGATATTGACATTGCTTCTTGGGTACTGTTCAGTTGTCAGAATGCTGTTTTATACGTTTTCTTCAATTATGAGAAGTAGCACTTGTGATTTGTAAACACAGCAAGCTAAGGATTATATTAGCCACGGTTTAAAAAAAGTTCTAGAACCTTTAGAATTTCTGTAGTACTTTTGCAGTTTGTTTAATAACGAGAAACTAACTCGCTCATTGGTGAGCACAAATTGGCCGGCTGAATTGGCACCATCCTTATGGTGTCTGGTTTCCACTGTGCTCAACAGGATCTGTGGATGTGTGCTCAAGAGAATCACTATTAAGGACCAATGGATGATAATGCATCCAGTTTGTTCATTATGTTCGCATAGGGATCCTGTTTAGCGGATCGTGCTGCATTTTGATAGTTATGAAGACTTCAGACCACTGACTCATTGGAACTAGTTTAATATTTGATAGTTATGAAGACTTCAGACCACTGACTCTGGAACTAGTTTAATATTTGATAGTTATAAAGACTTCAGACCACTGACTCTGGAACTAGTTTAATATTTGGGGCATCGAGTCCTGTTGTTGGTTTAATGGCAGTCACTGGGGGCTGCGCATACGCTGCAGTTATGCCCCTTTAGAAAGGAAAGAAATGTTAATGAAAATAAGTGGTTAGCATTGCAGCTCCTACTGGGCATGACCTACAATTGGCACCACGCCACCCATTCCAGCAATTGAATCTGGATTTGTAAATCAGCGAATGATAGGGATATATGGAAGTTGATTAGGATGTGTGTAAATGATAGGAATATATGGAAGTTGATTAGGATGTGTGTAAATGATAGGGATATATGGAAGTTAATTAGGATATGTGTAAGTAATGATAGGGTTATATGGAAATTGATTAGGATGTGTGTAAATGATAGGGATATATGGAAGGTGATTAGGATGTGTGTAAGTCTCGTAGAGTGAATGTATTTCGTGCGATATTTGTTATCACTTGTCAGTGTTTTGGAGATGTTTAAACGCACATCTTTTCACCACAATATTCTAAGTTAACTTATTTATTGTTGTCACCACAATATTCAAAGTTAAATTATTTATTGTTCTCATCACAATATTTTAAGTAATTTATTTATTGTTCTCACCACAATATTTTAAGTTAATTTATTTATTCTCACCATACTATTCTGAGCTAAATTATTGTTCTCACCACAATATTCAAAGTTAAATTATTTATTGTTCTCACCACAATATTCAAAGTTAAATTATTTATTGTTCTCACCACAATATTCAAAGTTAAATTATTTATTGTTCTCACCACAATATTCTAAGTTACACTATTTACTTTTCTCACCACAATACTTTAAGTTAATTTATTTATTGTTCTCACCACAATACTTTAAGTTAATTTATTTTTTGTTCTCACCACAATACTTTAAGTTAATTTATTTTTTGTTCTCACCACAATACTTTAAGTTAATTTATTTTTTGTTCTCACCACAATATTCTAAGACAAATTATTGTTCTCAACAATACTGTAAGTTAAATTATTTATTGGTCTCAACAAGTCTAATCACCAGGACTTTCCAGATCCATTAGATTTGATTCCTATTCAGAAACAAATATAATCACAACATTCTAAGCTTGATTAAGTAATAGTTCCTACAACAAACAACATTCTAAGCTTGATTAAGTAACAGTTCCTACAACAAACAACATTCTAAGCTTGATTAAGTAACAGTTCCTACAACAAACAACATTCTAAGTTTGATTAAGTAACAGTTCCTACAACAAACAACATTCTAAGCTTGATTAAGTAACAGTTCCTACAACAAACAACATTCTAAGCTTGATTAAGTAATAGTTCCTACAACAAACAACATTCTAAGCTTGATTAAGTAACAGTTCCTACAACAAACAACATTCTAAGCTTGATTAAGTAACAGTTCCTACAACAAACAACATTCTAAGCTTGATTAAGTAATAGTTCCTACAACAAACAAAAAGATCACGCAAGGAAGTCTACGTTTTACAGCTAGTCTTGACAAAACTGTTCACAACTTTTTAAAGCTAGATGGTATATTTTTTCTAGTAGAAAAACAGCTCTTGGTCATACACTGTTCCTCCTGGGATGATTTTTTTTTAATGTACTTAATTGTATAATTTAGTTAATTTATTCAAGAACGCTATAGAATGAATTGATGGAATTATTGATATAAAAATTATATTAAGCACATTTAGTGTGTGTACAGTAGGGGGGCAGCAAGAACATTTAAATGCGTCTACTATGATAATGGGAGGGCGTAAAAATGAGGTCGGTAGTTGTTCACATTGCAGTATGTCTGGTTATTATTAACCACTTCGCCTTGAATGTCAGGCGTACTTAACGTCTGATATATACAGGCACACGGACTATCACTGTTTTTAGCGAGCATTATTGGATTTCCATTCTACCGGTAATTTGTCAGTGTCTGGTTATGGAGTCGATTAAAAAAAAAAAAAAGAATCCAGTCAGAAATGTTAATTAACGGCGTTTGCATATATATTTTTTATGTAAGTGTGTGTGTGTGACCTGTTTGTGTTTGTGCGCGCGCTTGCGTGTGATTGGCTGTGTGCCTAACTTACCACTGGCATCAGGATGAACTGGCAGCAGAAGCCGATGATGAGGGACACCGGGTACTTGAGCTGCTTCTTGACACTTTCCGTATCCGTACAGCACCCCACCCCAAAACTGATGAGGATGGCGATCGCCGCTGCTGAGCTGTCAAAGACTAGGTCGGCCGTTCTCTGGACACGCGCAGTGGTCAAGGGAAACTCAGACGCCGCTACAGCTTGTATAAGGTTGACGCCAGCTAGCTTCCCGTTGTCAGCAAGCGAGACAGAATTCTTGTCCACTAGAGTCACGGACATGGTCACCCTGCCGACGTGCAACGCATGCACAGAGAAGTTCTGCTGTTCATCCACGCGTAACGGCATCATGATGACGTGACTGGGCGCCGTGTCATCGTAGTTGTCGCCACCTCCATTCCACAGCCCTACCGTGTCCGCGCCCCACTCATTTTCCTCCCAGGGCATGGGTACAGCAATTCTGTCGTCGCTGGAGAATACCATGACCCACAGGGACGGCGTCGTGTTCTGCTTCCATGCTGCCGTGTCGTTGTGAGGGGTGGCGAAGGAGGCGTTGGTGAAAATGTCAGCGCTTTCCAGTGTCGTTGTGGTTAATAGATCCTTTGCAAAATAACGCTTAGTTTTTGTGCAGTTAAAATACACGCTCTGGCGGGAGTGCACCTTCAGTCTATTGATCGCAGGCGGGTTGACGTGAATGAAGAAGGTCTCACTGTTAGACGGGGGGAGCAGGCTGTATCGTAGTGCTAAGCTGCTGCTGACCATGCTGGACAGGTGAAGCCATAGCCAAAGGGCTGAAGCTGCCCACGGTTGTGCTCCCAGCCACGTCCATACGATGGACTCGTATGGCCCGACTGCCATCGAAAGTTGTCAGTGTCGTTTTAGAATGGCCTGAGACAGCAAAATGAGTGTCAGCGAACAAGTGTTAGGCAGAAATGAGTATGTGTATGTAAATTACTCATTAAGAATTACTTAATTGGCTCTAGGGAGCAAGACCTCACTGTTTGTTGAATGACTTCACAGAGGGTTGATTCGAAGTTATTTAAGATTCTGCAACTATTTTGTATGTAGTCGTGTATCTATCTGTCTATCTATCTATCTATCTATCTATCTATCTATCTATCTATCTATCTATCTATCTATCTGTCTATCTATCTATCTATCTATCTATCTATCTATCTATCTATCTATCTATCTATCTATCTATCTATCTATCTATCTATCTGTTTGTCTGTCTGACTCTCTATCTCTATCCATCTCCCTATCTCCCTATCTATCTGTCTATCTATCTATCTATCTATCTATCTATCTATCTATCTATCTATCTATCTATCTATCTATCTATCTATCTATCTATCTATCCAAGGGAATTCTGGGCACAAGTTATTGATTAATTCTATACTTTTATGGAAACTACTGTGATAAATAATTATTACCGTTTTGAAGTTATTGTTAAGGCTGCTATCCCATAAATACACGTCTGGACGCACACTTCAAACTGATAATGCTTACAGCTTACATTTAGTTAAACATTTTAAGTAAAACTTATGTTACTGACAGCTTTTTAATTTCATGAGATGAAAGAAAGTTTAGCTTAAGATCAGACTATGTAGTAAATTATGACCCTGAAAGTATACAATGAACGGTTTCACAGATATGTTTGTAAACACTATGCCCATTTTTATACTGTAATAACACATTGCAAACGATTGTTTAATTTAATTATAAGACCAGTCACGTGGTTAAAATGAAGGGTGGGGTCTTGGTAAGAATTTGCAATGATTAACAACGGTTTATCTCAGTAAATACCCAAACAATATAGATACCCTCCCCCCCCCCCATTTAAGATGGATGTGACATGAGTTGAAGGCTTATCGATTTTCTGACATGTTTTAATTATTAGTTGCTGGACGTTTTAGCACATTATAAAAGAAGACTTTTTAAAAAAATCATCTTTTTGAAGAGGGTATTTCGATCACTAGAGTACAAATTCGCTAAAATCCTGCCACCCCTCCACTTTAGCAGAGGGCGCATTGGCCTCAGCTGCCATCCATATCGATCAGACGTAATGATGTTACTTGTCGGGGGTGGTACAGGCCCGGGATCACGCGGGTACCTCTGCCGTTCCTCTTTTGAGTTAATCTTTTGCCCAGCTTTCCCTGCTGTCGTGATCTGTACGGACATTGCGTCGTACCTACTTTCCAGTCTAATCGCCGCTTATATGTAAATGCTATAAATAGCCAGGGTCGATACATTCGGGTTGTTATTTAATGTTAACATTTGTATACCGCCTATGCTCTTTTAAGTAATTTCCCTAGAGGAGTGGCTGCCTTTCACCTTGGACTCAAGATTATTTGGTAGACACGGAGGAGAGTAAATTAGCTTTCAAAACCAACTAACAAAGGCAGCTATTAGTCACGTGGTTGCGTTCGTAGCAGGAATTGCGCACAACCCACTCATCTATCTCTTTCTCTGGAATGGCTGCAATGAAACCAGACCTTGAAATCTACCGCCTAAGTGCATTTTACACAATTTGTATATCACTCCACCGTTCAATAGGTTAGAGAATACCGTCCCGGGCTTGGATGTCTGTAAGAAACATTGTATAGCTATAGCCTTTAGGTTTCCAATGCTTCATTGATTATCCCCGCAGCCCGAGTGACGTTGACTGCTATTTGCCAGCGAGAGGCCCACGTTCAAAACCGCTGTTGTTAGGCACAATATTTCTTTTTCATATGGATCACTCGGTCCGGACCTAGTCGCAGACAGGCCTTTTAGACCGAGTGGCTTGCTGAATGGAGCCAAAGAACAGCCTTGATGATGTCTTCTCCTTTGGTAGTTGTGCTTAACGAGCCGGACCCTGGCCTTGACTTTGACCCCGATTTTCGCCCCGTGTCACCGCGAGATCTCATCATGAGCGACTTTCAGATTGTGGATCTGAGTATTTCAAGGACAAGTATTCATTGGGGAAACCTTTCCCCACTCTCAGGTCATCATTTAGATGACAGTGGCAAACATTTCAAGGACAGGCATTTATTGAAAAATAAACGTTTCTGCCTTAAAACGAACTACTCTTGATTAAACATGGTAAAGTTTCTACAAGAGTAAAGTATGTGTGTGTGTTTGTGTGTGTGTGTGTGTGTGTGTGTGTGTGTGTGTTAGAGAAAAAAAGAAAGGAAGAATAAAGGGAAAATGAATGCATATCAGCAAAAATCTATCCACACACGCAACAATACATGAGACAGTCCAGTCCCCATTGGACATGTTGAATTCATTACTAACTTGCTTTTTAACCTTTGACATTGAACTTGGTTTACTGAAGAATGAATTGTGTAGATGTTTTATTTAGTTTAGAATGAATTATATAGATACTGGATTTTCTTTTTTTTAGTGTAGAATGAATTATGACCTGATGTTTTATTTACTTTAGAATGAATTATGTAGACAATGTTGTACTTAGTTTAGAATGAATTATGTAAATAATGTTTTATTTAGTTTAAAGTAAATTATTTAGATACTATTTGTATTTAGTTTAGAATGAATGTTTTTAAACCGTGCTCTGTTTGTTCATTTTCTTCTGATGAGAAGTGGGTATGATGTATTATTTGTAGTGTTTTCTTTTAATGAGAATTGGGCTTAATGTATAATTTGTAGCGTTTTCTTTTAATGAGAATTGGGCTTAATGTATTATTTGTAGTGTTTTCTTTTAATGAGAATTGGGCTTAATGTATAATTTGTAGTGTTTTCTTTTAATGAGAATTGGGCTTAATGTATAATTTGTAGCGTTTTCTTTTAATGAGAATTGGGCTTAATGTATAATTTGTAGTGTTTTCTTTTAATGAGAATTGGGCTTAATGTATTATTTGTAGTGTTTTCTTTTAATGAGAATTGGGCTTAATGTATTTATTTGTAGTGTTTTCTTCTGAAGAGAATTGGGCGTAATGTACTATTTGTAGTGTTTTCTTCTGAAGAGAATTGGGCGTAATGTACTATTTGTAGTGTTTTCTTCTGAAGAGAATTGGGCGTAATGTACTATTTGTAGTGTTTTCTTCTGAAGAGAATTGGGCGTAATGTACTATTTGTAGTGTTTTCTTTTAATGAGAATTGGGCTTAATGTATTATTTGTAGTGTTTTCTTTTAATGAGAATTGGGCTTAATGTATTTATTTGTAGTGTTTTCTTCTGAAGAGAATTGGGCGTAATGTACTATTTGTAGTGTTTTCTTCTGAAGAGAATTGGGCGTAATGTACTATTTGTAGTGTTTTCTTCTGAAGAGAATTGGGCGTAATGTACTATTTGTAATGTTTTCTTCTGAAGAGAATTGGGCGTAATGTACTATTTGTAGTGTTTTCTTCTGAAGAAAATTGGGCGTAATGTACTATTTGTAGTGTTTTCTTCTGAAGAGAATTGGGCGTAATGTACTATTTGTAGTGTTTTCTTTTGAAGAAAATTGGGTTTAATATATCATGTATAGAGTTGTTTCGCTTGCGGTTATGTTCCTTAAATAAACGTTAATCAGCGATACCTTTTTGTTTTCGTTCCCTTTCAAAAGAAGCTCTTTGAACTTTCACACAGTAATTTTTTTATTCATTGGTTCCATTTTGATTCAGTTCCACCCCCTACCCCCCCCCCCAGCTGCTTGATTTAGAACGTGTCTTTTGACTTATCTATATATGTGTGTGTGTGTGTGTGTGTGTGTGTGTGTGTGTGAGAGAGAGAGAGAGAGAGAGAAAGAGAGAGAGAGATTAAGTAATTTCTATTTATTTAGTAATTCCGCTTTATTCATACATACAATATTCAAGCTGCCATGTAATTTCGCTTTGATCAGTTATTTCCACATAGTTTCATTTATAACGTCAATTCTGTAAAGTTCGTAAGTTCGTTTTGTGCGGTAAAAGAAAGAAAACGAACCCCGACCCACACCTGCTTTTGCAATTGCCTTTATTTAATAAATCTGGTCTTGTACTTAATGTGTGTGTGTGTGTGTGTGTGTGTGTTCTGTTTGGAAGATCTCTGTGGAGTGAAGGAGAAGATTGATTTTTGAGTGAAAGTTAAACACTATTGTATTATTATTACTTACAACACTAGTGTAAAGTTGGTCAAAGTTGAATGCGTTCATTCAGAAGAAAATAACTCTTCAGTGTCAATGTATTCAAACAATTGACAAAAAGTCGTACGAAAAGGTCTATACAATTTCTTCTGTAGATTTAGTCACATTTCTACAACTGCAATATATATTCATAATCGCACATTCACTTTTAGTATTGTTTGATTATTCATATTTACACGGCAGACTAACATTAAATTAATTACTGTTAGTATTGTTCGATTATTCATATTTACACGGCAGACTAACATTAAATTAATTACTGTTATTATTGTTTGATTATTCATATTTACACGGCAGACTAACATTAAATTAATCGATAAAATGAGCTAAATAGGCTTGCTGTATTGTCTGTCATTGACTTCTTTGTTTTATTTACACAAACAGTTATACAAAATTATCATTAAATTAAATTTAAAAAAAGATAATTTCTTTGCTTTGTATTCAGAGATATCAAATTTTTACAAAATTGTCATTAATCCCGAAAATACAAGGTAATTTCTTTGTTTTATATTCAGAGACAATCAGAGTTTTACAAAATTGTCATTAATCCCGAAAATACAAGATAATTTCTTTGTTTTATATTCAGAGACAATCAGAGTTTTACAAAAATGTTATTAATCCCGAAAATACAAGATAATTTCTTTGTTTTATAATCAGGGACAAATCAGAGTTTTACAAAATTGTCATTAATCCCGAAAATACAAGATAATTTCTTTGTTTTATAATCAGGGACAAATCAGAGTTTTACAAAATGTTATTAATCCCGAAAATACAAGATAATTTCTTTGTTTTATAATCAGGGACAATCAGAGTTTTACAAAAATGTTATTAATCCCGAAAATACAAGGTAATTTCTTTGTTTTATAATCAGGGACAATCAGAGTTTTACAAAAATGTTATTAATCCCGAAAATACAAGATAATTTCTTTGTTTTATAATCAGGGACAATCAGAGTTTTACAAAAATGTTATTAATCCCGAAAATACAAGGTAATTTCTTTGTTTTATAATCAGGGACAAATCAGAGTTTTACAAAGTTTTCGTTAATTCAGAAAGTGTATTTTTTTTTGTTTTTTATGGTTTTCAGATGCACTATTACAAAATACTTTTAGAATTTTTTTCTCCTGAAATATCGGAATAACTTCCGCTTGCAATTTATTTATTTTCCAAAGATGAAAAATTGCGTTTAACTTTAAAAAAAAAGATAGCTTTTGACTTTTTGAAAACTTACAACAAAAGAGAGTGAGTGTTATGGGTTGTATTTATCTGATTTTTACCTGTGTGTTATGTCATTGAGTGTTATGGGTTTTATTTACCTGATGTTTACCTGTGTGTTATGTCACTGAGTGTTGTGGGTTGTATTTACCTGATTTTTACCTGTGTGTTATGTCACTGAGTGTTGTGGGTTGTATTTACCTGATTTTTAACTGTGTGTTATGTCACTGAGTGTTGTGGGGTTTATTTATCTGATTTTTACCTGTACATTATGAGCTGTACCGTAATTTTTGGAGCGCAGTAGACTTCATGAGTTTATCCTTTACACTGTGCCATGTGGCTTTCCACAGACTTGCTCTTTTTAATGTTGAATTATAATCTGTGCCATGTGGCTTTCCACAGACTTGCTCTTTTTAATGTTGAATTATAATCTGTGCCATGTGGCTTTCCACAGACTTGCTCTTTTTAATGTTGAATTATAATCTGTGCCATGTGGCTTTCCACAGACTTGCTCTTTTTAATGTTGAATTATAATCTGTGCCATGTGGCTTTCCACAGACTTGCTCTTTTTAATGTTGAATTATAATCTGTGCCATGTGGCTTTCCACAGACTTGCTCTTTTTAATGTTGAATTATAATCTGTGCCATGTGGCTTTCCACAGACCTCCTCTCTTTAATGTTGAATTACACTCTTCCACAGAATTCCTCTCTTTAGTGTTGAATATACACTGTGCCATATGGCTTTCTGCAGAATTCCTCTCTTTAGTGTTTTTAATGTTGATTTATACACTATGTACACTGCCATGTGGCTTCCCACACACTTCCGCTGTTCGGTGTTGAATTATGCACTTAATAACAGATTTTGACTTATATAGTTCTCTGTCTGCACTGTGAAGTACACTGTACCTTCCAAGGCTTTCTCTGTGACTAGCAGTTTTATGTATGCAGTGTGAAGCACACTATGCCTTCCAATGCTTTCTCTGTGACAGGATTTGTTTAGTTATATGTATATTACTCTATGCCTTGTGACTCTTCCTTTGTGATTGGGTTGTATATACAATTTTTGTGTGCATTGGGAGATACACTGTAGCTTTTGACACTATTCTTCTGTGATTGTATATGTACATAGTTCATTATTTGCACTTTGAAATACATTATGCCTTCTGATATATGTTTGTTGCACATAACATTTGTATAGTTTTATGTGTGAATTTCTGTATCATGGTGTTGGACACAATTCTGCAATGTGTATTGTTTAGTAGACGATGACTTTTGATACAATTCTCTTTATCGTGTGATACCGCCTACACCTTGACCTTTGACGCAGTTCTTGTGTACTAACAGACAACTGTAATATTTTTGCAAGTTCTTGTGTACTAACAGACAACTGTAATACTTTTGCAAGTTCTTGTGTACTAACAGACAACTGTATGACTTTAGGCACAATTTTTGTGTACTAACAGACTACTGTATAACATTTGGCGCAAGTTCTTGTGTTCTACAAGACAACTCTATGACTTTTGGCACAGTTCCGTATCGTGTTCTAATAACTAATCCGTGACTTTTTTGACACAGTTCTTTCTCGGTTTCTAAAATCTGCACTAGGACTTTTGACACAGTTCTTGTATACTTACAACTATTTCATGACTTTTGGCAGTTCTTTATGCGTGCTAACGACTACTTTAAGGCCTTTATTGTGTGCTAAAAATATGCCTTGACCTTTGCCACAGTTCTTTATTGTGTGCTAAAAATATGCCTTGACCTTTGCCACAGTTCTTTATTGTGTGCCAACAGCTACTCGATGGCATATTTTGCTTTTGTGTGTTAACAGTTAGACGATGACTTTTGCCAAGGTCCTTTAACTGTGATATCAACCACACCAAGACTTCTGTCATAGCTCTTTAACGCGTGATAACAAGTCCCCTTGACACTGTTTTTACTTACTAACAACTACGCCATGACTGTAGGGACAATACATTGTTCTAAGCACGGAGTGAAATATATAAGTATGGGGGAGACGCCGAGAAAATATTAATCATTAAACATAGTATTTAAAACACATTCTGTTTTTCATGTCATACATTTCCATTCATGTTGAATCTTTTATCGTTACGATTACATTTTCTGTTTTTAATTCTTTCTGCACGTGCAGTTCACTGTAGGCCATTTCATTTTTAGGCCATTTCGTGATTTTTGAAATCTGACCATTTGCTGGAGGTGTTCCTTTCTGAGCCCGCACATTTTCTTTGGAAAGGTTCCAGGAGAGTTATAGATCGTGGTTGACACTGGATATTCCCCCTTGCACTTAGGTCTCGCTCCGAAGAGGGTTGCTTTCTTAACGTGTTGATTGTCTGGACAGTCAGCATGATGCTGAGAGTTCCAGGTTCTTCCAGGATTCCTTGCAGACGGAAACTTTCCTTCTCGTCTGAAAAGAAGTAGAAAAAAATTAAAATCATACGAACATACCGCCAGACTCAAGGACAACGATTTAATGAATATTACTTTGAGTTGAACATAAAGAATCATTGTGATTGTGTGATTGTGTATTTCCAGCAAAAGAGAATGTTGTTTTGTTTAGTGTATATATATTTATTATGGGAGTGGGGAAGAGAGAGAGAGAGAGAGAGAGATGAATTAGAATTAGATCTATCAAAGAAACAGTTTGGCTCAAACAATAACAGTACTGTAATTAACTACAAGTTTATTTGAATGGAACATGTTCTAGAAAATAATCAGTTGATCGTGTTGTCTCTTTTCTCTTGGCTGAGCTGTCAGAATGTGACACTTTTAAATCCCCTGTTCCTACGTTGTCTCTTTTCTCTTCTTCTGATTGTGCTGTCAGAATGCGACACTTTTGAATCCCTCATTCCTGCATTGTCTCTTTTTTCCGCTTTTGATTGTACTGTTGATTTTTCTGAGTTAAACTACCGATTTCTTAGGCCAAATTAACGGCTTCTTACGGATAAAATATATCGATCTCCGGATAAAATATATCGATCTCCGGGACCTACTATACAATCCTCGTTAATTCTTTTAGGTGAATGATTTACTGCTACAAGTATAGTGCATTCTAAATGTTGTTGTGTACTTTGATAACGTTAGCATTGTCGTTCCAAGAGACAAACTCTACTGCTCTCTTTTTGTGGATGACTTACTGCTACAAGTATAGTGCATTCTAAATGTTGTTGTGTACTTTGATAACGTTAGCATTGTCGTTCCAAGAGACAAACTCTACTGCTCTCTTTTTATGGATGCCCGTTCCCAGAGGCAGCTACTACCAGACTTTTCTAGATATCATTTCCCAGGGGCAATCTCTGTTACTCTCGTTTAATCGACGCCACTTCTTGGGGACAGTCTTTCTTGTCAAAGTATTGCCAGAGTCCATCATTTTGGGACAGGTCTCGTGGACTGTCAATAATTCTTTAATTTCATTTAACCTTAGCCGACAACCCCCTCCCCCACTACATTTTACCATCCTTCCTCGATTAATGATTTTAGTAATAAGTATGACACCTTGTGTTGCTAAACCCTTATTCTGTTTTGTTTTATACTCCATTTTGTCATTATGTATGTGTTTGTGTTTATTTCTTAGTTCTAGGTGTCATTCAGACTTCATTGTATAAACCTGCAGCCTGTTCACATATATATATCACTGTCTCGGTGCTGTTTGGTGTGTGTGTGTATGAGAGAGAGAGAGAGAGAGAGAGAGAGAGAGAGAGAGAGAGAGAGAGAGAGAGAGAGAGAGCATTCACTATTAAAGTTGTCATCTGTTGTTTGGGTGTGTTGGATTTTGTAAACCAGATCATTGATTGATGTCACTGAATTATATGTTATCGACTTAAAATTTTAAAAAAACATGCCTCATTTATGATGTTAGTCATTGTGTTTTATTCTTGTGTGAATATAATAAAGTAATGAATCTTACGCTGTTAAATTAAGTGTATATAACTTAAGTGCTTTGGATATGCTCTAAAATAAAAAAGATATTCCATCTTCTGAATATCATTCTTCTCATTATCATCACCACCTCCAGCGGTATTTTGTTTACTACATCCCCAGCACTATACAGGGAGAGAGGAAGGGTGGACACACTCGCACGCACACACACCAGTAATCATGTTTAAGCATTGTCTGTCTCCATGGAATACAGACGTGCTTGCCTTACAGTTCATTGTGCTTACTTCCCTTTGCTGTCCTCTCTTCGTCCCTGCATCCGCCTCCTAACTATTTCCCTGACAGTGTGCCAGGCCGTTTTGGCTAGACCAGTCCCTGAAGCCACCCCCTCTCACTCACACCCAGAAGCATTATTGCCGTGACTTTATTTTCACTATTGTTTCAGTGTAACCAATCCAATAATTTAAACCAGTCCTACATTCACCACCATTCCCACATTATTGTTTCAGTGTAACCAATCCAATAATTTAAACCAGTCCTACATTCACCACCATTCCCACATTATTGTTGGAGGGGAGGGGTTGTCTTGGCCTGATTGTTTTCATTCTGTTTCCAGTCTTTATTTGTTCACCAGTAATAGTTTTATCGAGCATTCCTTGGTATTTAAGGCTGATCAGTTTTACTTCTGAAGTGACCACCTCCTAATTAAATATTTCCACCACTACCAAATTTTATTTGCCCATTCGTTATACTCTGTAGTGACCAGACTTACTTTTAAAGTCTCCCTCTCACAGTTGAGCATTATCGCCATTCCCAGACTTATTTGCCCAGCAACACTACTTCAACCGAATATTTATATTGATCAGTTTTACTTTTGAAGTCCTGACTGCCTTGATGCAATCTAAAGTCGATATTTTATTTTCATCTCACCGATTATTCATTTACTGGTGTTTTAGCTTTAGCAGTCTTACTTTTGAAGTCCGGACTGTTTTTGCAATCTAAAGTCGAGACTTTATTTTCCTAAGGCGTATTATTTCTGCATTGATGTGTTTGCTTGACAAGAGTGGTCAAGAAAGAAATGTTAGGCACGGTCAGGAATTTAACCGTATTGAGAGGTTCGGTGTCAGTTCAGTTTGTTGCTGTTTCAATGTGATAGTGTTTCAAGTTGAGTTAAGCTCAACAAGTTTTCTTTTATTTATTTGTCCAATATTGGATGTGCCTAAAAAACAGAGAGCCATTGCTTGTGACACATTACATGATAACAGAATACCAGTGAGCTATTGTGTATGACTCAATACACGATAACCGAATACCAGTGAGCCATCGCTTATGACACATTGCAAGACATCCTAATACCAGCGAGTCGTTGTGTGTGACACAGTACTTGATAACCGAATTCCATTGAGGCATTGCTTATGACACATTACGTGATAATCATATCCCAACGCGATATTGCTTATGACACATTACGTGATAATCATATACCAACGCGATATTGCTTATGACGCAGTACGTGATAATCGAACACCACGAAGACATTGCTTATGACAAATTGCATGATACCGAAAACATCAATGAGTCATTACTTATGTTACATTACATGATAACCAGACACCAGCGAGACGTTGCTTATGACGCACCACCTGTTAACTAAGACACCAGTGAGTCATTGCTTATGACACACGTATTAAATGATACCGAAATATACAGTTGAGCCTTTATTTAGGGCGCATGATTTGATAACCGATACTCCAGTCAGCTATTGCTTATGCCAAATGGCATGATACAGTAATTCACAAGTGAGCCATTCTTCCTGACGCACTAAGTGAGGCATTCTTCCTGACGCACTAAGTGAGGCATTCTTCCTGACGCACTAAGTGAGCCATTCTTCCTGACGCACTAAGTGAGGCATTATTGAACTACTGCCTAAGGCACGGGTTGGCAAGGTATTTTTAAACAGCGTGCCACTTTTCCCGGATTAATTACAAATAAACGAGGACGTGCCAGTGTTCACGCACTGGATGTTTTATTCATCCAAGCGTGATTACCTTAGAATGCGGTGTAGGTGGAATAGGTCCACTGTTACTTGCCTACATAAAAAAAGTCGAGAATTTTGGCTGCCTTCGCGTGCCATACGAAACCTCTCGACCTGTCACCATGTTGTACGCATACCTCAGGTTCCTGACCCATGGCCAAAGGCACATGACTTTATAACCGAGACACTAGTGACCTATTGCTTATGAAACATAAGTAAACTATTCCTTATGACACATTTCATTATAACTGAGACACAAGTGACTTATTGCTTATAACTCATTACATTATAACTGAGACACAAGTGACTTATTGCTTATAACTCATTACATTATAACTGAGAGACCGTTGACCTATTGCTTGTGACACTTTACAGTTTACACTATAATCGAGACACCGGTGATGTATTGCTTATGACACATTATACTGTAATAGACACTTATTGCTTAGGAGTATGACTCATTACACTGCAGCCGAGGGACCAGTGACCTATTGCTTGTGACACATTACACTATAACAGAGACACCAGTAATGACACATTACATAATAACTGAGACACCAGTAATGACATATATTACATGATAATTGAGGCACCAGTGATGACATATATTACATGATAATTGAGGCACCAGTGAGTGGAACAGAAACCTTCCTTTACTTAGTACATTATGTAAACTGAATAAAGGACAATGTGTTTGTTTATTTTCTGGATTTCACTAAGACTTAGAATGCAAATATCCAACAGTAAATAGCTTATGAACAGTTCCTATACCAATTCCAGTCATTTCCTGCTGTACTCTGAGATTGTTAATTTTTGTTTTTGTTGAGATATTAATCACTTGTGACCACTCCCTTCTTCCATTGTACGGTTTAATCATTTCAACCATCGATTTCCAATCTAGTCTTGTTTATTTTCGATCAACGTCTTATTCCTTCAAATAGTTCAATAGCTGTGCGAGCGTCACATTTACACTGCAGCCGTGCTGTGATCGGGCTGTATTAAACATAAGGGAGTCAGTCTCTAGTATTGATTATTGATATTGATTAATATAGTAATGAGAGTATTAGGTGAAATTATCACCACTTGATTGGTGACGCCGTGACACTTTGTTGAAAGTGGCTTCGTGAGGCGGTTCCCGTCTGTGTAGGTGGTAATCAGTATAGCAACGGAAATTATGTTAGTTACATGAAGTTACAAGGGTAACGGAAGTTATGTTAGTTACGTGAAGTTACAAGGGTAACGGACATTATGTTAGTTACGTGAAGTTACAAGGGTAACGGAAGTTATGTTAGTTACGTGAAGTTACAATAGTAGCGGAAGTTATGTTAGTTACGTGAAGTTACAAGGGTAACGGAAGTTATGTTAGTTACGTGAACATGTCGATATTACCAAGATGAAATTTCATTCTGGATTCTTGTTGACGTTTGCTATGAATCTTTATTAACATAATTACATCTCTAGTCAATAGAGATAGGTTTGCTCTGAGGTTTTGTTCACCATAGTTATCGATATAGTCAATACATAGTTTTGTTCTGAGGTTTTGTTAACGTAGTTATCGATATAGTCAATACATAGTTTTGTTCTGAGGTTTTGTTAACGTAGTTACCGCTATAGTCAATACATAGTTTTGTTCTGAGGTTTTGTTAACATAGTTACGCTATAGTCAATACATAGTTTTGTTCTGAGGTTTTGTTAACGTTAACTACCGCTGTAGTCAATACATAGGTTTGTTCTGAGGTTTTGTTAACGTTAACTACCGCTATAGTCAATACATAGTTTTGTTCTGAGGTTTTGTTAACGTTAACTACCGCTATAGTCAATACATAGGTTTGTTCTGAGGTTTTGTTCACGTATTTACCGCTTTAGTCAGTACGTAAGTTTGCTGTGGGTTCTTGTTAATGTGACTATAGCTATAGCCAATACATAAGTTTGCTGTGGGTTCTTGTTATTGTTACTATAGCTATAGTCATTGCACACATTTGCAGTGGGTTTTTGTTAATGCAGCTACAGTTACAGTACTAATAGATTTTCCCCTGGATTGTTCTTAACTTCACAATAGCTATGGTCAGACTATGTTGTGGTTATGCAAACATAGTTTCTGTCATAGTCACATCGCACATTAATTTTGTTCTACATTGTTGCAGACTTCAGCTAGTCAGTACATCAATCCATTCATGTTTGAGTTCAGATAGCTAAAGCTATAGAAATATTTGTTCTGAATTGTTGTCAACTTTGCTACAACAGTAATTAGTATGTGTATTTGTTCACCTTTCTGCTACCATAACTACTTCTACTAATACTATTAGTACCTCTTTCTATTCATAGTTCTGCTACTATAGGTAGTGCTACTACCATTTTGTGCATCTGTTCATAGTTCAGCTATCATAGCCACTGCTACTACCAGTATATGTATCTGTCCATAGTTCTGCTAATATAGCTACTGCTACTACCAATATGTGTATCTGTTCATATTTCTGCCACCATAACTACGGCTACTACCAGTATGTGTATCTGTTCATAGTTATGAATCCATAGCTACTGCTATTATCAGTACGTTTTTCTGTTCATAATTTTGCTACCTGTAGCTACTGCTACTATCAATACTTTTATTCATAGTTTTTCTACAATAGTTACTGCTACTATCAGTACGTGTATCTATAGCTATAACTATGGGTGGTTAATGTTGCTATAGCTAGGGCCAGTCATGTTCATTTTGGGTTGTTAATATAGCTAGAACTATGGGTTGTTAATGTTGCTATAGCTATAGTCAGTCATGTTCATTTTGGGTTGTTAATATAGCTAGAACTATGGGTTGTTAATGTTGCTATAGCTATGGCCAGTCCTGTATTCATTTTGGGTTGTTAATATAGCTAGAACTATGGGTTGTTAATGTTGCTATAGCTATGGCCAGTCCTGTATTCATTTTGGGTTGTTAATATAGCTAGAACTATGGGTTGTTAATGTTGCTATAGCTATGGTCAGGCATGTATTCATTTTGGGTTGTTAATGTTGCTATAGCTATGGCCAGTCATGTATTCATTTTGGGTTGTTAATATAGCTAGAACTATGGGTTGTTAATGTTGCTATAGCTATGGCCAGTCCTGTATTCATTTTGGGTTGTTAATATAGCTAGAACTATGGGTTGTTAATGTTGCTATAGCTATGGCCAGTCCTGTATTCATTTTGGGTTGTTAATATAGCTATAACTATGGGTTGTTAATGTTGCTATAGCTATGGCCAGTCATGTATTCATTTTGGGTTTTTCATTTAGTAATCAATACTTGCATTGATATGTATGAGATCATTATTAACTGTGATAAAGATCGAATGTAGAATATTATCTGTAAGGTTATCACTGTAATGCAGTTACTGGAGTTATTGTAGGTTCCCTGATTTTGAAATGAAAAAACAGACATTGAAGTTGTGCTTTCTTATCGATTTTTGTAGAATCTTCTCTGAGTGTTAACAATTACCAGAGTTTTTGGTATTTATTGATTTTGTAGACCTCTGAGTGTTAACAATTACCAGAGTTTTTCTGGGAATTTATTGATTTTGAAGACTGAGAATGTTAAGAATTACTGAATTAGTTGATATATTGATTTTGGGGACATCAGAGTGTTAATAATTACTGGAATTAGTTGAGCTTAATCAGTGTTTGGATCTCTGGATATCAATAATTAAATAACTAATTATATCCGCATAGCTCTTTGGTTAAAATGTTTACATGAATATGGCTGTAACTTTTACAGGAAAAAGTATTTACGGTCAAGAGGGTTCGCCACAAGCAAAGACAGATTAGCTTACAAAGAACTCACCAAATGCATGGACAAATTTAGCTTACAAAAATCTTTCATATGCACACTCATTATCTTACTAGGAACTCTTCATCCACACGGACAGATTAGCTTACAAAAAACTCACCAAATGCATGGACAGATTAGCTTACAAAAATCTTTCATATGCACAGACAGATTAGCTTATTAGGAACTTGTCACCACACGGACAGATTAGCTTACAAAGAACTAATCACAGGCACGCACAGATAAGCTTACAAAGAACTAATCACAGGCACGCACAGATAAGCTTACAAAGAACTAATCACAGGCACGCACAGATAAGCTTACAAAGAACTAATCACAGGCACGCACAGATAAGCTTACAAAGAATTTGCCACGCGCTAGGGCAGACAAGTTTCAATAGGGATCTCAGCACATATAATGACAAATAAGTTTAAAACTAGATCTCAGCACATATAATGACAAACAAGTTTAAAACTAGATCTCAGCACATATAATGACAAATAAGTTTAAAACTAGATATTCATTTTTGGGAGTTATTTTTTTAATCTAAACCTTTTTCCCCATCGATTTGTAATGTTTTGTTAACACATCGTGTAGTGTTAATTTCCTAATTGTGCAATAGTTTGTATTATGACCATGATGAAGTAAATGTCTTTCACTTCTAAACAAAACAAGTTATTAAGTTATTCGGCCACTTTTACATATTTAATAAGAAATAATTATCCAGAATTTTCTCAGATCTCAAAAGCAAGTGGCATATTTCAAATGAGCAGTGAATAGAAAGTCATCACGTGTTACATTTAAACTAGGCAGTTATTGGAAAGTTATGACACATTTAAACTAGGCAGTGAGTGGAAAGTTATGACACTAAAATTTAAACTAGGCAGTGAGTGGAAAGATATGACACTAAAATTTAAACTAGGCAGTGAGTGAAAAGATATGACACTAAAATTTAAACTAGGCAGTGAGTGGAAAGATATGACACTAAAATTTAAGGTAGGCAGTGAGTGAAAAGATATGACACTAAAATTTAAGGTAGGCAGTGAGTGAAAAGATATGACACTAAAATTTAAGGTAGGCAGTGAGTGAAAAGATATGACACTAAAATTTAAGGTAGGCAGTGAGTGAAAAGATATGACACTAAAATTTAAGGTAGGCAGTGAGTGAAAAGATATGACACTAAAATTTAAACTAGGCAGTGAGTGGAAAGATATGACACTAAAATTTAAGGTAGGCAGTGAGTGGAAAGATATGACACTAAAATTTAAGGTAGGCAGTGAGTGAAAAGATATGACACTAAAATTTAAGGTAGGCAGTGAGTGAAAAGATATGACACTAAAATTTAAGGTAGGCAGTGAGTGGATAAGTGTGATATACGCTAAATAAATGGAAACGTATCTGATAATAAGATGTCAGATAGCACTTTAATTAGGCTAAGGGAGTGGAAGGTTGTTAGATAATATGCATGTATTTATGTTATGCTAATGACTGGAAAAATGTCAGATGACATATTTAAATTAGGCTACATGACTGGAGGGACGTGAGGTAACGCACTTAAATTAGGCTAAATGAGGGGAAAGATAGCACTTAAATTAGGCTAAATGAGGGGAAAGATAGCACTTAAATTAGGCTAAATGAGGGGAAAGATAGCACTTAAATTAGGCTAAATGAGGGGAAAGGTAGCACTTAAATTAGGCTAATTGAGGGGAAAGATAGCACGTAAATTAGGCTAAATGAGGGGAAAGGTAGCACTTAAATTAGGCTAATTGAGGGGAAAGATAGCACGTAAATTAGGCTAAATGAGGGGAAAGATAGCACGTAAATTAGGCTAAATGAGGGGAAAGATAGCACGTAAATTAGGCTAAATGAGGAGAAAAATGTCAGGTAGCACTTAATTAGGCTACGCGCGCTAAAACTAGACCTCATTTAAGCAGAAGAGGGAGGGATTAAGTACAGTAATGATGCGCAATTTAAAAAAAACTATTTCCTCATTTTACGTCATCTTGATGGTGATCGTGAATTGAATGATACTTTATTGTCTGCAACACCTTTATTATTCGCATTGCACATGAATTGTTTCTGAAATTATGGCACCATTCGTTTAATTGAAATTGCTTGCAATATACAGCAGTCTTGCGGTCAAGGAAGACATTGATGTATACTGATATACCGACAGGGGACTACTACCGGTCGTTTCTTACTTTTGATGCGGCACGAACCCCATTAATTTTACGTACCGACTTGTGCTGATGCCTCTTATGTGTTCTAGTTCAGTTTAGTACAAGAGACTGCTGCTGTTGTTCTGTGTGTGTGTGTGTGTGTGTGTGTGTGTGTGTGTGTGTGTGTGTGTGTGTGTGTGTGTGTGTGTGTGTGTGTGTGTGTGTTACTCGTTCACCAACTCCCTTTTTGTCTCTACACCTTTGTTCAGCTTAATATAATCCACTTTTTACATCACCCCTTTCTAACCAATAACTCTTTCTTCATCTTGACATAGTGCAACTAACACCCAATTTCAGTTCAGTCTCCATGCTCCGTCTTGGTGTTACTTTCTCCATTCATCTCCACTTTCTCCACCATTGCGCAACCCTTTCCTTTCTGCATCCCTTTCTCACGGTTGTTACTCTTTCCACCCTGCGTCCATTTCTAATCTGTCTGCGTCCATTTTAACCTTTTGTAATCCTTTCCATCTACATCCATTTCTAATCTTTTCCATCCTACATCCATTTCTAATCCTTTTCATCCTATATCAATTTCTAATCCTTTCCATCCTACACCCATTTCTAATCCTTTCCATCTTGCGTCCATTTCTAACCTTTTGTAACCTTTCCATCCTACATCCATTTCTAATCCTTTCCATCCTGTGCCCTTTTCTAACTTTTTGTAACCCCTTCCATCCTGCACCCTCTTTACACCATTTGCAACCTTTACCGTCCTGTATCCCTTTCTAACTTTTTGTAATCCTTTCCATTGTGTATCCCTTTCTTACTTTTTATAATCCTTTCCATTGTGTATCCCTTTCTTACTTTTGGTAATCCTTTCCACAAATCCCTTTCTCACCTTTTGTAACCCCTTCAACAGAGCAACCATTTTTAACAGTTTTCCGTATATATGCAACCCTTTTCATTTTGCACATCTTTCTCCATGTTTGTGTAACTCTCTCCATCCGGCACCTCTTTCTCCACCTTGTGAAACCTTTTACACATAGAACTTCTTTTCTCCTCCTGAGTGATACCCTCTCAACATATCCCCTTTCTTCGCCGTTTTGGAACACTGCACCTTGCACCCCTTTACCCCACCTTTGTGTAACCCTCTCCAACCAGCACGTCTTTCTCCACGTTTGTGTAACCATCTTCCGCCCATGGAGATACGTGCAGTTGATGCAGTGAAAAGCAGGTGGATGTCTTCTATTCGCTGTAATTGTGTTTGTTTTCACTCATCACCACGATATGGCAGTTGCGCACATCTTTAAGTCGCGCCCGCCAAATTTAAACACTGATCTGCTCTCAGAGGTATGCCAGGCAGAGCTCGTGCCCGTTGGCCTTTGAATTGTGACGTAAGACGTTTCACGCTGCACTTAGGTAGTTTATAGTATTTTTAGACAATGCCTTTCATACAGCTTTGTCAGTCCGCCTGCATAAAAAAGTGCACAACTAGCACGTGCGCAAATTTGCCAAGTCTGTTTTCCTTGTTTCGATTAGCGGCACGACTGCTTTTGGACTCAGGGCAGATCCAGAATCTTTCGACTCAACAAAAGAAGAGAGAGAGAGGGAGGGAGGAGGGAAGGACAGTTAGTATCTATGTCTGTATGTAGCTGAATTGATTTAACTTGGATGTAGTTTAACAAACGTCTGCTCATTTTGTTGTTGTTGTTGAACCTAGTCTGATGAAATTATGTTTTACAATTAAGTCAGCATTTAAGCTGTAACATGGAACTTTAGAGGTCAGTGAGAGTTACAAACGACTAAAAAGAAATTGTTGTGTATGCTTCCTACATTGTATCCAGTCAAACTATTTTTTTAAAAAAATCTTCACTGATGTACACAAAGTCAGCCATATTAATTAATAATAGTTGTGGTAATTGGAGTTTCACTTTGCTAATTTGTGACTAGAGAACCGGGAATTAATAACAAGTGTCACTTGGTACACTCACTTAAATCAATAGTGCACCAAGACAGCCCTTGGAAGGAAATACGCTGATTGTCAAGCAATTGAACGGCTAATCTATAAAAGTTCTGGACTTTTTCATGAGCGCATACGATCACAGAAACATGTTTACGAGCCCACCAAAGTGAAATGTGAAAGATAAATGCATAAACTGCTATATGAAATAAGATAAATTTAAGTTCGATAGTCGACAATTTCTTAGAGATAATGGACGAAAGATAAATGCATAAACTGCTATATGAAATAAGATAAATTTAAGTTCAACAGTCGACAATTTCTTAGAGATAATGGACGAGATCAACTTGTACAATTTGATATTTAGAGAGATTAATTGGTGAGACTGCCCTATATTGGTCGAGATCTTATAAACAATTGATGAGACTACCTTGTACTGTTCGATATCAGATAGACAAAGGGTTTATGAGATTGCCTTGTGTTTGTTGTGATCAGATAGACAAAGGGTTTATAAGATTGCCTTGTGTTTGTCGCGATCAGATAGACAGTGGGTTAGGCTGGCTTGAAATTGACGAGATCAAATATGGAGTTGGAAAGATCAGTAAATATGGGTGTTATCAAATAGTAATGAATGAAATCAGATCATAATAGAAATCAGAAAGGTAATAACACCATTTCTGTTTTCTGATAAAAACTATCCTGTGATTTGTATTGACACTAATTTGTTGAATTGTATTTTAGGATATAAGACTTATAGGTATTAAAATTATTTCAATGTGGTTTCATGGAAATATTGTTGTCAAGTAATCTTTATCATTGTATGTGTTATATGTATATTTGATTGTTGATTTAATAAATTTATTGACCTTCTTAAACATATTGATAACCTTGTGTTGGAGAAGAAAGTGGGTGGATTGGGGCTCTCTAAATATAAATTAAAGACGGATTTAGTAAGAAGTTTTCCACCTATGGAAATATTGTGTGACAGTAAATGTTTATCTTTAATGTTGTGGAAGAGAGAAAACGTTCACAGCGCCTGCATATCCGCCAAGTGAGAGAGACGAGTGGTGTCTTCTGGAGAATATATTAATATAAATTAAGAGTCTTATCACTTGTAATTAGTTGTGGGAGATTAATTAACAATAATAATCATAACCATTAACTAGATTGCGTTGGCGTAACAAATTGAATGGTCTTATTAAGCTTAAATATATGAATTTGTTCTTATTACTATTGCAATCATTAGTTTATTGTGTATATTAGATCTAACAATCTTGTACAGTTACCAAATAAAAACAAAAGGCCAGAATTATAGGAAGAAATCCCAGTTTTGCCATCTTACGAATGGTGGTATAATTAGTGGACAAAATTCTATAACTTTGCTAATATGCAGTATTATGAAACCATAAATTGCAAAGTAAAATATTGAATTATGATCAGGTTTAAATTTTGCAGTCTTGATTCGAAGACTGGGATTAACTTATTTCATAAGGATTTATTCTTATCTGTGGCTGACCTAGATTCCATTTTACTTGGTCTTTAAGTGCGAGAGAAATTATACAGTAACGTATAGTTTTATGTGTGAAAGAAATTTTACAGTGACGTATAGTTTTAATTGTGAAAGAAATTATATGATGACTTGTTGTTTTAAGTGTGAAGAAATTATACAGTGACGTATAGTTAAGTGTGAACGAAAGTATACAATGACGTATAAGTGTGAAAGAAATTATACAGTGACGTATAGTTTTAAGTGTGAAAGAAATTATACAGTGACGTGTAGTTTAAGTGTGAAAGAAATTATACAGTGACGTGTAGTTTTAAGTGTGAAAGAAATTTCTCATTGACGTGAAGTTTGAAGTGTGAAAGATATAACAGTCGTTGAAGGCCGTGAAATGTTTGCGAGGACGTACCAGAGTTGTACATACACGTGTACCATAATGCCACAGTGCGCCGGAACATGAAGTGTAGGCCGTGAAGTGTTTACGAGGACGTACCAGAGTTGTACATACACGTGTACCATAATGCCATAGTGCGCCGGAACATGAAGTGTAGGCCGTGAAGTGTTTACGAGGACGTACCATAATGCCATAGTGCGCCGGAACATGAAGTGTACGCTCCGTGGAACATCTTATTTGAATGTGTACTAAAACTGTGTAAAACAATGTGTACTTAGACAACTAAAACTGTGTAAAACAATGTGTACTTAGACAACTAAAACTGTGTAAAACAATGTGTACTTAGACAACTAAAACTGTGTAAAACAATGTGTACTTAGACAACTAAAACTGTGTAAAACAATGTGTACCTAGACAACTAAAACTGTGTAAAACAATGTGTATGGCTGTCTACGCACATTACACAATCCTATTAAATAAAGACTTTACCATCCCATTAACATCTTTCAATAAGGACTTTCTCCCGAAGTGTTTCTTCTTCTTTTATTTTACCTAGCGATTACTGTCATAATTAAATAAGCATATAAAGACTATTTTCCTCCTCCCCACCCAGCTCCGTTTTATATTATATACCCTTTCTTTAGGGGTTAGTTCTTTTAGCCAACATTATGTAAGTTGTGTAACATTATAATAGTTTTAGCCAACATAAGTTATAAAACGTTATAATAGTTCTCTTAGCCTACATTATGTAAGTTATATAAGATAATAGTTGTTAGCCTACATTATGTAAGTTATATAACATTATAATAGTTTTTTAGCCTACATTATGTAAGTTATATAGCATTATAATAGTTTTGTTAGCCTACATTATGTAAGTTATATAACATTATAATAGTTTTGTTAGACTACATTATGTAAGTTATATAAGATAATAGTTGTTAGCCTACATTATGTAAGTTATATAACATTATAATAGTTTTGTTAGCCTGCATTATATCATGATGTATACTTTTAAAAATTCATTTACCATACAAAACTGTCTTGTACAATTTTTTATTCAAACTGACTTTATATACGGATTATATGTATGCTACACAAAACCACCTTTTGTGAAGATATCTATTCAAGCCAACTTTGTATATGGTTATATAAGCATTACACAAAGCCAATTTTATATAAGGATTTGTACGTATGTTGCACATAGCCAACTTTGTATATGGTTATATAAGCATTACACAAAGCCAATTTCATATAAGGAATTGTACGCATGTTGCACAAAGCCAACTTCATGTAAGGATTTTTTCGAAAGTCAGCATTAAAAAAAAAAATCTATGCATACAACAATATTAATCAGCATTTCATTTCCTAAGTAGATGACTCTTAGGATATTTTCCCCAAGGACTGATGCTATTAGCAAACTTACCAGAACCTTTTCAGAACATCGGGTTGTCATAGTTACATTGCGTAGTTTGCATATTTTGTCTGGGTTAGCGTTAAAAGATCAGGTTTGTAAATACATTTAACCTGTATCACCCGTATACGAGGTCCTTTCTTGTCTTGTCAGATGTATAAGGAACATCGTTCACTTGTGTCAGATTTATAAAGAACATCGTTCACTTGTGTCAGATGTATAAGGAACATCATTCACTTGTGTCAGATGTATAAGGAACATCGTTCACTTGTGTAATATGTATAAGGAACATCATTCACTTGTTTCAGATGTATAAGGAACAGTTGTTCACTTGTGTCAGACGTATAGGGAACAGTTGTTCACTTGTGAAAGGTGTATAGGGAACAGTAGTTCACTTGTGTCAGATGTATAAGGAACAGTCGTTCACTTGTCAGCGTTAGTTAGCAGTTTTTCTTAATTTTAAAATTCACCACTATATACGGCTTGTTGTTTCGTTTGTAATAAATGATACTTTGTTGTCACTAGTTCGTTTTAACGAAAAGAATAATTAATAAATCCACAATCTGGACTCTTCGCCGCTGCTAAACTAGTAATAATTTTTCTCTTGCGCTCTTAGTGTTTGTGGATCAATTGTTTTCTAAGCGCACTCAAGTAGAACAAAATATCACAAATTTTAAGAATATCCAATCTCATTTCAGCCACCCCTCTTTATCAGCATACCCCACCCCGTTACCAAAACAAACAAACAAACATACAAACAGAAACCAAACGAGCTAGCATTGATAACTATGCATTACCGATAATAATAATCGAATAATAATAATAACACATCACCCATGTAAATGCTTTAAGCGATTGATAGTAATTTAGACGTAAATTGTTGAAAGTCTTCATACAGACTTAAACACTTAAGAAAACTAAAGATACTATAACGAAGCGAAGTGAATTCATTATATGCTAAATCCGGACATATTAGAATAGACAATCGGTTTACTTTCAGACTGAATAAGACACAGGAGTGTACTAAAGTACGTTAAACACGCTTTAAATGGTTGAGGGTGGCATTGGTAATTAAAACTAGGTGAGTAGGCCATAATTATGACATCTTATTTTATGCTTCCTGGACTGTTTGCATCGCGACATTCCAACCTAGTATGTTCGATTGCCAGAACGTCACCAATAGAATTCTTCTCTACAATAAAGACGTTACTTACACGTCATCCAGGAGCGTCCGTTTCGCGGGGACAGACACCGTGTGCTCCTGAAGTTGTGCAGAGTCAGGCAGGGAGACAACCTGTAATCAATACGAAAGACCCGGCGCTAGCAATTGCACGTGCACTTTCCACTGGGTAACCAAAGCAATCTCCAGCACTGGTACCATTGGCACCACACGGCAACCACGAGTTGGTGGCGGCCAGTGCGAGCTGACGCATCAGTCAGTCACCGATTGCCACTTCGCCGTTTGGGACGGACAGTCGCAGGGCAGGGCAGAGGGGCCAGTCCCAGACGTGGATCTATAGACTCTCGTACGAGTCCTTTCCCTTATATACCGACACCCTGCGAGTTACTTAGCGTCTGCAGTTTTCTCACGGGATTGTTTAAATCAGCATAATGAAGTTCCAAGACTGAGGTGGACATGTGACATCATAATGAGTTCTAAGATTGATTTTGCTCTGGTATGATAATTAAGCTCCAAGGCAGAGGTAGACATATGGCATTATAATGATATTCTAAGAATGATGGTTGCTTGTGATATATATACATTCGAAGGCTGATGTTCACACGTGACATCATAATGGTGTTATAAGATTGATGTTACTTTTGGTATGAAATATACGTTCCAAGGCTGAGGTAGACATGTGTTATTATAATAATAGTTGCTTGTGATATATATCTTCCACGGCTGATGTACACAAGTGACAACATGAGGTATCTTATCCACCGCTGATGTAGTCATGTGACATCATAAATCAAACGTAAATTGATATTTGCCTGTGTTATCTTATCCAAGGTTGATATAGTCGTGTAAAGTCATAATGACTCTCAAAGTTTGATGGCTACTTGTGATATCATTAACGTTCAAAGGTTGATGGTCACTTGTGATATAATATTAACGTTCAAAGGTTTATAGTTTCTTGTGATATCATATTAACGTTCAAAGACTGATAGTTACTTGTGATATCGTATTAACGTTCAAAGACTGATTGTTACTTGTGATATCATATTAACGTTCAAAGACTGATAGTCACTTGTGATATCATATTAACGTTCAAAGACTGATAGTCACTTGTGATATCATATTAACGTTCAAAGATTGACGGTTACTTTTGATATCATAGTAACGTTCGAAGGTTGATGGTTACTTGTGATATCATAGTAACGTTCAAAGGCTGATACTTAAGTTTGAAGTAAACTGGTAGGCATACATAAGACATTACAAAGACGTTTCGTGGCTGATGTAAGCATTGGTTATAATGGTTATAATGACGTAATTAAAAGGCTGATATTTGATGACGTTTCAAATTAATTGTAACACCAGAGGTTGTATTGAATTGGTACATCCAAAACAAAAAATTGTCATGGGTGCGTGTGTATGTGTGTTCATGAATCATGAATTGAGAGAGAGAGAGAGAGAGAGAGAGAGAGAGAGAGAGAGAGAGAGAGAGAGAGAGAGAGAGAGAGAGAGAGAGAGAGATGCATGTATAAGTACTTGTTTTAAAGAAGTACATGTGCCTCCTGAGTAGTTATCGCTTGTCAGTCTTTAATACAATAAAGAAACCAGCATATGTTAGAAGGAAAAAATCGTCACAAAGGCATATAAAATAGCACACACTATCTTTTAAACTAAGCTTAGTAACTTTTAAAAAACATTTATTATGTAAAATAAAATAGCACAAACTATCTCTTTCACTCATCGTAGTATTTTTTTTTAAAATAACAACATATTTGTAGAGCAACCACTATGCACAGGTGTCTTCACAGTGCTACTCAAAATATTTGAGGGATTTTATTGTTGACAATGCATATATTTCCGAACTCATAATTATGTCTTTAGGAATGCACCTTTGTGACCTGGGGAAAAATGCTTGAGATGATTTACAAGCAGTAGCAAAATGTGGAGACGAAGAGATAATAATAATCTGGTGATAGTTTAAGCCAAGGTCAATAAATTTATTAAATCAACAATCAAATATACATATAACATATACAGTGAAAAAGATTAGTGACATAATATTTCCATAAAAACACATTTGAATAATT
Source organism: Sinotaia quadrata (assembly GCA_028829895.1). Taxonomy (NCBI): domain Eukaryota; kingdom Metazoa; phylum Mollusca; class Gastropoda; order Architaenioglossa; family Viviparidae; genus Sinotaia; species Sinotaia quadrata. Next base: position 141,708,315 of record CM054178.1, on the reverse strand, counting down.
TTAATATGTATACAGTCCTATATCCTAACACACAATAGATTAATGTCAATACAAATCATGAGATAGTTCTTATTGGAGAACAGAAATGGAGTTACTAGAGATAAGTGATAATAGTTTGTACATAACCTGATTTAGGTGCTGTCTCAATAGTCTTTTGTGTGCTTTTATAACAAAGTCACAAAAGTTATTTGTTCAGTTATTACTGTCATTTCCATGTGATTCCCTCCTCACGTTGTAGAACACTGATTCACTGCTATTCTCTCGAGGCTAACCTGGCACACCTTTAAGCAGAACAACAATTGTAGCATTTTCCAGTAACTTCCAGAAATTGCTCGATATAGTCAGCAAACCTTGCCACCATGTGTCAGCAAAGTGCAGTGTATTCCTTATACTCACACACACTGTGGCAGACCTCTCTCGCATCTACCATGGTCATAGCAGTCTGTAGTTAGTGAGCCAGGTGATTCCGATAAATCAAGGAAAGGCTGCTTTTCCCCTGAATAATATAAACAGGGAATAAATGCTAAGTTTCTATTTTATTCCTTTTTTAACTCCATTCTTTCTTACATTCAAGTCTCAACTTACAGTTTCCTGCAATAGTATTTATTAGCCCAATATACACATACACTATAATAAATATTGTGTAATAGTTTTATGAGCGGGTCCATTAGAAACATTGTCAAGTGTTTAGCATACTACATAGCATTATAGTTGATAATTTACTAGAAAAAATAGTCTACTCACATAATACATCTCTAAAACACACATTAACATATCCATAGCAAAAATTAGTCTACTCACATAATACATCTCTACATAAAACACACATTAACATATCCATAGCAAAATACACAAAATATTTCTAAGTCCATTCTTTCTCAATCAGTCAGTTAACCCACCATTAAGCTAATGGCCACTTTTCATGACTGGACTTCTTGCCACATCAGATTCAAGTGATTAGACAATAGAATTCTCTACAGCATATAAACTTTTGATTTCAGCCCAATGGCTGGTCTCGTTCTCATAAATCTTAACCATTGGACAATAAAAACTACTCATCCAGTTGGAACTGGTTTGGATTGCATCAGCAATTTCTTTTATATTTTCAACTCGAGTGTTTACTTCAAATCTGACACACAAAAATACCATCATAAGGAGTTCGGGTCACTTCGACAATTTAACAATTTATATAACCGTTAATTTTAGAAATAGGGATAGGCAAATTTACTCCATCACACATTCCATTGTGAATTCATGGACTAATAATAGCTGCAGTAGATAGTCATTCCATTTTGAATCCGTGGACTAATTGTTGAGCTACAACAGACAAAAAGTCCACTGTTGATTAAGTTCCACTCAAAAATAATGCATTCCACCATGAATTCCTGATCAAAATGTATACATTTCCGTTAAATAAAAACCGTCTATTTTTTGGATGGATACATTTTAAATAGAACTCATTTTAGGCATTTTCTACAGAACTGATTAGACATTACAACGTTTTAAACAGAACTCGATACAGTTATGTACTACATTTTAAACAGAACTCCATTATACATTACAAAGTTTTTAACAGAACTCAATAAACATATTCTTCATTTTAAACAGAACTCAGTGTTACATTTTGCAATTGACCTGTACACAGAGCTGTCTCGCCGTGAAAACATTTTGAAATAGTCTACAATGAAACAATAAAATTCAACGCTAACGTCTAGCGGGT
>CM054178.1:141686595-141704095 GCA_028829895.1 Sinotaia quadrata | reverse complement strand
TGTTTGCCGTAGTATGTAGGTCACGTATTGTATGTCACCTATAAGAGGTATTGATGTTTGCCGTAGTATGTAGGTCACGTATTGTATGTCACCTATAAGAGGTATTGATGTTTGCCGTAGTATGTAGGTCACGTATTGTATGTCACCTATAAGAGGTATTGATGTTTGCCGTAGTATGTAGGTCACGTATTGTATGTCACCTATAAGAGGTATTGATGTTTGCCGTAGTATGTAGGTCACGTATTGTATGTCACCTATAAGAGGTATTGATGTTTGCCGTAGTATGTAGGTCACGTATTGTATGTCACCTATAAGAGGTATTGATGTTTGCCGTAGTATGTAGGTCACGTATTGTATGTCACCTATAAGAGGTATTGATGTTTGCCGTAGTATGTAGGTCACGTATTGTATGTCACCTATAAGAGGTATTGATGTTTGCCGTAGTATGTAGGTCACGTATTGTATGTCACCTATAAGAGGTATTGATGTTTGCCGTAGTATGTAGGTCACGTATTGTATGTCACCTATAAGAAGTATTGATGCTAGCGATTTTTTTATATGTAACATATTTGATGTATGTCGCATATTGTATGTGACATGTAGGCAGCATTGATGTTAGCGATATTTTGTATGTCACATATTTGTTGTATGTGACATGTAGGCAGTATTGATGTTAGCGATATTTTGTATGTCACATATTTGTTGTATGTGGCATGTAGGCAGTATTGATGTTAGCGATATTTTGTATGTCACATATTTGTTGTATGTGACATGTAGGCAGTATTGATGTTAGCGATTTTTTGTATGTCACATATTTGTTGTATGTGGCATGTAATCAGTATAACTTTTTAACGATGCTTTAAATGTCACGTACTTGGTAAATGTCACTTATAAGCAGTAGTGGTGTCAGCGAGTGTTCAGTAGTCATTCCATCTCTTCTTTTATAAAAAACTGAGTTGTTCAATAGTCATTCCATCTCTTCTTTTATAAAACACTGAGTTGTTCAATAGTCATTCCATCTCTTCTTTTATAAAACACTGAGTTGTTCAATAGTCATTCCATCTCTTCTTTTATAAAACTGAGTTGTTCAATAGTCATTCCAGTGTGGTGAACAGTCGTCCATCAGAATTAACGATGAAACTCACTCTCTCTTTTTTGTATTTATATATTAAATTGAAATTATCTTTCATTTTATTTTAGTGCATTCATTTTTAAAGTTTTCTTGTTCTTGTTTACGATAACGTGTGTAACGCTTTATGAAGGACAGATAGATACAAACGCGCTCGTCCATGTACACATCGTTGGACCCACAAGCATGTCATGGTTTCTCTCTACTTTCTGCTGCACGAGTAAAGAGAGTTATTGACTATTAGGAAATCGGGATATTTAGTGTCAGTTAAAAAAAAAAAACCTACTAGTTGTGAATAAGGATATTTCAATGTTAATTTTAAATATAAAACCAGATGTGGCAACATTTTGTCTTGCCTTCTGCGTAGTAACCTGAAAATGACGTGCGTTTTATATCGATTTTATATTTTCGTCCATGGAAATTGTGTGCATTGTGCAGTCGTCATTAAAACACACTTCCTTTCTAAAGTAGAAAGTAGGGTGGATCACTTTCTCCCCTTCCCAGTCACTCCATCACAACCCCAGGACAACATCTGACATTTAATTAAAAAAATTTTGGTTTCTTTGTCGTTTGTTTACTTGTTTGTTTCCAGACATACTGTATGAAGATGGATAAATATGGTTTCCTAGTAATATAATTTTGTCTTCTTTTCTGTTTTTCCTTTCTTCTTCTTTCTCTCTCCCTTTTTAAAAAAAAAATACACGTCAGTAGGTCTACGTGAGGCAGCAAAGATGCTTTTTAAAAATTATTACAATTTTAATTTTTATCTTTAATTGTATGTGCTTACTCATTATCAGATCTATACCAGCGTCATTTGTACATAATATTTTATCTCCTTAGTGTAAGCGTCATTTGTAGAGTGTAAGCGTCAGATGTATTTAGACTTTATCTGTGGTGTAAGCGTCATTTGTAGAGTGTAAGCGTCAGATGTATTTAGTACTTTATCTCTGGTGTAATTAGTACTTTATCTCTGGTGTAAGCGTCAGATGTATTTAGTACTTTATCTCTGGTGTAAGCAGTCATTTGTATGGTGTAAGCGTCAGATGTATTTAGTACTTTGGTGTAAGCGTCATTTGTATATAGTACTTTATTTTTAGTGTAAGCGTCCTCATTGTAAGAATCATTTGTATACAGTATTTTGTCTCATTAGTGGAAGAGTTATTTGTATACAATATTTTATCTCCTTTTTGTAAGTGTCATCTTATACATTATTTTGTCTCCTTATTGTCTCATCTTATACATTATTTTGTCTCATTAGTGTAAGATTCATTTATATATTGTAAGTGTCATCTTAATAATATTTTTTCTCCTTATTGTGTCATCTTATACAGTATTTTCATCCCGGTGTCAACGTTATTGCATATAGTATTTTTCTGTCCATAGTGTCATCAAATCAGCGTTATTAGTGTATAAAGTAGTTTTCATTTCCTTAATTGGAAGTACATCACTATAGCAACACGGTTCATATCTCTATAAACTTTTTCTAAGTTTATAAACAATACTTGACATATAGCTGATTGCGTAGAGTAGTATGCGATGCTGTCGAAATATTATGTATTTCCAGTGCTGTTTAGGGAGAGAGAGTATGAACACTGTTTTGTTTTTTTTACAAAGCAGAGAGGGAAAGAGAGAGAGTATGAACTAATATGAACACTATTTCCGGTGCTATGTAAAGAAGAGAGACTATGGACACTGTTTCCACTGCTCTGTTTTGACACACACACACACACACACACGCGCGAGTGCATGAACACTATTTACAGTGCTCTCTCTCTCTCTCTCTCTCTCTATATATATATATATATAAATCTGAACAGTTAGGCCAGTGCAATTTATGTACAATTATATGTCTGAACAGATCGATCAGTGCTGCTTGTGTACAGGTATATGTCTTTACGCTTCCACCAGTATATTTGTGTACATGTATATGACTTTGATACTTCCACCAGTATGCTTGTGTGTTTGTGTATGACTGTGTACGTCTCACGTTTCCACCAATATGCTTGTGTACATGTATGTGTCTCACACTTTTACCAGTATATTTGTGTACATGTATATATCTTTACACTTCCGCCAGTGTGTGTGTGTGTGTGTGTGTGTGTGTGTATTTACACTTCCTCCAATTATTTGTGTACCTGTATATAAGCAAGAGAGTTTGAACAGTTTGACTAGTCGATTTGTTTTATTTAGTGCACGTGGGAACTTTAAATCGCACAAAAGTTACAGACTATTGAATTTCTAGCTAAGGGCTTTCCAAAGCTCGCATTGACCCAGTGTGAAACAGTTACAATGTCCATACAATAGTCATTTCTGTCATTACTTCCAGTGTTGTTCATCAAATAGTGGAAGAAAAATATGTTCATTCTTGTGACGTTCGTTCGAGAGTCTTCAAATTAAGTTACACTTCGCTTTGTGTTTCTGGTGAAGTCTATAAGATATATATTATCTCCAAGACTATTCCAGCCAAGTTATACAGTGTCTCCAGGCACTATTCCTGCTAAGTTGTACATTGTCTCCAAGTACTATTCCTGCTAAGTTGTACAGTGTCTCCAAGTACTATTCCTGCTAAGTTATACAGTGTCTCCAGGACTATTCCTGTATACAGTCTCCAAGCCTATTCCTGCCTGCTAAGTTATACAGTCTCCAGGCTCTATTCCTGCTAAGTTATACAGTGTCTCCAAGACTATTCCTGCTAAGTTGTACAGTGTCTCCAGGACTCTTCCTGCTAAGTTATACAGTATCTCCAAGACTATTCCTGCTAAGTTATACAGTATCTCCAAGCACTGTTCCTTTTAATTATACATTATCTCAAAGCATTTATTCCTGCTAAGCTATGCATTATCTCAGAGCACTATTCTTGTTACGTTATACATTATCTCAGAGGGCTATACATGTTACGTTATACATTATCTCAGAGGGCTATACATATTACGTTATACATTATCTCAGAGGGCTATACATATTACGTTATACATTATAGAGAGCTATACATATTACGTTATACATTATAGAGAGCTATACATATTACGTTATACATTATAGAGAGCTATACATATTACGTTATACATTATAGAGAGCTATACATATTACGTTATACATTATCTCAGAGGGCTATACATGTTACGTTATACATTATCTCAGAGGGCTATTCATGTTACATTATACATTATATCCGACATTCAAAAAGGACAAGAAAGGAGCATGTTTGAAATGTAGTTATATTTCTTGACGCTGGCATAGACCATAGATATCTTGTTATCTTTCTACATCTATGTTTCGATGTAATACAGCTCGTGTTTGGTGAGTGGGCCGGAGAAACATAACTTCTCAGTCACGTTTTGTGACCTGTCCAATTAAGTACCGCTTCGCTGTTATTTTGTGTGTGTGTGACTTGTCTAAGTACGGTACGGTCTCGCTGTCACTTTTTGTGACTTAGTCAATAACACCGCCTTATGTCACGTTTTGTGACATAGTTAAGCACCGCATCAGGTCACGGTTTTGTTAATTGAACACTTAAATACCTCTTCGCTGTCACGTTTTGTGAATTCATCAGATTAACACCTACTTGCTCTGTGCTGTCATTTTTTTTGTTGAAGTGATTAATTAAGTACCGCCTTGTCGTCACGTTTCTTGAAGGACCAGTTAAATTATCGTTTCGCTGTCACGTTTTGTGAAGTGACCAGTTAAGTATCATTTCGCTATCACGTTTCGTGAAGTGACCAGTTAAGTACTACCTCGCATTCATGTTTTGTGAAGTGACCAGTTAAGTACTACCTCGCATTCATGTTTTGTGAAGTGACCAGTTAAGTACTACCTCGCATTCATGTTTTGTGAAGTGACCAGTTAAGTACCGTCTCGCTTCACGTTTTGTGAAGTGACCAGTTAAGTACTGCCTCGCATTCATGTTTTGTAGGTGGCTGTGTCAGGGAGTCGGCTGCGACTGGGAATCCAGGAATAGGTGCCGATGGACAAATTGAAGATCCATATTTCCTTCAGGAAAATTGGTTTTGTTTTTCTTCTTGAAGTCATCTTCGTAACTTGATTACATTTCTGCACCTTGTAGCAAGGGGCTTTGTGCTGGTGATAATTACATTTTTCGTTATGGGTATATAGCGTTGAAATATGCATTTGTTTGTCTGTGAGTATGTATGTATGTTTGAGAGAGTGAGAGAGAGTGCCCGTTGTTATTATTTTATCTCTTTATCATTATTTCTACACTTTGGGTCTACATTTTTCGTGTATTTGTATGTGAGGTGATTGAGGTATGTGATGTAAATGAGTTTGAGTGTGACATTGTGTTTTTGAGAGAGTGCCCATTTGCGTGTGTGCTTGTTTGTTTATCAGTAAATGTATGTTAGATGTACCCATGAGTATTTTGAGTATTGGAAGACTATTTATTTATGATAGTCATTGCGACCTCGGTTCAGTTTAAAAAAAATATCCATACGCTATACTGTTGCTATGGAATGAAATTGTTTGAAATTGTCTCCCTTCCACATTAGTTAGTGAACCGTTCTGACTTAGCGCCACCTATTTCTGTTAATGCTGCATTAGGGATTGACGAGGGTTGTGGCACGCTACTCCCGATAATTTTGATTTCTTCATATACGAGATTATCTCCACTTGAATTTACATACGAGTTTTACTATTCAGTCTGATGAAAAGAATATCTCCACTTGAATTTAGATTGTTTAGTAAGTGCTTTATGTTCATACATAATCAAATGGTTAACTATATTATTCATCATTTTATTCAGCTATTATACCATTTATAAATTAGTAAGTCAATATCATTGGTTAACCTATATTAGTCATCATTTTATTTATTACTTTTACAAAATTTATAAATCAGTTAAGTCAGGCATTCTCAATGGTTAACCTGTATTAGTCATCATTTAATTTATTTTTACAGAATTTATAAATTAGTAAGTCAGGCATTCTGAATTGATTAACCTATATTAATCATCATTTATTTATTATACTTTTTATAAATTATATCAGGCATTCAGACACCCAGATTAATCAGTAAACCAGCCAATAAAAAAGTTAATCAACCAATCATCAGACATTCCAGTCAGTAATCTAATGAGTCAAACTTATTTTGGATTGATATTTCTATTTCAGTTTTAGTTAAGACTTCATTTTACATGTGAAATAATGAAAACGTTTTGAACCCAGCTTTTACTTTGTGTATTTTAGAGTTAATTTATGTGTTTTGAACCCAGCTTGTACTTTGTGTATTTTGAGAGTTAATTTATGTGTTTTGAACCCAGCTTGTACTTTGTGTATTTTGAGAGTTAATTTATGTGTTTTGAACCCAGCTTGTACTTTGTGTATTTTGAGAGTTAATTTATGTGTTTTCTCAACATTTCAACAAAAATGTCTCATTTCTACTTGTGTGTAGTTTTTCTTTGAAAATTATGTAAGAAGCAACTTTACCAGAAAATTAGTGTAATACATAAAAAATCATTATTTTCATGAACTGTTTCTTGTTTAGAGATTATAAATAATTTTTTTATGTGTATACATTTCTATTAAAGAAAATATAGTTGAAGCTAACGTTTAATTACAATTATTTTATAATTTATATGGAAAGAACCAAGTTACTATGGACTCTTAAAGTCACTGCGCACCAACTCAGTGTGACTGTGCTGTTGGATCCTCCAGTTGGCTGTCATTGCCAGTCCGTGCGAAAGCTCATTGGGTCATTGCCGATATACATGTACATTTCTGTACAACCACAAGCACCAATACATCCATACTATAATTATCATTGCCGATATACATGTACATTTCTGCACAACCACAAGCACCAATACATCCATAACTATAATTATCATTACCGATTGTCATATACAATTTTTATTTGATAGTTTTCAGTTACTTACAGTTCCTACCAATTTTACGGACATACAGCATTTGAAGTTCCAGACGCTGGTTTACGGACACCATGTACTTAAAATTCCTAACGGTAGTTTATAGACACAAGGCACCTACAATTCATAACGCTAGTTTATAGACATAAGACACAATTTTTTAACTCTAGTTTATCGACATCAGACACAATTCCTAATGCTAGTTTATAGACATCAGACACAATTCCTAATGCTAGTTTATAGACATCAGACACAATTCCTAATGCTAGTTTATCGACATCAGACACAATCCCTAATGCTAGTTTATAGACATCAGACACAATCCCTAATGCTAGTTTATAGACATCAGACACAATTCCTAATGCTAGTTTATAGACATCAGACACAATCCCTAATGCTAGTTTATAGACATCAGACACAATCCCTAATGCTAGTTTATAGACATCAGACACAATTCCTAATGCTAGTTTATAGACATAAGGCACCTACAATCCCTGACGCTAGTTTATCGATACCCGGCGCTTACAATTCCTAGCGCTAGTTTATAGATGTCAGACACAATTCCTAATGCTTATTTATGGGCATCAGACACAACTCCTAACGCCCGTTTATAGACATAAGGCACCTACAATTCCTAACGCTAGTTTATAGACGCCAGACACAATTCCTAACGCTAGTTTATAGACATCAGACACAATTCCTAACGCTAGTTTATAGACGCCAGACACGATTCCTAACGCTAGTTTATAGACATCAGACACAATTCCTAACGCTAGTTTATAGACATCAGACACAATTCCTAACGCTAGTTTATAGACGCCAGACACAATTCCTAACGCTAGTTTATAGACATCAGACACAATTCCTAACGCTAGTTTATAGACGCCAGACACAATTCCTAACGCTAGTTTATAGACGCCAGACACAATTCCTAACGCTAGTTTATAGACATCAGACACAATTCCTAACGCTAGTTTATAGACGCCAGACACAATTCCTAACGCTAGTTTATAGACGCCAGACACAATTCCTAACGCTAGTTTATAGACGCCAGACACAATTCCTAACGCTAGTTTATAGACATCAGACACAATTCCTAACGCTAGTTTATAGACATCAGACACAATCCCTAATGCTAGTTTATAGACATCAGACACAATCCCTAATGCTAGTTAGTCGACACCAGGCACTGAGTCCATTAGGCCCCCCCAGTAAGTATTTTATATGCTTCGTTCACAATTAATTTTCTTTCAGATTTTTTTTTTAATGGATGGCCATTGGCACCGTAGGGACATATGCGTTTGATGTAATTATCAATAATACGTGTTTACTCTGCGGGCACCACGCTGGCAGTTCTTGGCGCTGGAAGTTGAAGAGGCTCATCTACAAGCAGACGATGTGTTCGGATATGACAGCTTGCGCTGGTATGCTACAGGGCTAGTTACAACACTTGGCTGGGGGTGGGGTGGGGTGGGGAGGCTCTTCAGGATTTGATCTGACATTTTGGTAAATCGATAATTGTAGTTATATATATATATATTAGAGGAAGTCTTTATACGCAGGCACTACATGTGTATTTCCTTTTTATGTTTCCAGACAGACACATCCATTCCTATATTACGCTAAGCTTATTTTGACGGTATCATAAATATGATTAAAACAAACTAACCTACAACTTGTTAAATAATCTAATTTATAGTTAAGCAAAAATAAAACAAAAAGCGTTTGATTAAAATCGCGTAAGTACTCATGGCAAGATTGTCTTTTCTTCTTTCTTTCTTGTTAACTTCCACATTGACCGGAAGTACTCATGGCAACATTGTCTTTTCTTCTTTCTTTCTTGTTAACTTCCACATTGACCGGAAGTACTCATGGCAAGATTGTCTTTTCTTCTTTCTTTCTTGTTAACTTCCATATTGACCGGAAGTACTCATGGCAAGATTGTCTTTTCTTCTTTCTTTCTTGTTAACTTCCATATTGACCGAAAGTACTCATGGCAAGATTGTCTTTTCTTCTTTCTTTCTTGTTAACTTCCATATTGACCGGAAGTACTCATGGCAAGATTGTCTTTTCTTCTTTCTTTCTTGTTAACTTCCATATTGACCGGAAGTACTCATGGCAAGATTGTCTTTTCTTCTTTCTTTCTTGTTAACTTCCAAATTGACCGGAAGTACTCATGGCAAGATTGTCTTTTCTTCTTTCTTTCTTGTTAACTTCCACATTGACCGGAAGTACTCATGGCAAGATTGTCTTTTCTTCTTTCTTTCTTGTTAACTTCCACACCGTGGATGTAATAGCCATAAGTACGTTCTGCAAATGGCAGTCTTGTGAATGTGATCTCTTGCGTGCTTTTCAGTTTTATTTTCACCTTGCTTGTCTTGTCTCTTTGTTGTCCTGTCTCTTTGTTTGCCTGTCTCTTTGTTGTCCTGTCTCTTTGTTGTCCTGTCTCATTGTTGTCCTGTCTCTTTGTTGTCCTGTCTCTTTGTTGACATGTCGCTTTGTTGTCCTGTCTCATTGTTGTCCTGTCCCATTGTTGTCCTGGCTCTTTGTTGGCCTGTCCTTTTATTGTCTTGGCTCATTGTTGTCCTGGCTCTTTATTGGCCTGTCTCTTTGTTGATTTGGCTCTTTGTTGTCCTGTTTCGTTGTTGTCTTGGCTCTTTGTTGTCCTGTCACGTTGTTGTCTTGGCTCTTTGTTGTCCTGGCTCATTTTAACTTGTTTATTTAATGACCTGGTTCTAGGCTGATCGGCTCTTTCTTGGTCTAGTACTTTGCTGGCCTGATTCTTTGTTGCCTTGCATTGTGTAATGTGACTCAAGTTTACCGCTGTTCTAAACTTGCATTGTGTGATGTGACTCAAGTTTACCGCTGTTCTAAACTTGCATTGTGTGATGTGACTCAAGTTTACCGCTGTTCTAAACTTGCATTGTGTGATGTGACTCAAGTTTACCGCTGTTCTAAACTTTGCGTGGTTTGCAAAAAGTTTTCCCGCAGAAAACGTGTGTTTTATGTGTTTACGTGCTTTTAGTAAATATCTAACTGTACAGAAGTAAAAAATTAATTATTCTTTAGGAGTCAAAGTGTGATTATTTATAACGTTGATTTCCTGTAGAAGAGACTATGTGTTTATTGTGTTTCTAGGGTTATTTAAAACATCGGTGTTTCGTAGGAGACGCAGTGAGATTATTGAAAGAATCCGTGTTTTGTTGGATACGCATTATAATTATTTACAACCTTGCTATTCTGTAGGAGACACATGATTATTTACAACCTTGCTAATCTGTAGTAGACACATGATTATTTACAACCATTGCTATTCTGTAGTAGACACATGATTACTTACAACCTTGCTATTCTGTAGTAGACACATGATTATTTACAACCTTGATATTCTGTAGGAGACACATGATTATTTACAACCTTGCTATTCTGTAGGAGACACATGATTATTTACAACCTTGCTATTCTGTAGTAGACACATAATTATTTACAACCTTGCTAATCTGTAGTAGATACATGATTATTTACAACCTTGCTATTCTGTAGGAGACACATGATTATTTACAACCTTGCTATTCTGTAGGAGACACATGATTATTTACAACCTTGCTATTCTGTAGGAGACACATGATTATTTACAACCTTGCTATTCTGTAGGAGACACAGTGCGATTACTTGTATTTAAAATGACGGTTTCCTGCAGTGGATGCTGTATAATTATTTAAAGCGTCGGTGTTGTGTAGGTGTAATGTGATTATTTAAAGCGTCGGTGTTGTGTAGATGTAATGTGATTATTTAAAGCGTCGGTGTTGTGTAGATGTGTGATTATTTAAAACGTCGGTGTTCTGTAGGAGATGCAGTGTGATTATTTAAAACACATATCGTTATCATCACGTGACTTGATAGAATCCTTTAGCAATGAGGAGTGCTATAAATTGTCATCCTCCTTTAAGACTTGTTAGACGTCATTAGGACTTGAGTGTGTATTGTCAGGACGTGACATCATTAGGACTTGTGTGTATTGTCAGGACGTGACATCATTAGGACTTGAGTGTGTATTGTCAGGACGTGACATCATTAGGACTTGAGTGTGTATTGTCAGGACGTGACATCATTAGGACTTGAGTGTGTATTGTCAGGACGTGATATCATTAGGACTGGAGTGTATATTGTCAGGACGTGACATCATTAGGATTTGAATGTGTATTGTCAGGACGTGACATCATCATTATCAGGTAATTAAAATAGAAAACTTTGAACAGTCACGAGTCTATTGAAATTGTCATCGTCATTAGTACCTTTAATGGGTTTTGAATTATAATAGAAATTCAGTGCATTAAACTAATTACAAATGATTTCAATGAATTTGATGCTTTAAACCAGACACATAATGCTAAAGATTTCATGCCTTGAACCATGATTTCAAGTCACATACACCACATTTGATGCCTTAATCTTGCACAAAGCATCTTTAAGGATTTTGAATTGCACTTGAAGTTTAGTGTCTTAAGCCTGGTATATCTCCCCTTAACCTGTTGTGTGTCGGGAGGACGTGTACGTCCGAAAGTCTAAACTGAGTGCGGTGTTGTGGTGTCTTTAATACTTTTCTATTAACAATATGAAAATCCGTTTAGAATTACACTCGCTTTTCATTTTTAGTAGAGCAACCTATAAAATTTTCACTGGGCGGCAAAAGTACCAAACACGCTGCCACCCAGCCAGCCAGACTTTTTAGCCCGACACTGAGCACTTCAACAACTACTAATTGAAAGAATTGCTTGTGCGTACAGATTACCATTTTGGTGTGGGATGTAGCCAGATGACCATTTTGGTGTGGGATGTAGCCAGATGACCATTTTGGTGTGGGATGTAGCCAGATGACCATTTTGGTGTGGGATGTAGCCAGATGAACAATGACATGAACAAAATCTAATTTGCTGTTCAACGAGCTTGCCATTACAAGTTTAAAATATGTTCGAGTGTTCTCCAGGGCCTTGCTAGATCGTGTTAGCGCGGCCACAAAGCTCTACTCACATCGATATTAAGATGGTGCAGGCATTTATAGAAACCGCCATATTGATTTCGCATAACAATCACCATATACACGGTTGTGAGTAAAATGCTTTATAGATGTACATGAATTAGTTTTACTTGACAATAACTATCTAAAATGCTTTTAAAATATATATATACAATTTTTTCCTGACAATATTGTGGCTAAAGTTTTATATATACATGTAATAGTTTCTTCTGACGAAGATGTGACTGAAATACTTTTTATATATATACACACTAGTTTCTGATGAGGTACTGTAACTAAAATGCTTTATATATACACTAGTTTCTCCTGACAATACTGTAACTAAAATGCTTTATATATACACTAGTTTCTCCTGACAATACTGTAACTACAATGCTTTATATATACACTAGTTTCTCCTGACAATACTGTAACTAAAATGCTTTATATATACACTAGTTTCTCCTGACAATACTGTAACTAAAATGCTTTATATATTCACTAGTTTTTGCTGACAATACTTAACTAAATTGCTTTATATATATATATGTACACTAGATTCTGCTGTCAGTACTGTAACTAAAATTCTTTATGTGCATACACTAGTTTCTGCTGACAATACTGTAATAAAATGCTTTATATATACACTAACTGGTTTCTGATGACAATGAAAGTTAGGTAACACCAATATTGTCAGGTCCTGACACAAATAAAAGTTAGGTGTTTGGTGATGTGATGTTGGTCTGTCCCGACACATAGTAAGGGTCAGGTACAGTTATGTCCTAGCACACCATAAAAGCTCAGCATTGTTGATGTTGTTCTGGTCTGACATTTAGTTCGGTACTATTTTTGTTGTAAAGGCTAGGTAGTCTGGCCTGTTTGGTTGTGTAGATTTTTTTCTGTCTTCATACACGAGTAATAGTTTTGAAGAACTAGTACTATCGAGATCTGTCCTGGCATAGAGAAGTAGGCGGTAGTAGCAATCCTAGTCTCTCCCCGACACCGACAGTCGTTCTGTCGACGCTCGTCTTTCCTGTCACCCAAAATAAAATTAAGGTAAGCGTTCTCTCCCTTCTGGCCTTTTAGTTCACTCCCAGAATAAAATTGAAGTGCGGGGTTTTGCGACTTCCAATATCGATAATGCTGATGAGCTGGGACTGGTGTTTGCATTTGGTCGGGCTATTTTTTGTGTTTAACATCCAAGGTTTGTGAGATGAAAATTTAATTGATTTGTGATGGCGTGGAGACGAAACAGTGCCCACCATAATCTTAAGTTTACATATGTCAAAACAGTAGTGCTTCAAGCAGGTGTTTTATAAACATAATAATAGTAAATACAATCAGATAAAGCGTACGTGCCGCTCGCTCCGTTGAGCCGGCCTAAAATGCCTTTTAATGGTGTTATTTTGAGCCCACGTGGCGAGAATAACAAAACCGTTGGCGTAGAGTCGCCTCACAAGTGACAGCCCGCTTGTTTTTTTCTCCACGACGCCTTTAGTCCCCTCGACCACGAGCGTAAGTGTGCGGCAATTTGGATCTCTGCTTAGTGAGTTTGGGAATAATTTCCGTACGGTTTACTTCCTTTCCCTTCAAGGCGACATCGTTATGACGAGAAGCTTGAGCAGATTGGTGTAAGATGTGGTATTGGGTATTGATCGCAAAGGCTGGTGCCTGAGTAGACATGTTTTTCGAGTTTTCATCAAATTTTTTTTAACCCCTCTCTCTTTCTCCCAATCACATTCGGCATTGTGCACACGCCCAAACCTCTTACCGTTTTTTTGTTTTATCGCGTCTGTTGGGAGTGACCTGCTCTGGAGCAGAGTTAGCGTTCTTTGTCGTGCCTAATCTCATTACTGCGGGCCAGCATCAGGTGTTTGTTGTGCCGCGTCATCCATGGCCTTGTTAGGTAAGTCACCAACGATTATTGGAGTGAGAGTTTGTAGAGTCAGGTCTACTATAGTATAACAAGAACTGCTTTCTGTTGACTGATTTTGTTTGACGTCACACGAGCCTAGCCTCACTGTTGCACGACACAGCAGACGACTCAGATCAATTCAATAGTTATTTCAGTCAAGTAGGCGTTCTTCTTTATGAGAACGCAAAGTTATACGCCCAATACATGCTATTAATTTTTTTTTTTTAAATTAACATGTTACTTTGTTTAGTTGTGTCTCTAATCTTTCTTTGTTTGTTGTTGTTTTTTTCAAGTAGCTGACACAACTAATATTTCATTATAAATATAAGTTCATTTATATAATACCATCTAGGTCGTGAGCTTTGAATTAGAAAAATTTTTATCAGGTAACTTTATAAGTTCTTTCTTGATCTTCATGGAGATTAGTATAATTTTTCTTGTTGTAATTATATTTTATCATCGGAATTTGTTCAGTGACATACAGCATACTTACATATAGTTTTCTTTATCAAGCACTATCGTACTAAACATTTTATCATCATCAGTCATATTATAAATTGATATTATATATTTATTATATTATAAATTTTCCCATGGCATGTTTCGTGCATTGAGTAAAATGCAAAGCAAACACTTTATCGTCATCAGTCAGACATATTACCAATTCTCATGCAGTGAGTAGCGTACGAAACAAATACTTTATGAACAGGCTCATTATAGGCTTTAGCGAGGTAGTCATCACACACCGAGTGACCCACATATACATGCATTATACACGCACTGAGTAGCTCGCATACTGCATTGATTATTGGACCCACTATATTTTACACATATTGAGTAGCCATCATATACGTTGATTACTGGCTCCACTACATTTTACACACACTGAGTGGCCCACATAAACATTGATTTCTGGAACCAATACATTTTACACACACTGAGTAGCCCGCATATACGTTGATTACTGGACTCACATAATTTTAGACACACTGAGCATCCTACATATACATTGATTACTGGAACCACTACAGTTTGCACACACCGAATAGCCCACATATACATTGATTATTGGCTCCACTACATTTTGCACACACTGAGTGGCCCACTTATATGTTGATTACTGGAACCACTACAGTTTGCACACACCGAATATCCACATAGCAATTGATTATTGGACTAACTACATTTTACACTCATTGAGTAGACCATATATACATTGAATTCTGAACCCACTACATTTCACGGACATTGAATAGCCCACATATCCTTTGATTACTAGACCTAATACTTTTTTCACACACCGAGTAGCCCACATATACTTTGATTATTGGACAAACTACATTTTACACACTTTGAGTAGTAGTCCACATGTACATGGATTACTTGACCCACTACATTTTACACACTTTGAGTAGTAGTCCACATGTACATGGATTACTTGACCCACTACACTTTACACACTGTCTCATATATAATTTGATCCATCACCGGATGCTCTGCATTATAATTTATATTTTAGTTTTCAGATAAAGTCTTGGATTGAGTTCTTGAGCTGTTTTTGTTGTTGTTGTTTGAAGATAAACGTCATCGGCACTGTAGAGCTCATTCCTGGTCTTTCTGTCATCGTCATCAGGCTGATAAAGATATTTCATTGTCATTATCAGACTGATAAAGATCTTATTTTTATCGCCACCAAGCTTATAAAGATCATTCCTGATCATCTACAGAATCAAAAAAAGATTTTTCATCAGGATAGTCATCAGTCTCATAAAGATCTTGCTTGAAACCCACAAGACTCATCATTTCTTTCTTGATCATCATCAAACACTTAACATCACATCGTGATATCATTTCTCTAGTTAGACTCAAAGTATAATTTCTGTCTTCACTGTCATCAGACACATCACATCATTCTTGACTGACACCACATTCATAATAATATTTTTGTTTGAAAATCGTCATTAGATTCATACTAATATTTTTTCGATTGTCGTCGACCTCATCATTTCTTTCTTGGTCTTGATCGGCCTCACAACGTCACTTCTTTCTTGGTCTTGATCGGCCTCACAACGTCACTTCTTTCTTGGTCTTGATCGGCCTCACAAGTCACTTCTTTCTTGGTCTTGATCGGCCTCACAAGTCACTTCTTTCTTGGTCTTGATCGGCCTCACAAGTCACTTCTTTCTTGGTCTTGATCGGCCTCACAAGTCACTTCTTTCTTGGTCTTGATCGGCCTCACAACGTCACTTCTTTCTTGGTCTTGATCGGCCTCACAAGTCACTTCTTTCTTGGTCTTGATCGGCCTCACAACGTCACTTCTTTCTTGGTCTTGATCGGCCTCACAACGTCACTTCTTTCTTGGTCTTGATCGGCCTCACAACGTCACTTCTTTCTTGGTCTTGATCGGCCTCACAACGTCACTTCTTTCTTGGTCTTGATCGGCCTCACAACGTCACTTCTTTCTTGGTCTTGATCGGCCTCACAACGTCACTTCTTTCTTGGTCTTGATCGGCCTCATAACGTCACTTCTTTCTTGGTCTTGATCGGCCTCACAACGTCACTTCTTTCTTGGTCTTGATCGGCCTCACAACGTCACTTCTTTCTTGGTCTTGATCGGCCTCATAACGTCATTTCTTTCTTGGTCGTGATCGGCCTCATAACGTCTATCTTTCTTGATAATCATCAAACTTTCGTGTTTTTCAAGATCTTAATCACTCATGATATTACTTTTTCTTGTTAATTATCACATTTATCAGATAGTTCTTGATAATAATCACACTAGAAATGAGTGGTTCTTTATAAGTCATTATTGCATTTGTAATATCAATTCTTTATCAGTTTTCACTGCTCTTGTTACATCAGTTTATATATCACTCATCTTCACATAACAATAGTAGATCTGTAAAAGTCAACATTACATTTATGTAAATGCACTTATTATTGTACTTGTAATATCCTTTTTTAATAGTCATACTTGATTTTATAGTGTATGTTCTTTAGTAATCATCATTACACTTGCAAATTCAATTCTTTGTCAATCATCATTAATTTTGAGTTATCATTGCACTTGTAATATCAGTTTTTGAGTCAACATTGTAATTATTATATATATATTAATTAGTAATCGTTCAAACGTACTGTATTTAGTTCTTGTATGATCACCATTAAATGGGGTTATTTGTATTAGTTGTTAGTGAGTATTCAGTGAGTATTCAGTGAGTAAAACGATCGTTTGGATTTCGTTATTGCTATATTCAGCCCCTCATTTTCTCCATGAGCCACCTGTTGTAATTGTTTATCGCCGTTGATGAGTGTTCAGTGTTGTTTACTTTTTTTCTTGATCTCTTATCATTCAGTTATATCAGTCAACACACGAATTCGTATATATATATATTTTTTTTTAAAACAGGAGAGAAGAAGAATTTCAGAATCTTTTATTATTTTTTTTAAATGCTTTAATGATTATTTTTTCCCCTTTGAGTGTTCCTGTTTTTTTTCATCTTTTTCATAAGAAATAGAATGTATTTATTATTATTTGAAAATTCTTTCTTTCTTTCTTTCTTT
>CM054178.1:141561595-141684095 GCA_028829895.1 Sinotaia quadrata | reverse complement strand
TGCATATCAGACATGGATAAATCTTACATATCAGTCATGGATAAATCTTACATATCAGTCATGGATGATTCTTACATATCAGTCGTGGATGATTCTTACATATCAGTCATGGATGATTCTTACATAGCAGTCATGGATAAATCTTACATATCAGTCATGGATGATTCTTACATATCAGACATAGGCAAATCTTACATATCAGACGCGATAAATCTTACGTATCAGATATAGATGCATCTTTATATTAGACATGGATACCACTGTTGTATTGGACAGATAAATTTTACTTATAAGACACTGATGTATTGGACACAGATAAATTTTACTTATAAGACACTGATGTATTGGACACAGATAAATTTTACTTATAAGACACTGATGTATTGGACACAGATAAATTTTACTTATAAGACACTGATGTATTGGACACAGATAAATTTTACTTATAAGACTGATGTATTGGACACAGATAAATTTTACTTATAAGACTGATGTATTGGACACAGATAAATTTTACTTATAAGACTGATGCCTTACATATTTGACAGACACATGTATTAGACACAAACGTAATTCTTATTAGACAAGGATAATTATATTATTATTGATTACATATTTGATGCATTTACTACATATTAGACACAGATGCATTATATATTATTTATTACACACAGATTCGAAACATATACACTTCTCACTCATAAATGTCGGACGCTTTACCCACACATACTAAGACATATGTACTCATTCACATAATGGCTTATGTAGCCCACACCTACCCCTCCTCTAAAAATAGATTACATGTAAACCTGCCTTATAGAAAGGCTGATCCTTATCTCCAGGCTGGAAACATACCTGGATGTTCCAGACAACTTACTAAACTAACCAATCAAAGTGCAACTCAGCCACATGAATGAATGTACCAGACAGATAGATAGATAGGTACACACACACACACACACACACACACACACACACACACACTGGGACCCCAGAAGTCGGGGAACCAAAGCTAAGTGACTAGAAAATCAACAAACTCAATAGCTTCAGTCAAATTGTAGACAAGCTCTACCAAGGTATTTGGAGTTTACTCAAAAAACATTCAGTGTTCTCTTATAACTCATTATTGGTTCTTTCATATGAACGAATCAAAAATACTACAGTGTCATAGGACTCAAAATGAACATTCTCTTATGACACAACAAGATCGTGATTATGAACTTAAATAATATATATAAATGCTAACTGTAACTGTTGAACTATTTGCCATATGTAGCCATGCTGTCTTATGTTATTTCTTGCTAAATTCACTTATAGACCACTCGTGTTAGCGTGACTCACATGTTATATGTTGTAGTATGACAACTGAATTTACCTACTATCCTGGCTGTATGTATCAGGAGGCTCAAGATAACTTCTAGACTCTTCTATACTACATTATCTATCATTCATCTTTCTAACATGTGTGGCCAGCCAGAAGGTGTGCTTTGGGGATTAGCCAAAGGTTACGGGTGGCCCTGGGTGGTGGAGAATTAACATCTTGCACATCTCCCAGCAAAATGTCACACTCATCAATCATAGACATGTCAGACACTTCACTTACACATAGACATGTCAGACACTTCACTTACAGTACTTATCAATCATAGCTATGTCATAAAATTCACTTACAGTACTCATCAATCATATCTGACACTTCACCCACACATAGACATGTCAGACACTTCACTTATGCACTCATCAATCATAGGTACGTCAGACTCTTCACTTACACGTACTAAGACACATGTACTCATCAATCATAGATATGTCAGAGCCACCCATACTAAATAGACACATGTATTCATCAATCATAGATATGTCAGACCCACCCATACTAAATACACACATGTACTCCTCATTCTCATGTACTCAGATATAGAAATGCTTTGCTCATATACTTTGACACAAATAAACACCACAAAAACATTTACACATCATTGACTTCAAATATAATGCCTTATTCATTTATTACGGGGAACGCTTCTTGCCTGGTCTGATTTCGCGCTGGGGTGGTGGTGAGTGATTTTGGGGGAGGGGGTTGCCTGATGGGTAAGTCAACCACATATACGCCTAACTCATGAGTCACATGTATGCATGAAACAGTCTTAATTTCTTAGTCAGAGTATTATATATATATATATCCCAGTCGCAACAGCTTTGCTTGCAGTCAAACACGTTTTAAAACCGAACTTTAAAGTTATTTAGTCGTCCAGCTTTGTTTGAAGTCGGCGGAAGCATTGGTAGCACTGTTTGAAGTGGTCGGGCTTTATTTCAAAGACAAGTTGGTAGTGCCTTATTCAAAGACAACTTGGTTGGGACTTACTTCAAAGACATGTTGGTTGGCTTTTATTTCAAAGACCACTTGGTAGGGCCAACCTTTGAAGTTCGTCGACAGCGTTATTTCCTTGTTTGAAGTTAGTCAGGCCTTATTTCAAAGACAAAGTGCGAAAGCCGGAAGCGCCCCCTACATGACTCACTCACTCAAAAACTTGCTGAACTTAGTTTTGTCCAAAGTTAGTTGGACCTTAGTTAAAGACAGTCAAACCTTGCTCGAATGAGGCGAGATTTAAGGCTTGTTTGAAGCCAGCCAGACCTTTGAAATAGGATAGCTTTTCTGGAGTTGTATGACCGGTCTGGTAACACATTCATCCTGCCTTATCGGCTTTAATTGCGTCGGTTTGAATGTTTGCAGGGCACGCAACTCTTTGGTGTTCATTGATTTCACGTCACCTGTCTCTTAAGCCTAGTCACCTTTACGGCTTTCTGTACGTTTTCTTTAGAAGAAACCACCAACGTCGCTGACTACGGCTTGCAATACCGGACAGAAACCGGCTTGCAATACCGGACAGAAACCGGCTTGCAATACCGGACAGAAACCGAGTGATGAGTTCAGCCAGTCTGTCTTTATAATTTCTTCAGTGTGGAGTACAATACAGCATTTCAGATTGTTTAATGTAGTAGCCAACAACAACAACATTACACATTAACAATTATTTGTAATTTCCAGTGCTATAATAGTAAATGGTAAAACTTTCAGATCTTTTATTGTGTACTGTACATTTGTACATGAATTTGGACCTTTCTGGAAAAAAACAACTTGAGTTTTTTACATCTCAGACTAGCTGATGATATTAAACTAGACAAGTGTAAATGGTGATTATTATCTGTGCATTAAATATTGCATTGATCACACCGATCTGATTAATGTATTGAAGACCACATGGAACTTCTTAAGGGAAGTCAGGGGACGACATATGGAACTTCTTGTCAGGGGACGACATACGGGGCTTTTCACTAGAAGTTAGGAGACAACATACGGGACTTACCTTGCACTGTCGGGCTGTTGAGCGGAATCAGAAGCGCCCAACTAATCATTGGATGATATGGAGGTATATCTGTCGACGTCACCAGAGTCTAACATCCAGGAATAAAAGGTATCCATTTTAAAAAGAAAATGAAGTCCATTCCAGTTATTCGTGACAAGATCTCGATTGTGGCAGAGGCATCTGATATTGTTTTGTATTCCAATCAAATAAATTTTGATGATTTATAAATATTCATAAAACTTTTGATATGTAAAAACACTTGTGACAATAACGTCACAGTATTTATAAGTACTCATTTAAAAACCTTTTAACGATGCACAAAAATATCTTGTGGATGGCAGCGTCATACTTGCGACAACTGTGGATATTAACGTCATAATGTTCATTCGTTCTCGTATGACATCACAACTTGGGACGACAAGCTCTTAAGCGTTCTGTTACTACTGGCAGGCACTCCAAAACTTTTCCACCCCGTCGTCTGAGAGAATAACTTTTCGACAACGCTTGTTATGACTCATTGCCACTACTTCACGTTTAGCTCCCCTTCCCTCCGGCCCACGCGTTACCTCACCATTCAGTAATTGCATTTCCTTAGTAGCGTTTAATTTTTTTAAAAACAAAATTCACCACCACTACCACCACCACCACCACCACAGCTGCAAGGCATGCTGCTGTGTGTGATTACTGCAGACTGAAGGTTTGGATATGTTCTGTGAATGAAGTGGCCGAGAAATTGTTGATATTACTGCTGGAAACACTCGTCCGATTCTGAGAGAGATATTTTCTGGCAATGCTAAAATCAGCGTTTTTAGTTATGGGTACGTCACTGGTGTTTAGTTTCACTCATATAGGTTTCTGGATGGCTGTATGTCATATATATATATATCACAGAAGATGTATCTACAGATGACTGAATGGAGTGTTGGTGAAGGTGAAGGTCATTAAAGAGTCAAAGTGATTGTAGATATCGTTAGTTGTTTTTTTTTTGTTTTTTTTAAACATTCACACAGCTTTCACCATGCACCTGTTTACATCTTGACATTTATTTACCTGTAAATTCATAACAACTTTATAGTTGGTATGTTAAAGCTCCTCTCTGGTTTTAGAAACGTTTAAAGTTTTCTATTTTAAAAACAAATTAAAATCCCCACGAGAAGCTTTTTTGTTAATATCTGCAAGACCTTTTCAGGAGGAAGGGGGAGAAACTATTATTAGAGCTTTTTGAAATTTGAAAATAAATCTAGGGCTTTATGGTTCTTGGAGGCTGTCGACATGCTTTTAAACACACACACACACACACACACACACACACACACACACACACACACACACACCAACTTTCAAAACCTTGTCAATGAAATTCATGTAATTAAGATTTGACGTTCGCTTTTAGAAACGTACTGGAGCATACTGGCTTATTGTCGGACGCTGCATGTGACAAGGTTTCTAGTGTGCGTGTGGCTTGAAGCTAACGTTAAATCCTTGCCCAGCACGCGTGGCTAGAACGTTGAATCTTTCTTGCTAGAGCTTTGAATCCTTCCTGTCGGTATGCTGCAGGTTGGCAGAAATGTAAAAGTGCAGTTCAACCAAACTGATGAAGAGAACACTAAGGATAACACATTTTTCACTAAGGCATTTTGGGTAGATTTAGGTAGATCATTTTGGATGATATGTTCTAGTATCTACATTTTGGGTAGGTAGCCATAGCACATACATTATCACCTGTTTTTTTGAGTAGGTTCAAACACCAGTATATTATGTGTATTTAGTTCCAGCACCCACACCTTGGATAGGTAGTTCTGGCACCTGTATTTGGTAGGTGGTTCTAGTACTTTTATCACACTTACATGTCATTTTTCTCCACTGTATATTTTGTTTAAGTTAATTAGTTTTGTTATTTTTTTAAAACAATCATTGAAATATAGTTTTATAATATATATATATTTAAAATACCTTATAAATATATATGGAGCTGAAAGTCTAGGATAAAACAGCTAGTCATTATAGGTAGCATTGCTATCCCAAAACACTCTACGTATGTTTGAATGAGAAGTGGATAACACTGATAACAGAGGAATACATTATAATGAAAAGTAGAAAGGCAATGCAAAAAGTTTGTTAGAATGCACTTTTTCAAATCAGAATGAGAGTTGATTTAGAAAAAGATGATGCCAGAAAAAGTTGTTAACATTTTTTAGATTTTGACATTAACACTGTGTTGAGTAGCGCTAAGCCAGTTGTACACATTATGCAGTGTTGGATAATCTATCATCAGAGATAAATATAAGTGTTTGTAACCCGAACAAAAAGGTACAAATTAAAAACAAGATATATTTCATTTTTGTGCCACACCACGCAGCAAACTACAGGATAATTTCAACGTAAAATTAAACATGTTGTTAATCTGCACTTAACACATTTACATCAGCAGCTAAAGGATGGTGCCATTCCTTTAGGAGGTTTCATTGTTAAACAATAAATTATATATCATTTAGCTACAGTTTTTCCTTTGTAATAGATTAACCGAATTAAAGGAGGAAGTCACTCCTCGAACTTTTCATAGTACTGATAGAGTAACCTAACTTATATCACTAGAAGAAGAAATCACGCATCTCGAATTTTTTTATTGTAGTGATGAGTAGCCTATCCCAATGTGAGGAGAAAATAACTCATTTCTACTTCTAAAAAAAAAAATAATAATAAAATTGTAATAATACTATTAATAGATAAGCCCGACTGGCATTACCTTTGGAGGAAATCAATTAACGCTGATGTAAAGGGAAGGAACTGTTTTTAGTGAAACGCTATTAAAAGATTAAAGCGCTCTTATAAATAAGCCATTGTAATAGCAGTCGTCATCCTTTGGAATGGGGATATTTTATGGTATTGAACGAGTTGTAGCAGCTGTACAAATGCCACTTTGTACTGATAGTAGTCATCCAGCTTGAAGAAAGGTTATTAGATAATGTTTAATAATGACAAGAATCCTTACGTCTGTAAGAAAATTATTGTTTGATAATGATGAGTGTATGTGCGCGCGCGCGTATGTGTGTGATAGAAGATTGTTATGAATGTGAGGTAAGCATCTGATCTGGAAAGAAGTGGTTGTCGTTGCTAGATGCAAGTTATCACATTTAATAGCAAGTTGTTGCATCGTTACGATATGAGACATCAGACGTGACCGAAAATTTTGAGCATTTTACAGATGCACATTGTCAAGAGCATTTCATTTATAAGATTTGTGTGTGTGTGTGTGTGTGTGTGTGTGTGTGTGTGTGTGTGTGTTATTACTTAAAACTCTCACTGTACATTATACTTTTTCTTTGACAATTCTGGCTCTTTCAAAATCACTTTAGAGACAAAAAAAACCCCAGATAATTATTGTCAAACTTTGTTTTCTGAAATAGCTTTGGCTTGGGTGGCATGTTGAAGTTGTAAGTTGGACACAAGTAGATAATAATTGTTACACTGGATTTTCTCTTTGGGAGGCTGCTGAATATATAGACTATACAAATAGATATTTATAGCTATACTATATTTTCTGGCTTGAGTGACATGTTGAAACTATATGTAGCAATTAGTGAAGACAAATAGATAATTATTGTTACATTAGATTTACTCTTTGACTTAGGTTCAGTTTGCAAGTTGTTATTTATTTTACACTGTAATTCCTACTGCCCAGTAAACAACACAGACACATGTAGATACTAATTTATTTTACACTAAAACTCACTGCCCTGTAAGTAACACAAACACTTGTAGATACTAATTCACACTAAAACTCACTGCCCTGTAAGTAACACATATACTTTTAGATACTAATTTATTTTACACTAAAACTATTACTTTCCAGCAACTAACACAGACACATATAGACACTATTTTATTTTAAAACTCATTGTCCAGTAAGTAACATAGACACATGGAGACACTAATTTATTTTACACTATACCTCTGCCCAGTAAGTAACATAGATACTTGTAGATACTAATTTTACACTACAACTCACTCCCCAGTAACATGGACACTTGTAGACACTAATTTATTTTATACTAAAACTCCCACTGCCCAGTAAGTAACACGGACACTTGTAGACACTAATTTATTTTATACTAAAACTCCCACTGCCCAATAAGTAACACGGACACTTGTAGATACTAATTTATTTTATACTAAAACTCCCACTGCCCAATAAGTAACACGGACACTTGTAGACACTAATTTATTTTATACTAAAACTCCCACTGCCCAGTAAGTAACACGGACACTTGTAGACACTAATTTATTTTATACTAAAACTCCCACTGCCCAGTAAGTAACATGGACACTTGTAGACATTAATTTATTTTATACTAAAACTCCCACTGCCCAGTAAGTAACATGGACACTTGTAGACACTAATTTATTTTATACTAAAACTCCCACTGCCCATTAACACGAACACTTGTAGACACTAATTTATTTTACATTAAAATTCTCATTGTCCATTAGATACTATTTTATTTTGCACTAAAAATCTAACTGTCCAATTTATTTTCTATTTGGCACAACTTGAAAGCAGCCTGTAACCTGGACACAAGAAAAAGTCCTTGGAATTGTTGCAAGTAATAGTAGTTGATGCTACATCACACCTGGTATTATTTTCAGTGTATAAATAAATAAATAAATAATAATAATAATTTAAACTTTCCTAAGAGCTTGTATCAGTGGTGCACTCATAACATGGACTTCACTACACCAGAGCAGGCAAGCATGGCTCCTCTCTGTTTATAAATTGAGATAATTACCTGTAACATCTCCTGGCACAGTCTCTGAGCTATGTTTAATGTTTCTATAACCAAAGTGTTTGTGATATTGCACTGACTTCGCTCAAGAAAAGGTCATTCCACAAACCTTGCCACATGGATTTGATGTTTAGACCTTTTGATTTTTTGCTTGGATTGCCTGACTTTGATAACTTTACTGAGAGATTTTGTCTTTCAATTTGGATTGTCTGACTTTGATAACTTTACTGAGAGATTTTGTCTTTCAATTTGGATTGTCTGACTTTGATAACTTTACTGAGAGATTTTGTCTTTCAATTTGGATTCCACCCCACTGAGAGACATGCAGAATAATGGAATGGTAATGGTAGTCCTTAGGATGGTCTAATAGAGCTGCCATATTGTGTTGAAAAGCAGGTACATAAGCATCTGTATTAACATAGTTCTGTCATACAAGTAGCCATGCTTATGTTAAACTCGCCTGAATTCCATGTTCGAAAGCGGCTACATCAGAGACAGATACACCAGTTTGATGAACAGTGTATTCCGCCCCAAATACGAACTCAGCATATGTGATGCTTTTTTTCTTTATGAAACATGGTACAAACTAAATCTATCAACTGCTGAAATGGAGACTCAAACATCACCAGTCGACCTCTTTGTTTATTCATAGCTGTGTAGTTCTGGAAGTGCCAACTGTAATCTAAACAAATGGAAGACAGACCTGCCATTAAACCTGGAGCTTGTTCAGACTAATTTCTTAAGAGTACATATTCTGGACTCTAAATTCTAGAAGGTGTGAAAACATCATGTAATGATCATGTAAACCTCATAAAGGGAGATAATTCTTTTTTTTTGTCTAATATTTTTTTTTGTTTTTGTAAGTGCCGAGATGTATGAAGATAAGGTGGCAGTGATCATATTCACATGCAAAAGGCTGTGTAAGGATAGGTTAACAATAGACTGTACTCAGACCAAAAGTCTGTATGTAGGTATAAAAAGAGAATATGGTTTATGAATTTAGAGGCTTTACTTATAGACCAAAAAGCTGGATTTAAAAAAAAATGGTATAGATTGTAAAGGTGCAAAAACTGAAAATGGCATAGAGGCAGTACTCACAGTTTGAACAGCTGTGTACTTGTAGACAAAACGTTGTGTGCTTGCAGACAAAACGTTGTGTACTTGCAGACAAAAAGTTGTGTGCTTGCAGACAAAAAGGTTGTGTACTTGTAGACAAAAAGTTGTGTACTTGTAGACAAAAACGTTATGTACTTGCAGACAAAAAGTTGTGTACTTGTAGACAAAAACGTTATGTACTTGCAGACAAAAAGTTGTGTACTTGCAGACAAAAAAGTTGTGTACTTGTAGAAAAAAAGGTTGTGTAAAGGTATGAAAAGAAAATAACATAGAGGTGCACTCAGTGAAAATGATAAGATAAAATAATAATGACTATATATTCTGAAAAGCAAACAGGCCATTTAAAGTTACTTAAGGACTGACTGCCAAAGGGAGTCTATTCATAGAAAAAGAAAGTGTGTTAACACAGTGGTCCCCAACCCCCGGTCCGCGGACCGGTACCGGTCCATGGACCATATGGTACCGGTCCGCGGACCAAATGGTACAGGGCCCCCCAATTTTATTTTTACTCTGGTGTATTTCTTTCGGGTTTGTGCGACTTTCCATGGACGAGAATGAGTCTGAGCATTCATTCTCCCAGTTGGTGCACGATCATCTGTCTTTGCTTTTAAAGAATTCGAGCTCTACTTCCCAGCCACACCAACACACTTCGCTTCGGACCACCGACGAACGCACTCCATCCATTGGACCGCCGGGAGGAGAGTCATGTCAAAGCGCCACACCAGACAAACCAGCACTAAGACTCAGCCCTTTTCAGGGCTGGCAAAAATGCCACTACTGCCCACTCCACCAAGTGACATTTTACGCGATTCTGAGTCAGTCACAGAAGATGCGGACGGCCCTTTCTGTTTCACAAACGAGCGCATAGCCCAGCTGAGACAGATACGGCAAAAGAGGCTTGAAGAGGTGCAAACATTAAGAAGTACAAAGGAGAAGACTGGACAAAATACTGCTGTGAAATCAGCAAACCAACTGAAAATGGGGGCATACGAAAAGTTACCCCCTTCACCTTCACACTAGAAACTAAAAACGTTGAACTAAAAAATGCATTCACTAATTTGCTGTTGACCCTCTTCCACAAAAACAGAAGATGAACTTACACTAGACAACAAGCCATCTTAACCGCAATTGGTCTCCATAAGATTTTAAACAAGCACCTGAAAAGGCAACACGAAAAAAATCTACATCAACAGACTGTGAAACACAGACAGATATCTTCTGGAAAATAACGCCGACAACAAAAACACGCTCTTCACAAACGGAAAAGGAGGAAACAACGCGAAAACCCACACAGGAAGACGGCACAACTCAAACAGTCAAAGGAAAAAGCCACGTTTCCACCCAAACTCTACAAGCCACTACAA
Organism: Sinotaia quadrata; assembly: GCA_028829895.1. Taxonomy (NCBI): domain Eukaryota; kingdom Metazoa; phylum Mollusca; class Gastropoda; order Architaenioglossa; family Viviparidae; genus Sinotaia; species Sinotaia quadrata. The sequence continues at coordinate 141,673,463 of CM054178.1, read as the reverse complement.
GAGAAAGTGGAATAAACACCAACATCATCTGGAAAATTCCACCTACGGCCAAAGTGAATACAACTCAAACAGCAAAACAAGGAATCAGCCAGGCATTCTCGCAAACTCCAAAAACCCACAACAGATAATAAGGAAACTCAGACTACAAGCTCTATCAGCAAAGAAAAAGAAATTAAAACAACTACCACCGAAAATAAAAAGAAACGCCAAAAAATCTCCAGCACACAAACGGTACATATCAAGACGCAAGAAAGAAAAATACAAACAGAAAAAGAAGTGAAGACAACTGATGCAAAAACCGAAACAGAAGTCGACAACGCTCCAACTACACCATAAGAAACAACAACAACGACTAAACCAACTGCCCCCAATCTACAGCCAGAGTCACCACCAGGGACTGCAACAAAGACAACCACAACAGACACACGAGGAAACACTACAGAATCTACAGAACGGAGCCCCAAATCAGAAAGAAGGCGCCCGCCACAACACATCAGACGACAACAACAGTATCATCTACTACAGCCACAACAACAGAATCCACAACAACAACGGCAGCGCTGCGACAACAACCACCGCCGACAACAACAACAACAACGGTGGCAGCACAGGGAGCAACATCACATGCAGTGGGGATATTATAACCACCCCATTGCGGATCTAATTCAACTAATGCTTGCCGCCAACACCGACCTACATACAGTCCAACGGCTACCGGGGACATCAACAACAACAGTGCCAACGACAACAACAACACCACTGGTGAACATTACAGGGTGGGGAGTGAACATCCTGGGCGCACATACACACTAAGTACAGACGATGTGGTATTATCCTGGGCTCTGTAAACCCCCTCACCTGCCAATACAACAACGGCCACCACAGCACTTAAATCCGTATTGCCATTTCCGAATCCTATTTGTGTGAAGCGGGGTTTTCTGCAGTGACAGCAACCAAAACAAAACAACGGATGGACATAAGCAACTCACTTCGGGTGTAATTGTCTCCTATTACCCCCAGATGGAACCGTCTCGTTGCAAAGAAACAAGCTCAGGGTTCTCTCTGATTTAGTGTTCTCGTGAGTTAAAATGTTAAATCATTCATTTTTTTGGTGTAACTGTATTTTAATTTGAAGGCACGTTTAAATACAATTAAATTAAAATTATTAAATCAAAACTAAAATAGAAACAATCAACGTCCCCCCACATCATCGGGCCGCGGTAAAATTATCAAGCGTTGACCGGTCCGCGGCAAAATTATCAAGCGTTGACCGGTCCGCGGCGATGAAAAGGTTGGGGACCACTGTGTTAACATACACAAAAAAATTGAAAGGGGCTATACTAGCAGAAGAAAAATACTTTGAAGGTACACAAAAACAATTGAAAGGGCTACATTTGCAGGGAAAGAACTGTGTACAAGTAAACAAAAGTATATAACCCTATGTAGATACTTTAAAAGTGTTGTAATTTACACATATAAAATTATGAGATGAGGGTTTGTGACCTTTCAAAGCCTACACAAATGAATTGTGATTTGATGTCCTGCTTTATTCTATAAACAAGAAAATTGAAGGGATCTGTCAAGATCTAACAGCATATTTTTGATAATCCCATGAAAGCCTACGCATGCAAATAGCTTGTTTGATGACCTTTTGAAGAACAAAAACAGTTATATAATGACTTGCAATAGTTACATGATGGTCCATGAAAGCCTGCACATACAAATGGCTTGTTTGATGACCTCTGGGGAAATTATATGAAGACTGTAATAGTTACATGATGACTCTTCAGCACACATACAAATAGTTTGTTTGATGACCTCTGGGGAAATTATATAAAGACTAATAGTTACAAGATGACTCTTCAGCACACATACAAATAGTTTGTTTGATGACCTCTGGGAAAATTATATGATGACATTTAATAGTTATTTGATGACCTTTCAAAGTCTACACATACAGGTAGTTTGTTTGATGACCTCTGAATGCAAACACTTTACTTGAGGTTGGACCCTTCAAAGCCTACACATACAAATAGTTTGGTGAGATGTCTGGGTACCATCAAGATAGCTATATGATAACCTGTTGTAGTTACATGATGACATTTCAAGGCCTGCACATACAAATAGTTGTTAGTTGACCCTTTCATGGACTAAATGAATAAGACCTTTCAGTAACTAAGCAAATGTATGATCATATTTCAAGGCCTATACAAATCAGTAATTGTATATCTTTCAAGGCCTATACAAATCAATAATTGTATATCTTTCAAGGCCTTTACAAATAAATAATTGTATATCTTTCAAGGCCTGTACAAATAAATAATTGTATATCTTTCAAGGCCTATACAAATAAATAATTGTATATCTTTCAAGGCCCATACAAATAAATAATTGTATATCTTTCAATTCCTACACTGTATATCACCTTTCAAAGTGTGAACAAACAAATAGTTACATGATGACAAGGCATGCACATAGAAATAGCTGTTAACCTTTCAAGATCTACATGAACAAAATCTTTCAATACTTATACAAATGTATGATGACTTTTCAAGGCACACACAAATAGTGCTGTATATTTCAATTCCTACTCACACATAATTTACTGTAGATCACTTTTCAAGGCCTTACTGTGTGTGATGGTTCTGTGAAAACCTTGTTTAGATAGCTTTACATAAAACAGTATGATGTGTTAACTTGCCTGGGCCATACACAATGAGAGTTCTTTGGGAGTCTACAAATCTACACAGAACATTGATCTGATGAACTGTAATCTCCCAGGAACTTCATTACATGTTGAATGTAATGTAGAGGATGATGATCAACTGACTGTATATAATTCTAAAATTGTAATTATAAAATTAAAGAACTTAAAAAATTAAACAAATAATAAATACACGTGTACATAAACAGAGTAAAACTAATGAAGACACAAATTATTAATTACTGTGTACATGTATTTATTTAACATATACAGGGTAATGTCTAATTAAGATATCATTATCAGAAAGTGTATAATGTATTTTACACACACAGAGTAATGTCTCATTACGATATCATTATCAGAAAGTGTATAATGCATTTTACACACACAGGGTAATACCTGCTGAAGACATAATAATCAGCTATTGTGTTATTGTACATACATGGATTTATTTGCTATATCCATTCACCTATTTATTATCTTCCATTGGCTTTCTGTGTCTGTCAGTTGTTCATTCTGTTAACCTGAATTCAAAACTACCTCTCACACATTACACAGATTTATAAGTGCAAATAACACTTTATTTACACGTAATGATATGCAGTCATTTTGATTTCACTCTTAATTACTTTTTCTCTTTTGGCTAATTGTTGCAGTGATGAGACTGACCAAACCCACACTGATGCCATTCCAACCAATCCTATCAGAAAGCCGTGACCTGTGTGGTGACATCTTCCAGCAGATGAACTCGCAAGATCTGGCAAAACTGCGAGGCTTGGACTATTTCCCCTTGGGAGATCTTTTGACACTGCCTCAGAACTTTGGGTGAGGGCAACTATCAATAGATTTTAGTCCACAAGGTTATATACCTCAAAATCCAATATTTTAAAATAGTTTTTCCTCAGAAAATTGAATAAATAAACATATTTAACAGAATACTTTCTTACTGAGTGTCTTAAATATAGAAATTGTAAGGAGAAATTCACTATAAAAACACTTGTAAATCAGTTAATGGTATTCACTTGTAAATCAGTTAATGGTATTCACTTGTAAATCAGTTAATGGTATTTTCAAATAGATTTGCTACAGCTACACATTATATGTCAGATTGACTGTCTGCAGCTAAAGTAGTGAATTTGGCTGTTTGCAGCAAAACTAAGTCAATTTGACTGTCTGCAGCTAAAGTAGTGAATTTGGCTGTTTGCAGCAAAACTAAGTCAATTTGATTGTCTGCAGCTAAAGTAGTGAATTTGGCTGTTTGCAGCAAAACTAAGTCAATTTGACTGTCTGCAGCTAAAGTAGTGAATTTGGCTGTTTGCAGCAAAACTAAGTCAATTTGACTGTCTGCAGCTAAAGTAGTGAATTTGGCTGTTTGCAGCAAAACTAAGTCAATTTGATTGTCTGCAGCTAAAGTAGTGAATTTGGCTGTTTGCAGCAAAACTAAGTCAATTTGACTGTCTGCAGCTAAAGTAGTGAATTTGGCTGTTTGCAGCAAAACTAAGTCAATTTGACTGTCTGCAGCTAAAGTAGTGAATTTGGCTGTTTGCAGCAAAACTAAGTCAATTTGATTGTCTGCAGCTAAAGTAGTGAATTTGGCTGTTTGCAGCAAAACTAAGTCAATTTGACTGTCTGCAGCTAAAGTAGTGAATTTGGCTGTTTGCAGCAAAACTAAGTCAATTTGACTGTCTGCAGCTAAAGTAGTGAATTTGGCTGTTTGCAGCAAAACTAAGTCAATTTGACTGTCTGCAGCTAAAGTAGTGAATTTGGCTGTTTGCAGCAAAACTAAGTCAATTTGACTGTCTGCAGCTAAAGTAGTGAATTTGGCTGTTTGCAGCAAAACTAAGTCAATTTGACTGTCTGCAGCTAAAGTAGTGAATTTGGCTGTTTGCAGCAAAACTAAGTCAATTTGACTGTCTGCAGCTAAAGTAGTGAATTTGGCTGTTTGCAGCAAAACTAAGTCAATTTGACTGTCTGCAGCTAAAGTAGTGAATTTGGCTGTTTGCAGCAAAACTAAGTCAATTTGATTGTCTGCAGCTAAAGTAGTGAATTTGGCTGTTTGCAGCAAAACTAAGTCAATTTGATTGTCTGCAGCTAAAGTAGTGAATTTGGCTGTTTGCAGCAAAACTAAGTCAATTTGATTGTCTGCAGCTAAAGTAGTGAATTTGGCTGTTTGCAGCAAAACTAAGTCAATTTGATTGTCTGCAGCAAAGTAAGTAAGTGTTAGATTGTCTACAGCTAAAATAAGTCAGATTGTCTTCAGCTAAAGTAAGTCAGTTAGATTGTCTACAGCTAAAGTAAGTCAGATTGTCTTCAGCTAAAGTAAATCAGTTAGATTGACTACAGCTAAAGTAAGTCAGATTGTCTTCAGCTAAAGTAAGTCAGATTGTCTTCAGCTAAAGTAAGTCAGTTAGATTGTCTACAGCTAAAGTAAGTCAGATTGTCTTCAGCTAAAGTAAATCAGTTAGATTGACTACAGCTAAAGTAAGTCAGATTGTCTTCAGCTAAAGTAAGTGTTAGATTGTCTACAGCTAAAGTAAGTCAGATTGTCTTCAGCTAAAGTAAGTTAGATTGTCTTCAGCTAAAGTAAGTCAGATTGTCTTCAGCTAAAGTAAATCAGTTAGATTGTCTACAGCTAAAGTAAGTCAGATTGTCTTCAGCTAAAGTAAATCAGTTAGATTGACTACAGCTAAAGTAAGTCAGATTGTCTTCAGCTAAAGTAAATCAGTTAGATTGACTACAGCTAAAGTAAGTCAGATTGTCTTCAGCTAAAGTAAATCAGTTAGATTGTCTACAGCTAAAGTAAGTCAGATTGTCTTCAGCTAAAGTAAATCAGTTAGATTGACTACAGCTAGTTTTTTCCCTTGTTTTGTTTTTATAGGTGTATTTTGTGTGTGTGTTTATTTGATTATTCTTGCCTGGTATGATTGTTTCATTTTGTTTTCTCACATTTCCAGATTTTCTGTTTTGTTTTCTCACATTTCCAGATTTTCCATTTTGTTTTCTCACATTTCCAGATTTTCTGTTTTGTTTTCTCACATTTCCAGATTTTCTGTTTTGTTTTCTCACATTTCCAGATTTTCCGTTTTGTTTTCTCACATTTCCAGATTTTCTGTTTTGTTTTCTCACATTTCCAGATTTTCTGTTTTGTCTTACTAGATTCATATCATAGTTTGTTTTGCTCTTGTTGTCACTGTTTCTATTTATTGTTTATTTTAATATGTGGAGTTGGTTTTTGAATTTTTTGAAAAAATCAAAGTGATATGATTGTTTCTGATTTCTCATATTCGCTGACATTGCTGTTTTTCCCCCAGTCATTCTCTGCCAGTTTTATTTTTGTTGTATGTGTGAGTTTGTCTGTGTGTGCAGTGTAAATTCATATCTATGTTTTATATTGTAGTGGGATTATTTTAAGACCAACATTTTTTCATATATGAAGATTAAGCTGACAGTGATATTTTTCAGAATTTGTTTGATATCCAAATTTGTAGAGTTTTTATTTGTTTGTTTTTGCTCTATTTATTTTTCAGACAATGAAAATTAGCTACAATATTAATTCATCAATATAAATGGAAAAAGCATATTGATGTATGAACAAACTGTCATTTTTTTCTTTTGTTAATGTTGCAAATTAACTGTTTTTGTTGACAGAAACATATTTCTTGGTGAAACATTTTCCAGCTACATTAGTGTTCACAATGACAGCAATCAAGTGTGTAAAGATATTACACTAAAGGTAAATTTAAAGACTTTTTTTTGTCATATTCCATTTATACTAAAGGTAATTTTAACAACTTTTTTGGTCATATTACATTATCCAGGTGTGTAAAGTTATTACACTAAGATAAATATTAAAACATTTTTGGTCACATTCATAGTAAAACTTTATATGAATCCTATGACAAATGACAGCAGTTTGACATTCATAATAAACCTTTATACATCAATCCTATGACAAATGACAGCAGCCTGACATTCATAGTAAAACTTTATATCAATCCTATGACACAAATGACAACAGCCTAACAAAGTAAACTTCTATATATCAGTTTGGTGAAACTGTGGAAGTAGCCTCACATACAAAGTAAGCTAAGTCAGAGGTTTCATGCAAATAACCATTGAAAACTAAAACCCAAGCAACAACTTTAATGACGATACACAATAATTGTCGGTATTTTTGTTCAAAAAAAAGCATTCCTCATAAAACTGCTATTGGACAAGCATCAGTGTGAGGAAATGTATATGACCAAAACGACTTTGCTTCATAAACCTAAAAATTAGCAAAAGCATAGTGAAAAGTTTTCGGCACCAGAATTGTTTGTTGTCGTTCTCTGTGACAGTGACATTTTTTTCTTGATGCTTGTTTTTTCAAACATTTTTAGAAATGGATACTTTCTAGAGTGCATTTACTTTTCACACCCCAATTACAAGCTTTGGTACCATTGAATGGATATAAATCAGAATAACACTTTTTAAAAAATAGGTATATGTTTTTTTCAAAAGAAAATAATTAATCACAGAATTAAGTACACAAAGAGCTTGAAGGAAATTTATAAATCTCATTGGTTGGATTTGGGGATTAATACTTTTTGCTTGATAATATACCAAAACAAAAAAAATATACTTTTCTTCTCAGAATGAAATTTTGTGTGTTCAGTATTTGACAGCAATTTTTAAATTATTTTTTTCAGGCTGATCTTCAAACAGGATCTCAGCGCATCAGTTTGTCAGCAGTGTGTCAACAGCCAATTCCAGAACTTCTTCCAGACCACAGCATTGATGATGTCATCCACCATGAAGTCAAAGAACTAGGGACTCACATGTCTGTGTATTTAATTTTATGTGGCAACATTCAAGATATCATGTTTTTACTGAAATTCTAGACATTAGTTAATTGTACTTTGAAATATGTTAATAATTTATGCACTAAAGATTATCTGACTGAATTCAGGCTGAGATAATAATTTATATACTTGCAAATCTAGCCTAGTTCAAAATATTAAACAAATATTTAGGCCATTATTCAAATCACCGCTTAAGGATTTAGAGGATAGTAAAATATTTAACCCAGACTTACTCAAAATTTCACTCAGACATTTACGTTTAATTCAGAACATCACTTAAACATTTAGGTTTAGTTAAAATATCAGTGTTTAGATTTAGTCCAGCAATCATTGTTTAGATTTAGTCCAGCCATCATTGTTTAGATTTAGTCCAGCCATCATTGTTTAGATTTAGTCCAGCCATCATTGTTTAGATTTAGTCCAGCCATCATTGTTTAGATTTAGTCCAGCCATCATTGTTTAGATTTAGTCCAGCCATCATTGTTTAGATTTAGTCCAGCCATCATTGTTTAGATTTAGTCCAGCCATCATTGTTTAGATTAGTCCATCTATCACTTAAAAAAGCACCTTTTGGTTTAATTAAAAACACTTCATCATTTAGATTTAGTCTAAGCATCACTTAAACATGTAGGTTTAGTTTAACACTACTTAAACATTTAGGTTTTATTCAAACCACCACTTAAACTTGTAGGTTTAGTTTAAAACAAAAACCATCTAACCAGTTTTATATTCTGTTCAGAACATCACTTAAGAGTTTAGTTTATTTCGAAATGCCACTCAAACATTTAGGTTTACTTTAAAACATCTTAAACAACTGTTTTAGTTCAAAAACATCTTAAACAAATGATTTAGTTCATACACATCTTAAACAACTGATTTAGTTCAAAAACATCTTACACAAATGATTTAGTTCAAAAACATCTTAAACAAATGATTTAGTTAAAAAAAATCTTAAAAATCTGATTTAGTTCAAACACATCTTAAACAAATGATTTAGTTCAAACACATCTTACACAAATGATTTAGTTCAAAAACATCTTACACAAATGATTTAGTTAAAAAAAGTCATCTAACTTTCATTCCAGACTTGTCTGTGCTGTCAGTTATGCCCAGTCATCAGGGGAGCGAATGCAGTTCAGAAAATTCTTCAAATTTCAGGTTTATTTCCCTTACAACTTCTCGCTTTTGCTATCGATTGTTATTGAATTGCATCACTAATTTTTGCAGTGATTGGTTAGTCCTGGTTTGTTTTTTTTGTTGTTGTTGTTTACATAGTAAGTGTCAGCTTATACTATATCCTACACTGACCTGATTCTGGTCCTTGTGAGTTGTCTGGTTCATTGGTACGACTGGAAATGTAACTAAATTCCTTACTGAAGCAGAGAAATACATGGTGTGGACATCACCTATTATGATCACTGTTTAGTAAATTCAGTTTAGAAAAAAAGATTCAGATGCACAAAACACACTGCTTTTTGTTGATGGGCAATAATTTTTTATTACAACAATAAAAGATAAAAATAGTTGCATCTTGAAAATTCAAGTGCCTCATGTATATATTTATGATTCTAAATTTTAAACTTTTAGGGTGTATCCCTTAAATGACTTTTTGTAACATCATAAAATGTATCTCACATGTATCAATTTTTGACAAGTTATATTTTTAACTATAAGAAGCAGTCACATACCATTTCCTGTCTATAAATGTCACTATCCATGTAACATGACACAAATGTAATATTGTTTACTGAATCATGATCTCTCTTTACATTTATTAAAACTCTCTCAGATGGACTTTATATTGATAAGATCACGCTCACTGAACATAATAGTACTATAATGTTTGCTATGTTCAGTCATTATTTCTCTTTTTCATTTATTAAAATCTCTTCATTTGACAGTAATATCATTTGTAATATTGTTATACAGTGGTGTCACATCTTTTGTGGGATTTACATTCTGATGTCAGCACATAAAGCAAAAATCATGTATAATCAAAATTGGGATGACTCTTAGCACATTGATGAACTATGGATAATGAATATTGGTGCTGAACATGTATAGTCAAAATTGGGATGACTATTAGCACAGAACGATGAATTATGAGACATTGTATATTGGTGTGGAATATGTATAATCAAAATTGTGATGACTATTATCACAGTATAATGAATTGAGATGATGAATATTGATGCAGAACATGCACATGAAGTGATGATTTGTCTCCCTTTGCCCCTGACAACATTCTTGGAGCATTGTCAGGGCTGCTGTCCCCTGTTTCTTGGTACAGTCTGAAATTGTCTAATACTTGGTGTAATTTTAAGGCCTAGTTCCATAGAGGGATCATATTCAGAAATTGTTTCTTCTTCTTTAAATTATATGTAGTTGAATTTCATTGTAAAGCCATTTAAAAACACCTATAAACCTTTACATACAATGTACTAGAATTACTCAGTGTGGGCAAGATGCCTACACAACAAGGCAGCTTTGCCCCCCCCCCCCCCAACAGAGGGTGGTTGAGGGCATGCGCCAAATAGGTGCAACCTGTTTCACCCCTTCTGCCAGCCCTCCACCTCAGATGCATCGTGAGGCTGGGGGATCCCCCAGCCCCCAGAAGCAGACCAAGACCAAGAACATCGTAAAGATGAAAGGTCTATTGCAGCTTCTTGGGTGAGTGTGAGCGGAACAACAACAACAAGATGCCTACACTTTGACAGGCATGTGGGAACTGGAACTAACTAAGGAACAGCAGAATCATGTCCTTAATCTCACTGCTCATTCTTACTTATCCCTCCCCTCCCCATCCCCCCCAAAAGCATATAGTTGAATTTGCAGGATATATTGCAGGTAAAATGCAACACCTCTGTAATATTTTTGTTCTAAATTCACTCATTATCTCTCTGACTCTTTAATAAAATCTCTCTCAGACAAAACGCCCTGTAATGTTGTTGTACTAAATTCAATCATTAACTCTCTGATCACTGATTAAAGTTTCTCTCAGACAGGACAAAACAATAATATTATTGATATATATTTTTAATTTCACTCATTACCTCCCTTATCATTTACTACAGTTTTTCTCAAATTTAAAAAAAAAAGTAATATTATTGTTATAATATTTACTATGTTGTATGATGATCTTTCTGATTATTTATTAAACTCTCTTAAATGTTGTAATATTTTTATTATAATTTTGAGTTCACTCATTATTTCTGTAAAAAGATTTCTTAGATAAATATGTAGTGATAGTCAAAATGGTAAAAGAAGAGATTGTTCAAATAATAAATTGACTTACACACTTTTATTTATTATAAAGAATATTTTTTGCTTTTTTAACAAATTCCTTTTCTCTTCATTGTTCTAGGTTTTGAAGCCACTGGATGTCAAAACAAAGTTTTACAACGCAGAGGTACACACTTGTTTCTTCCATTCCTTCCATTTCTGCTTCTCAGCATGAGAAATTTTTAATTAGCTTTCATTGTCTTTTTATAAAGTTTATGAAGTCTTAATGAAACTTGTTTATGCTTAATTTAATGAAATATTCTGTCATGCAGTTTGATAAAGGGAAGTAACAAATTATTTAAAACAGCCACATTTAAATAACAAAGAATTCACAAAGAACACACTATTAATATATTAATTAAAAATAAAGACTTATTAGGTAATATTGTTTTCATAGTATCTAAATACTAATAAGAATAATGATAACAATAAAAGATGACTTAATAAAGTGTTTAAGTTTATGAAAGTTTTAATTGCTTTAAATGTGTCTGATTATATATAGACTTGATATAAATAATACTGTCAACAGTTGATAACAGTTAACTTTAATATTTGATATACGCTGTGAAATTTTTCTTATATCAACACATTGCATTCAGGCAAAGTGCTAAAAATGCCTGCATATCACACCAGTTAAAATAACAAAACCAAAGAAGAGGATATGGGAATAATGCAATGAAACCTGCTAATGCAATGAAATATGTTATTGTAGTGAAATATGTTACTGTGGTGAGATATTTTAATGTGATATGTTAATGTGGTGAAATATATTAACACAGTGAAATATGTTAATGCATTGAAATGTGTTAATACTGTGAACTTTATTTAACTGTCTTATTTGTTAAATAAAATAATAACTATTTGGGATCTGATATATTTTTTAGCAGTTGTATATTTCTATTTTTTTCCAACGTAAAGAGAATATATTTTACACCAAAGTGATACACCCTTTACAACATTAAACATGCAAATACAATTGTTAATATTAACATCAACATTGAAATATGCTTACTGACTGTCTTAGTCAAATATTTTGAAACTATTCCATGGTCCATTCAGTAAAATAATATTTTTAAAACGCCTGAGCAATTTTGAAATTACCTCTCACACAATGGCACTATCTACATCAAAGCAAGAATGTACCATTGTCTGTTTTATCATTTCTCTTTTATTTGGTGTCAGTATGATGCTAACACCACCTAGTTAATGGTTATTATTATTATTTATTAATCACCCATAATTATCTACAAGTGATGAGTATCTTAATTTATGTTATTAATAATTCTCCAGAAGACACTACTCGTATCTCTCACTTGGCGGATATGCGGGTGCTGTAAAAGTTTTCTCTCTTCCACAACATTAAAGACAAACATTTACCATCACACAATAGGTGGAAAACTTCTTACCAGAGGAGAAGATAAATTTCTCTTTTAATTTATATTTAGTGAGCCTCCATCCACCCACTTTCTTCTCCAACATAAGATTATCAGTAGGTATAAGAAGGTCAATAAATTTATGAAATCAGCAATCAAATATACAAACATATGAATATAATCAAAAGAGTGTTGACATTTATATCACTAAACAACAATGTTCACTTAATGCTGGACAATCATTCAGTTTATCCTAGCAAAGACATAAGCAGTCATTTAACCTAAATACATAAGTTCATGGATATCATCATGGAAAAGAGAGTAGAGTTTTAGAGAAATAATAAAGTCAGTGTGCAACAAGTCACTGCCTTTCATATTTAGGCAAGGTCCCACATGTCCTTTCTAGAGGCACATAACACAACTGTTCCAGAATCTTCGACGCACTCTCCAAGCATGCCGTAGAGAATCGTTCTGAATTTCACAAGCGCTATCAAGCACATCAGGAGGAATGTTCATGATTTTTGCATGCACGTTTACTCAACATACCATCAGGAACATTAAAAATAATCTTTGTAAATTCTCAGGACCAAACTCAAGCCACAATTTCCGCCGTATTGGTACTTGAACAGAATTTACAGGAATCAACTTACAGGAACACAATTTACTGATAAGTTGATGACAGTGCCAGATTCACACACCAACGTGATCTAGTAGAGCACAGTAATCACTGTAGCATGACGTGACAACCCAAAAAGGCCTGCTCTGCTCATAAGTTAATGATTGCCTTTATGACCAGACTCAAGTTATGTTCTTATTCAAATTGATTAAAATAGAGTACCTCTTCAACAAAGAAACTTCTCATTCATCCTCATCAGATAAAATTGTTATGAACAAGTGTGAGACTATTAGTCAGAAAAACTACTCATCCAGTTGGAACTGGTTTGGATTGCATCAGCAATTTTCTAGCATGTTCTCAACTCAAGTTGTTTACTCTGATACTTTCATAAGGAGTGGTCAAGGTCGGGTCACTTTGACAGTTTAACAATTTATATAACAATTAAGTTTTAAAATAGGAATAGGCAAATTTACTCCACCACAGTGTGTAATGTTTGGAAATTAATTATTATTTTTTCTCAAAGGAATGCATTAATATATTTTACTTCATTTTTGTTATACATTGTTGCATTATATAATACAACAAAAACTTCTACACAACTAGATTTTCCAGATTTTTTAAATTAATATTTATTTTCATTTTCAAAGAATTTAATTCCATGTCATTGTAATCTTTGTAACATTGCTCTAATAAATAATATATTACAATAAATTGTGTATATTCAGAATTTTAGCTTATTTGCAAAAGGTCACAATAGTCAAAAATATTTTCTTAAACTGGCTTATGCAGTATTTTATTTGTTCTCTCTCAATTTTATTATGTCCACTGCCATTAATTTGAGAGAAAAAGAAATATAAATATTGTTCATCTGGGAAAATGAAATATATTTCATATTTTCTGAAAGTATCATTTCCTTCATAACAATGTATTTGTGATGTATAGATGTAGATAGATATTCAGAGGCATAAGTAGGGTTGATGGTGCCCAAGGCAATTTAAAAAATGGTTCCCCTTGAAAACTTGTCCTTTAAAATTCAAGCTGAATTCTTATATTGGTACTCAAACCAATTAGTCTTTATAATATCGGTTACAAAATAATAAGGACAAAATACATTTATTGTTAAAAAATAAAATTTATATTGTTGTTAATATATTTTTATAACTATAACCACATACTTATTTCTCACTGTCAATGCCATTTGGTGCCCAGGGCCCCACCCCTAGTTTTGCCACTGTATTTATATAATAGTACTATCTGTCTATCTGCTACATTTTTTTTAGAAGTAGATTTGTATAATGAACATACATTCTTTTAGAAAGAGATTATGTACATTGAACCTTGTTTACTACATTACTGTATGCACACAGAATATATTATATACATGAAATGTAGTGTACATAAGATAGCATATAGGGTGGATTTGCATCAAATACATTTAGCTTATGCAACTTCTGTACACACATGGTAGCAAAGAGAGAGAGAGAGAGAGACAGACAGACAGAGAGAGAGGTTTAAACAACTCTTGCTTCCATTCTAATTGTGAGTGTGAAGTGGGAGGTGTAAACCGGGTGTTTCCTCATATTTGTAAAGAAAAGAAAAAGTTTGTTATAAATTTGATTTCTCATGCAAACACTTTGATTGTATTAACTCATATCCATGTGTGTCTGTGTTTGTTTGTTGCTCGCTAACCATGTTTGATGTACCGACACCAGGACTTTCTAGTAAGTGTGGTGCCAGTGCTTGGCGGAATGCTTGTTATTGCATGCAGGGATGCTACTCTTGCTGACCAAATACTGCTATTTTGCATGCTAGAAAGACCAAACCATTACAATATTAACTAATTATTATTTTTGCCTGGGACAGGAAATATCTTGACACCATTTCATTTGTTCATTAAAGAAAGTAAAGATAAAATTGATTTAACAAAACCCAAGTGAGTAATATATTAAAAAAATAATAAACACCAATTCTCTGAAAGACATCCCTGAAATACTTTAAGAAAATAAATACACTAATAGTGCATAAATCGTTTGTGGATGGTTTTCTGAGATTAATTCCTAATTTGTTGTTTTCTGCAGTTTCACAATCTCCTGTGATTTACCTATATTTGTTGCTCATTTTTCATCCACTTGCAATTATTTTTGCAGATTTATATATTGGTCCTTGTTTTAAATTCTTCATATCTCATGTTCTTTCATACATCTTCTCTTCAGGGTTAATTTATTCACATTATCATATTTTCTTTAATATTTTGCTTACTTTGGTGATGGAACGTTATGTCTCATTCTTTCTACAGAGTCCTGCTTGATGCTTCTCCTTTTCCTGTAATCTTTCTCTCTTTTTCCGTAATCTTTCTCTCTTTTCCTGTTATCTTTCTCTCTTTTCCTTTAATCTTTCTCTTTTCTCAAAATCTTTCCATGCCAATGTATCTTTAACATTGCTTTTTTAAAAAATTTGTAAATTAAGAAGTAAATATTATACTTTATAATAATTGTTAATCAACTTATCAAGGAGTTAAAAAGCATTCTCTTAGTATTATACTTTTTGTATTCTTGTACCCACTAATTTGTTTTTACTCATTCTCTTCCATGGTTAATAATTTTATTTGCTTCTGTATTATTCAGTCATTTTAATATTTTTATATTTTTAACTTTCACCATTCGAATCAGTATTTTCATTTTTAAATTTAAATTTTTTGCTTCAACCTCAGGAGTAATGGGAAGCACCACTGAGATAACTTTTCCATACAGTGTTTTCAGTAGGTAAAGAATGTAATGAATAAATAGAGCAATATATTGCACAGTGTAACTACAATGGTTTACTTTGTTTGCATTGTTTATTCATTAAAAACCTGCTTCAAAGCATTTTAGTTTGAAAAATTACCTTGATGTACATTATTATTATTATACAGTCTTTACCTCAATTAAAACATTTCTTAAAAATTATTAATTTTAAAACCATCATCATCGTCATCATCATCATCACCACCACCACCACTACTACCATTATCATCATCATCATGACTTCAACACATACAGAAAAATTACTACACTTCCATCCCAAATGTTCCAAACCTATGCATAATCATGACAGATAAAAACATTGAATATCCTGATGAGTAAAATATTGTTTATCTTGACAGATGAAAATATTGCATATCATGATGGGTAATAAAATTGCATATCATGATGGATAAAAGCATTGCATATCATGATGGATAAAACAGTGCACACTGATGGGTAAAAACATTGTATATCATGATGGATAAAAACATTGCGTATCATTATGAGTAAAAGCATTGTATATCACAATGGATAAAACATTGTATATCATGACTGGTAAAACATTCTATATCGTGATGGGTAATAACATTCTTTATCATTATGGAGCACTGACAGTGAATAATTAATTATGTATTGAAAGTACTTTGGAATTAATTTTTGTTTATATAATTATTTATTGTATGGGTATGAGTAGGGTTGGGGATTTTAAAAAAATATGTTCGAATATGTATGTTTCTATAAATAAACAAGTTTTTTGTTTCTGAAATACCATAAATTTTGTAAAGAGAACTAGTTTTTAAACAATATTTTGATCCTGTATTGTATAGTTTTAAGAATTAGATCTTAGTCTTCAAGTAGTCATATGAATCTGTAGTCTGTGGTTTTGTCAATTTGAATTAGATCTTAGTCTTCAAGTAGTCATATAAATCTGTAGTCTGTGGTTTTGTCGATTTGAATTAGATCTTAAAGAATATTAGGATTCAGTATTATGTAATGTTGCGAAATATTCATTTGGTAACCTTGTCTTCAGAATGATTCAATATACAAGTGTTAATGTAGTTTTGTTAGTTTACATAATTATTCTTTACTATAACCACAGATGCTGCATGTAGTTTTTGTGAGATATAACTTTAAATGAGTCAAGTAAACAAGCAGAAGATTGTGTTTCAGTCTGATGAGGTTTACCTTGAAGCACAAATTCAAAATATTACACCAGGACCCATCTATATGGAGCGGGTTAGCTTGGAGCCCTCTAATCAGTATACTGCAAGAGAGCTCAACTCACCTGATGGCAAGGAAGGGTAATGTCCCTTTATTCATTAGCTTAGTTTGTTTAAATTAAAAATTACTTTGGAAATATGTTAGTAAGGTGCGATGTTTCTTATGTATAATATTTTTTTTAAAACTACATTAATTTTAAAAAAATTAGAGGAAAAGAAGCATATAGTTTATATAATAATAATAATAGACCCTTAACCTTTCACTACCATATTATGTAGTATATTAAAATGGCTGTCAGTAGAATTCACATACTCACAGAGGGTGGTTGAAGGTGTGTGCCAAACTGGTGCCTGGTGCAACCTTTTTCACCCCCTTTCTGCCAGGCCCCCACCCTCCACCTTGAACACAAGTGTGAGGCAATTTGGTCCCAATGAGGCACTCCAGATCAGAGAACAATGTCTGATGAAATGATGAATGCAAGCTCCAGTGGTGATGTAAAACTGCTCTCAATCCCCACTCCCACCCCCTCCACACACACACCTAGAATTCAGGCAACTTTGAATGTATTTGATATCTTGTTTTAATATTTGAGATATAAAGACATATAAATATATAAACTATGTAGACACAATGATGGGACGCTTTTTGACAAGTTGAGTGAGTTTGTACCAGATAGTAAAATGGTTATATGTATTCTTCATATTCTATTTAAAGTGTGTTCATTACTTTTAATTCTGTTTAAAGTGTGCTCACTGCTTCATACTTGTTTAATTCTTTCCATGATGGCCATTATTGATAGAGCAGCTTTCTCAATGACGCTCATTTAAGTCAAAGCAGCTTCCTATTGACCAGTCAGTTTGCTTAGATCTAACACTCTACAGACGGTGGGGTTTTATTAAATGAGAGCAAAAATGGGTTATGTTTGAACTTTTATATCTCCCACAAAACGAGTCTTAATCAATTTATAATAGTAATAAAATGATTTTATCATTCAAAAATCTATTTAAAAATATACTGCCTCAATGAAATAGAAAACCAATGATACATTTTTTATAATCTAAATACTGATAAGAAGAAATAATTTTTTTTTTTATCCCTTGGTAAAATCTAAATAAAATATATTTGGAAAATTTTGTACTCACCCCAGAATTCTGGATTCATTGCATTGATGATGAAACTAATTAACAATTAACTTTGCACATTCAAGAATAAACATACATGCAAATTCAACACAATTTAGAGGGCCAGGCACATCAAAATATTGCATGCAATATATGCTTTCATTTCTGCTAATGTTGTCTCCTCAAAGTTTGCACAAAAGTATGGGCACCTTGTCGAAATACAGCAGTGTATCTATTGGTATTGCAGATGGTGTCAACCAATAGCGCTTCAGGAAATAAAGAAAAATAACCCAATACTGTTGCAGTGATAATATTAATCCATCTGGAAACACAGCTCCTCTACTAGTTGAATTAACCCATTCCCTGATGGAAGCACATTTTCCCAAACTGCACTGTTGATTACATAAGTGTGTTTCTCCAAACTGCACTGTAGATTACATAAACATGCTTTTTCCACACTGCATATTAGATTACATAAGTACGTTTCTCCCACACTGCACTGTAGATTACATAAGCACGTTTTTGTATACTACACTGTAGATTACATAAGAACGGTTTTGCACACTGCACTGTAGATTACATAAGCACGTTTTTGTATACTACTCTGTAGATTACATAAGAACGGTTTTGCACACTGCACTGTAGATTACATAAACGCATTTTTCCATACTGCACAAGTGCGTCTGAGCGCACTACTCTCTCTGACATAAGCACATCTAAGCACATCTATGTTCAAAAGCAGACGGATTTTTTTACATAATGCCAAATTGAGGTTGATTTCGAAGCCAATCGGAATTTCATTCATTTTCAAATCAGTTTATGATGTCATCTGGCATTGCTTATTTAAAAAATAAATAAAAGAAACGTTTTTACCCATGCTGGCTTCATATCATGGGACCACAATACATTTCTCTCGTCTTCGCACCGGATCACAGAGATATTCAAATGACAGCAGCGCTCGAATCAGTCTACTGACGAAGTCATGCCAACACCTGCATATCAAGTGTAGAAATAGGGATAGACAAATTTACTCTGCCACAAAAAAGCTTAATATTTAACATTAAAACATTCAACATTGCTTTATATTTCACTTCATAGGGAAGTGCAGCTTAATATTTCACATTAAAACATTCAACATTGCTTTAAATTTCATATAAATGCTTGAGTTATATCCACATTTCTCATTCAGTATAATTGGATTTATATTTCACAATACATGTACTGAGTTTCTGTTGACATTTTGTATTAAATTTAGTAATACTTCCACATTTAACCTGAAATGTACTAATCCCTCCGTGTTTTGCATTAAATTTATTAAATTTTGTTAACCTTTTATTGAGTCCTTTGCATTCATGTGTTTTGTGTTTTTTTAAAAAGAAAAATGTAATTTGGCACTGTTTAGCTATATGACCCTTTAATCACTCTCTCTTTATATCCCAATATTCAGCAATTTATTTGGGGGCATAGATTACTTGTCAACAAACGACACTCGTCAGTACCTGTACAGCCTTGCTCCCCGCCCAGAGTTGTACTCGGACACAAAAGTGCTGAAGGGGGTGACCAACATTGGCAAATTGGACATTGTCTGGAAAACCAACATGGGTGAAAAGGGACGCCTACAGACCAGTCAACTTCAGAGAGTGGTAAATGTTTTTAATTCTGAGCTATTATATTTCACAACATTTTATATTTAACACTTTAATTGTTTTTTTCATCAATTTTAGATTAATGATTGCTTCTTTCACCTCACAGTAAAGATTGTTTTATAATATTAGGATCCAGAATAATGACTGATTTTTATAACTTAGGCACCAGGATATGGGGATATTCGATTGACAGTGGAATCAGTACCTGACACTGTAACCTTGGAGACAACCTTCAACATTATCTGTAGGATTACAAACTGCTGGTATGGAATGTATTTTATATTATTTTTCCCTTAAAAAGTTGTCTTTTTTCTTATCACATTATTAGTTATGTTTCCTGGTAGGTATATTTTTTGTGTGTAATATTTAGAGAATGATAAACAAGTGTAGATAATTGCATTCTTGATTTGAGTTTTATTAAGTTTTTTTAATTTTATTTGTATATTTAAAAGCACTGTTGTGTACAGTCAGATTTGAAAGGAACAAACATTGCATGTGTGCAATCAGATTTGATAGGAACAAACATTGCATGTGTGCAATCAGATTGGATATAAAAAAAACATTGTATGTGTGTGCAATCAGAATGGATATAAAAGAACATTGTGTGTTTGCAATCTTCATGGAGAACATTGCATGTTTGCAATCAGAATTGATAGGAAAAAACAAATGTCAGTGTGCATAAAGAAATAAAGAATGGATATGAAAGAACAGTGTGTGTGTGTGTGTGTGTGTGTGTGTGCACGTATGTGTATAAAGAATGGATATGAAAGAACAGTGTGTATGTGTGTGTGTGCGTGTATGTGTATAAAGAATGGATATGAAAGAACATTGTGTGTGTTCATAAAGAATGGATACGAAATAACATTTTGTGTGTGTGTTGTGTGTGTGTGTGTGTGTGCGTGAATAAAGAATGGATATGAAAGAACATTGTGTGTGTTTATAAAGAATGGATATAAAATAACATTGTGTGTGTGCATAATGGATATGAAAGAACATTGTGTGTGTGCATAATGGATATGAAAGAACATTGTGTGTGTGCATAAAGAATGTTGCATAATGTTTTCAGTGAACAAGAAATTCTCTGAATATTAATATTTACATTTAGTGATTTATAAGTAAAGCTACAGTTTAAGAACTGATAAACATTTCCAAGAACCACTTGACTTAGAATGTAGATCTGGGTAGTTAAGCTTACCAAATAACCACTATTATTTTACTATATAAAATTCTAATTGTTTTTGAAAAGCAATGTTGGATTTTTAGTTGTCATATTTCTATGACATATTTAGTACCAATTGATAAAAAGTATACATTGAAATTTTGTGGTGAGGTACAAATAAAATATTAATAATAATACTAAAATTACAAATTAATAAAATAACATATAAAGCAACCAATAGATTCTTGATCATGTTCACCCCATAGGAATACTTATTTATTAATTTTATACTACTGATTATTTTGTTTTCATCATAATTTACTTTTTAAAAATAATGACACATAAACAATGAAGCAAGAATTCACTCAGTCTTTTATATGACGTCATGCACACGAGGTCAGATCTCTGTATTTAGAATCTCTTCAAGATCACGTGATTCAAGCATTTTTGAGCAATCGCTCAAAAATGGCCAGAATAGCTGGTTTCTTTTAACTTTTAATAGGTACAGATATTTTTTAAGTGGGGCTTATATTTTATTGTTTGTTCCAGGTTTGAATATTAAATGGATTGATAAGAGTTTTAAGACAACAATACACTCTAAAATAATTTGTAATACCCCACCCTTCATGTTTACCTTTTTTCTTTCCATTTACGACTATTTCTTCTTAAAACTGAAGCTTAACAGCTGCAGACTTTATGACATCTTAACCATCCAGTGGACTGAAATTGGAACTCAACAGACTTACAGTAGAAGATTTAAAGCATTTTGTCAGAAATGGAAGGAATTTTGGAACACCTTTGTATCAGGTTCCCTTTGTTGAAGGAATTCACTTGTAAAACTTTGTATGCATCTTATTTCCTTAGAAAAAAGAAAACTTTTTGATCTATTAGGAACCTTTTGATAAGATTTATGTTTATTTAATATACATAATTTAGATTAAACATAATTAAAAGTACAGATATTGACAACTGATACTCTTATTGATTTCAAAAGATATATTACATATATTGATTTGCTAATAATTGTACTTCAGTCAATAGACAAAGTAACAAATTTGAAATGACATATTTCTTGATTTGCTAATGAATCTACTGCAGTGAGCGCACAATGGATTTAACACTTGTGCTACACAATTTGCCGTTGTTGGGCATCATCTGGTGTGGAGTGTCAGGAAGACAACTTGGCAAATTGCCACAAAATGAAAGCATGGACATTCCACTCACTTTACTGGCTGTTTCTTTAGGACTTCAGGTAAAACATTCACTTTACTGACCAGAACTATAGGTAAAAACATTCACTATACTGACTGTTTTGTTAGTTTGCATGAATTATACCTTCCATCTCTTAAAGGCATTTAGATTTATCTCTCTGGCGCATTTGCCAATACAAAGTATGCGGTGACCTGAGTGGGTCACAGCCTGACAATAGAAATGAGGGCAACATAAAGGTCACGCGTGGCTAAAAATGAAAAATTTCTCTTGGCGAGATTTTTACTCCGCTGTGACAATGACACACTAGATATAAAGGCATTGACATGTTGTACACAACAATTAGTACAAAGATAATGAAATAATTTGTGCTACACTAAATATAAAGGCATTGACATGTTGTACACAACAATTAGTATAAAGATAATGAAATAATTTGTGCTACACTAAATATAAAGGCATTGACATGTTGTACACAACAATTAGTATAAAGATAATGAAATAATTTGTGCTACACTAAATGTAAAGGCATTGATATGTTGTACACAACAATTAGTATAAAGATAATGAAATAATTTGTGCTACACTAAATGTAAAGGCAATGAAAATTGTACTTGTAACTTTGTGAAATGACATACTAAACATAAAAAGTAATCAGGTGTATTTCCTTTCTGAAAAATGCAGCATGAAATTTTAAGATAATGAGGTGTATTACTTTGGAGTAAGGGTATTTAATAAAGGTAATAATGAAGTGTATTACTTTGGAGTAAGGGTATTTAATATAAAGGTAATAATGAGGTGTGCTTTGTGAACAGTGACTCTCTAAATCTAAAGTAAGGAGGTGGGCTGCTTTGTATGCAATGACACACTAAATATAAATAATGAGGTGTGCTACTTTATGAGAAATGGCATTAAATGTAATGTTAGCAAAGTGTTACCTTTACCTTTGTGAACCTTGAACACACTAAATAAATGTAACAAGGTGTATTATCATTATGAGCAGTAACATACTAAATAAAAGCTAACAATGTGTACTGACTTTATGGGCAAAGACACACTAAATAAATGGTAACAAAATGCATTACCTTATGATGATGTACTATATAAAAGGTAGCAAGGTGTATTTTATGAGCATATATATATAATATAATATAAATATAGAAGTAATATTTTGTACTACCAGAAATGAATTTTGATACTCTAAATATAAAGGTAACAAGGTATACTACCAGACTGAGCATTGATACACTATTTATAAAGGTAGCAAGGTCTACTACCAGAATGTTCATTAATACACTAAATACAAAAGTAGTAAAGTATAATACAAGAATGAGCAATGTTACACTGAATATAAAGGTAATGAGGAGGTTTACTACCAGAATGTTCACTGATACACTAAATATAAAATGTTATACTACCAAAAGTGCTGTATTAATGATAAAGGTAGAATGGTGTACTACAGGAAAAAGCAGTGATACACTTTATATAAAGGTAATAAGGTGTACTACCACAATGAGCAGTGATGCATCAAGGTAGCATGGTGTACTACCAGAAAGAGCAGTGATGCATAAGGTGTACAACCACAATGAGCAGCGATGCATTAAATTAAAGGTAGCATGGTGTACTACCAGAAAGAGCAGTGAAATGCTAAATATAAAGGTAATAAGGTGAGCAATGAATAGATTAAATTTATGATTTAGTAAAAGGGTGTGCATTCACAGCAAAGACTAAATTACAGATTAATAGATAATTGTGTTTCCTGTAGGAGCAATGAAAGACTTGGTAATTGATTACCAAATCTGTATGAACAATGAAAAGAGTATTATATGGATTACTATCTAGCTGTGAGCAGTGGAAAGACTTAATATACATTTTACTAAATATTACTATATGAGCAATGAAAAGACTTGATGTATGGTTTAATAAATACTACTGTATGCGCAATGAAAAGAATGTATGTTTATTAAATATTACTATCTGAGTAATGAAAAGACTTAATGTATGATTTATGAAATATCATAATAAGCAGTAAAAAGACTTCATATATGGTTTACTAAATATTAATGTATGAGCAGTGAAAAGACTTAATGTATGGTTTACTAAATATTAATGTAAGAGCAGTGAAAAGACTTCATGTATGGTTTACTAAATATTAATGTATGAGTGGTGAAAAGACTTAATGTATGGTTTACTAAATATTAATGTATGAGCAGTGAAAAGACTTAATGTGTGAGTTACTAAATCTGTTTGAACAGTGAAAGGATTACATGCATGTGTTACTAGATAGCTGTACATTATGTTTGAGCAGTAAAGAGTTCTGTATGCATAGTTGACTGACTAGATAAATAGTGGTACATTGTATGTGAGCAGTAAAGAGTCTGTACGCATGTTTGACTAGATAGCTGTATATTGTGTGTGAGCAGTAAAGAGTCTGTAGTCTGTATGCATGGTTGACTAGATAGATAGTGGTACAGTGTGTGTGAGCAGTAAAGAGTCTGTATGCATGGTTGACAAGATAGATAGTGGTACAGTGTGTGAGCAGTAAAGAGTCTGTATGTATTTAGATAGATCACTATTCCCAGTGAAGCATGAACATATTAAATGCCTCTAATGTATATTTATTTATTTCAGACAATCTCTGGATTAAGACTGACAGATAATTTTCTGAAGAGGACATATGAACATGATGAAATAGCTCAAGTGTTTGTCATTGATGAAGATACATTTTGAACAACTTTTCTGTAATTATGAAAAGTATTTATGCCAGCATGTTTTTGCTACATCTTTAAATCACACACACAAACTCATGCTACACACACACAAACAACAATTCATGTTGTAAGCCATCTTTCTTTGTTCTTTAGGCATTAAGAATCACAGGTTCAGTTGTTGTCTAGCTTTAATCTACAATATCAGATTTTAACACTCGCTTAATTCTGTGTGATCACCAAATTAACCTTTAATTGAAGTTACAATTGAAATTTTTAACTACATGTAGATTTATTCTTTGTGACTGCCAAATTAAAGATTTTTACTCTTGCAGGAGTTACTTATGTTTACTGTATTAGTGTTTTAGAAAAATATGTATTTATTTTCAAGAGGCTTGGTTTTCTATAATTAAATTAATATATATTAGTGATAGTTGCATGATGGGAAGGGCTTAAAAATAAAAATGCATATGGAAATACATTATTATCAGTAGAAATACAGGCCTCAAGGTGGAGGTTTAAGGGGAAGGAATTGAATGTGACTGTTTATTTGACATAAGTTCTAATAATGATGTCCTTTATCTCTTGGGCTAGTAGCATTACAGAAGTAAGAACAATTGCATAATTTGTTGTCAAACGCAACAAACTCTGCAATCTTCTCTTGTCTTAAGCCTTTGTCCTAACATGGCTATTTCTGTTTAATTTAGCCTATAGGTCCCAATATTTCTCACTCCATATTATTCCTGACAAGCCTGGGTATTGTGATGATAAACTTTCTTTTTAGAGAAATGGTTTTAAAATGTTACTGGATAATAGGATGATAAACTTTCTTTATGGAGAATTGTTTTAAAATTTCACTGAATAATATGATGATGAACATTTCTTTAATGGAGAAATGGTTTTAAAATTTCACTGAATAATATGATGGGAAGCTTATTTTATGGCGAATTGGTCTTCAAATTTCCCTGAATAATAGGATGATAAACTTTTTTTTTTTTTTTGAGAAGTGGTTTTGAAATTTATCTGAATAATATGATGATAAGCTTATTTTTTGGAGAAATGGTTTCAAAATTTCATTGGATAATAGGATGATAAACTTTCCTTTTGGAGAAATGGTTTTAAAATTTCTCCGAATAATATAATGATAAAGGTTTCTTTTAATGGAGAAATGGTTTTAAAATTTCACTGGGTAATATTATGATACACTTTTCTTTATAGAGAAATGATTTTAAAATTTCACTGAGTAATACACTTTCTTATGGGGAATGGTTTTAAAGAACACTGGGTAATATGAATTTAAACTTTCTTATGGAGAAATGGTTTTACAATTTCACTGGGAAATGATTATAAAATGTCAATGGACAATAAGTTTCAAGAAGGATAAAGGTTAAACACTCATATAAACCACATTATCATATTATTATTATAGAGAAGTGTTTTGAAGATCTACTTAATCATTAATGATGTTTATTTCCAATGAAGAAGACTTCCTGTTATCTTTTTCTTGCACCACCAGTACCAAAGATTTTTTGCTTTGTTCAGTATTTCAAAATGACTTCAAATTACATATTGATATAATGCACATACAATTTGTGTAGTTTTTTAGTACATTTTAACTTTTAACAAATTAAAGAACTAGAAATTCTATTTATAGACATTGTAGCTTTTGTATAAAACAAAACAGTAATTTTTTTAAAAGAAAATTTTACTTATATGTGCTTGAAGAGATTGAGAATTGTATGAGATTTCTGGCTGAACTTTAAGCCAATACACTTTTAATTTCTTTTCATCTTGACTTTAGGTAGTTTTTTTGGATATAGATGGCCAAGCCTCACACACATATTCTTTTTTAAAAAATTAAAATAAATCTATAAATAAAAATTAAAACAATAAAATGCTTCAAGGCAGTAAATGGTACTAAGTATCAGCTGATCATAAACTGTATACTTCATATTTAGTTTTAGCTCTTCACGATAGGGCCATATAGTTGTAAACTAGTTATTTATGCTTGTGGTACTTTACATTTAATAGAATATTGAATGTTTTCACCACTGTTTATCTAGTCCTGAGAGTTTGGTGTTAAAAGAGAAATCCTGAGCATGATGATTGCTTATGGTAACAGGCATAATCACCTTAAGAGTTCAGATGTTTAGCCACTTAGCAGTTGTGAGTATATTTATCTCATGTGACCTAATTTTGTTCTGGTAATACAGACTTCATTTTGCTGTTCACATATTGATAGATTCTGACATTTTCTTAAAGGTTAATCTGTTATTCTACTGTTGAGTCACTGCTGTGATGGTAGACTTTATGTTTTGTTGTTTTTTTATATGTAATTATGAATTGGCTGTTTCTTTTTTTCTTTTTAACTCTGTGAATGGCTACATCTTTCTAGAAGAATTGTGTTGTCCTTGTATATGTAATTAACCTCAGACTTTTGAGAGAATCATGTCTGTTTTATTTCTCTTTATATTTGTATGTGTACATGAGTTCTAGATTCAATGTGTGAGAGGTACATTTTCACTGTTATTTATTGAGTGAGAGGTACATTTCACTGTTAATTCTTGTTTGATATACTTCTCTTTATATTTGTATGTGTACATGAGTTCTAGATTCAATGTGTGAGAGGTACATTTTCACTGTTATTTATTGAGTGAGAGGTACATTTCACTGTTAATTCTTGTTTGATATACTTCTTGTGTACATGAGTTCTAGATTCAATGTGTGAGAGGTACATTTCACTGTTAATTCTTGTTTGATATACTTCTTGTGTACATGTTTCTTGTTTGTCACATCTTGTATGAGAGGCCCCTGTGCTATTATAGGAAGTACATTTTACTAATAATTCTTGTTGAGAGCTACACTTATTATTATTTCTTGTGTGAAAGGTACATTTCAGTGCTACTAATGTTGTGAGAGGTACACCTCGTTACTTCTTGCTTGAGAGGTACATTTCAGTGTTACTAATTGTGTAAGAAGTACATTTCAGCATTAATGATTGAGTGAGGTACATGTCAGTGTT
The DNA here is from genome assembly GCA_028829895.1 of Sinotaia quadrata. Lineage (NCBI taxonomy): Eukaryota > Metazoa > Mollusca > Gastropoda > Architaenioglossa > Viviparidae > Sinotaia > Sinotaia quadrata. The sequence goes on along the minus strand of CM054178.1, from coordinate 141,645,778 downwards.
ACAACTTCTGTGAGAGGTACACATCAGTGTTAATACTCATGTGAGAGGTACACATCAGTGTTAATACTTCTGTGAGAGGTACACATCAGTGTTAATACTTCTGTGAGAGGTACACATCAGTGTTAATACTTCTGTGAGAGGTACACATCAGTGTTAATACTTCTGTGAGAGGTACACATCAGTGTTAATACTTATGTGAGAGGTACATTTCAGTGTTAATACTTGTGAGAGGTACATTTCAGTGTTGCTACTTTTGTTAGAGGTACACTTCAGTGTTGCTAATTGTGTGAGAGGTCTCATCATTGAGAGATACACTTCACTCTGTTACTATTTGTATGAGAGGTACACTTGAATGTTACTTCTCGTATAAAAGGTGTGCTCAGTGTTATATTTTGGTGAGAGGTACTTTTGCTTTACTTTTAATATGATAGATACATTCATCATTATTTCCTGTATTAGTGGTAGCTTCAGTTATTTTCTGTATGAATAGATGCTTGGCTATTGCTTTTTATGGATGAAAGTTAAATTTAGTATTTGTGCATAGCTTCTATTCTGAGTGTTTGGATGTTATATGACATTTGTTTATGTCATTATTAAAAAAAAAATCTTGTATAGAAAGTGCATGATATTTATTTTGTATGTACCAAATGTATAATAAATTGACTTTGAAGTGAAATTGTGTCATTTGCATATTTTTTATCAAAATTTGAGTGAATGTGAAAGATGATTTTGTAGAAAATCATGGGAAACTGGAGTTAACAAAGAATGACACTTTCATTTGAATCCCTGTCAGCTGTAAACTGGTATGCACTGATTGTTTTGCCACTGAGAGTGTGTGAACACTGCTATTTCAGAAGATGATTTTAAAAAGGCATGTCAACTGTTTGTACTTTTTTCAAAGAGAGTAGTGTGTATGTCATGTGAACAGTATTTTTTTTTCAATGCTGGTATGCTAGATTAATGAACAGTTGGGGGTTGGGGTGGGGATTGGGGATTTGACATATTTTAGTCAAAGAAAGTTGTGTTAGACATGTGAAGTGTGCAGTTTGTCAGAATATGTACAGCTTGTGAAAAGTACCATTTGTCCAGGAGAGTTTAAAGCAGGCAAGCAGTATTAGTACTAATGGGAAACCTGCCTAGATTTATTACTTATGGACACTTTTATATGCCACTTTCAGGAACTCTTTTAATAACTCTATTCATCCAAGCAACACTATTTCACTCTTGTGTAGCCATCCCATTCACGTGAAGCCATCTTCCTGAAGTGTAACGATTTTACCAATGTCACTCCTGAAACTTTCAACTGAAGTGTAACCATCTGCTCATATATAGCCATCTCTTGTGTAGCTATCTCATCTCTTGTGTAGCCAGTCATCTCACTCACATGTAGACATATAACTCACTTGTAGCCTTCTCACTCTTGTGTAGCCATCTCATTTCTTGTGTAGCCAGTCATCTCACTCACATGTAGCCATATAACTCGCTTGTAGCCATGTCACTCTTGTGTAGCCATCTTGCTCATATACAATCATCTAATTTACAATTAGCCAACTCAGTAGTCTTCTTATTTGCAGCTACCTCACTCATCTGTCACCATCTTACTCACAAAGTAGTCATCTTAAATGCAGCCATCAAACTTATATATAACCATCTGATTTCATGTTTAGTCACATGTTCTTTAAACTGCATTAGGTAATGATATAGATTTAGTAATTAAATGTACTAAAATAAGACAGTAAAGATTAAGATATGGAATTGAAGAAAATACAATTAGTAGTTAGCTGAATAAAACGCTTGTAAATAATTTGTTGATAATTGAAAAAACAACCACATTAATTATATGCAAACAACTTACTAAATGAAAACTACTAACATTGAACTTACAAGGTAATTTAATTTTTTTAATTGGTATACTAGTAATTAACAGACAAACTGCAAACATGGAAATGAATTAAAACATTGTATCATAAACAAAATCAGTGTGTGTTTGGCCTAAAGACACGTGTTTTTCTTTCCCTGACAAAAGAGCTAAGTGTGTGTTTAGTTTAATAGTTTCTGTTCTTTGATAACTATTGTTGAAAAAATACATTATTGTTTATAAAATATGTTCATTAAATGTATATTGTTTGTCTTATTGGTACATATCTATATCTGTGGTAATTTTAGACTAATCTCGAATTTTTGGATAAAATCCTGATGTTTTTATTTAAATCATGTTAAAAGTGGTAACTATTGTACATCGAAATACAAAGGCAGAAATAAAGAGTGGAGGGGAGGAGAGTTGCCAAAACCCAAGCACAATTTGTCTCCGACAAAAGAAGTAAGTTTTTGTTTTTTTAAAAATATTTTGCACTCAAGGAGACAATAAACTAGAAACAATCCCCTTTCTTTGCCCAAATCTCGCCTCCCTCCATCCCCCCCTCCTTTCTTCTACCTTTTGTGTCCTCTAGTTTCTTATCTATTGAGTGGCACCCTGAGTGCCCTTGACTGCAGCTGTGCAACACGCTGGTCGATTGACCTCGCGTGCCGTGTGAAAAGAGGCACGCGTCGTCAGGGGTCACTGAGGTAAAGCGCGGGCGTCTCGTGTCCGGCCGGAAAAACGGGGTGGCGTGTCCTCCTTTGTTGGTGTACATTTTGAAATGACAGCCGGGGAGGAATTATTCACCATAGCTGAGTGGCATGTCGAATTTAGCCACTTCCGGTTTCTTTTTCATTATTAAGAATCTTAACAGTACTTATATTTAAAAAGAGAGTCACCTTTTAAAGTTAAGTTTATTTATATTTAAAATAAATCACAATACAAAAGCTGCAGTGGCTCAAAACACAGCTGGAGTTTGATATAAAGTTAATTTTAAACGATAAATTAAAATTTAGAGAAGGGGTGGGTGGGCAGGAGTATTTTGAAGTTTCTAATCAGCTGTTTGAGTAGATTTCAGAGAGTATGTTTATGTTTGACTCCTCTCTTGAGAGGTTTTCCATTTTTGTCTGTCAAATCTTCATGTCCATGTTTCTTTGGAAAGCCATCTCTTACTTCTTACTGAGAGGTTTTCCATTTTAAAATCTTCATGTCCATGTTTCTTTGGAAAGCCATCTCTTACTTCTTACTGAGAGGTTTTCCATTTTCAAATCTTCATGTCCATGTTTCTTTGGAAAGCCATCTCGATCAATCTGCAAGTAAACACCAGGCTCGGAGACTGTACTTTGTGTGGTGAAGCGATACTTTTTTTAAAAAAAACAAAAAAACAACCCGCATTGCTTTATCCCTGGTGAACACAAACCACGTTGTGTGACGAAAGTGACCCTTTTAAAAAAATCCAGCAACGGAAAACCCGCATCGTTGTAACCCAGAACACAAACCTTGTTAGAAGCCTGCATTATGTGTGGTGAAAGCAGCACGAGAAAAACAATCCATTGTTATAATTCAAGAGAACACAAAGTACTTTAGGAGCCTGTATTTTTTGAGGTGACAAAAAAACAACCCACCCCAATTGTTATAAATCAGGAACACAAACTACATTAATAGCCTGTATTGTGTGTGGTGTAAGTAATGCTGTAATGGTGAAAAGTAATGCTGTAGCCTAGGAGAACACAAACTACATTAATAGCCTGTATTGTGTGTGGTGAAAGCAAGGCTGTAACCTACTAGATTACTAGAACAACTCAATAAAATATCTATAGTATATTTTCAACACACAACAGGGACTGTCTATAAAGTATTTTATTTGAGAGGGGAAGATTGTGGAAAAGTGTGATAGTCGGAGGAGGGAGGGAGTCAATAAATTGCTGTATCATGCATATAGTAGTGTTAATAGTGTTAAAAGTAATGGGATCTGCTGATGTGCTTTTCCAGTCAACAAATACATTCGTATTTTCTAGAATGTTTCAACATGACCAATACATATAGCTTCTTCACAATAATAAATCCATAAAAACACATTTTTCAGACAACAGTTTTAGCGTATTACTTGTTATAACCGCTAAAAACATTTTTGTAAGCATAATGAAAAACAATGAGTGACCTTGTTTTTATAATTTCTGTATTATGCCATTTATTATTACAACTAGGAATATTAGGTGTAGACATTTTTATTGCCTGATGTCAAAATCATTTACGGAGTCAAAGTACTAGACTTTGGGGCGCTTCCATTTACATTAATTGTTGCAAAATAAGGTCATTGTCTTATCGAGTGCGACTAAACATGCTAATTTTATTAATACAGGTAACAGACTTCGATAGGGGGCCTACTGCTCAAGCCGTGCATAAATACTTTTTAAATTCATTTTTAAAAAAAAATATTTATTTGAACTTGTGAGCGTGCATTTGCAGGTAGATTAGGGGTGATTTTCAAATGTTACTTTTAAGCATGACGTACAGGTCGTTGTGACTGTTTTTGACAAGGGAGAGGAAGAAATACACACACACACACACACACACACACACAACTATATGTGGAATATTTTATTTCGATCAACAAATTAAACTGAAATGCTTCACCACTTGATAATTTAGAATTTACAATGAAAAACTTTTGGTATCGCTCAAATTACTGTAACTGAAGTTTTGCACGCAAAGTATAATATTTAAATTAGTTCATTTTCTTTGATCCTAGAAGCCTGATCACATGTGACCTCGTTCACCTTACATCAAGTATGGCCGCTGTTCACATCTGTTGGGAATGATTGTGTCAGGTTTGAGAAGGCCGAGATCTTTGTTTCAGTTTTTGCATTGTGAGCAAGTACCTAACGCCAGCTACCCTGTTTCAAACTTGGCATGTGAAGTAGGAAAGTGGGGTGGCTGGAGGTCGCGTGGGGTGAATCGTGTTTCACCCACGACTTTGTCGAGGTCACAGCTGTCAAATAGTGCACGTGCATCAGGAATTACACAGTAGGTCACAGTGTTCCACGTTATGCTTTTCGAGACTTAGTATGACGCCATTTTTGTTGCAGTTTTTTTGTTTTAAGCCATTCGTTAAGCAATTGGAGGTAAGAATACTACTAATTTGGAATTACTGGCAAGTACTAAAATATGTTCTGCTTAATAAACTTATTGCGTTTACAATTATTAACAAATATCTGTTCTTGTCGGTGTCCATCGTCAGCGAATTCTGCAACCCATTCTTAAAAGTTAATTCGCCATTTATTGCTAAGGCTTCACTTGTCCATCGTCCATCTTGTATTGTTACAAGTTACGCTTGTCATCGTCCATCTTGTATTGTTACAAGTTACGCTTGTCATCGTCCATCTTGTATTGTTACAAGTTATGCTTGTCATCGTCCATATTGTATTATTACAAGTTATGCTTGTCATCGTCCATATTGTATTATTACAAGTTATGCTTGTCATCGTCCATATTGTATTATTACAAGTTATGCTTGTCATCGTCCATATTGTATTATTACAAGTTACGCTTGTCATCGTCCATCTTGTATTGTTACAAGTTACGCTTGTCATCGTCCATCTTGTATTGTTTACAAGTTATGCTTGCCCATTTTCCATCTCGTATTGTTACAAGTTATGCTTGTCGTCGTCCATCTTGAATTGTTACAAGTTACACTTGTCCATTGTCCATCTTGTATTGTTACAAGTTATGCTTTTCCATTGTCCATCTTGTATTGTTACAGCTTCACCTGTTAACTGTTAATCTTGTATTAAGTTGCACTTGTCAATTGTCTATCTTGTATTGCTGCAAGCTAAATAAATGGATTTCTAGCGAAAGAGTGCTTAAGTTCAAATTAAAATTATTACTATAATGACTTGGATTGGCATTTTCCTAGATCATTACATCAGCAGCTAGTAACTTTCATTTCACATTCATTTACATTAAGAGAATATACTCTTGAAGATTGTATAAAGTTAGTATTTTACTGTATCAAGTATGATTTTGTGTTAATGTTCACGTGACCAGAAGCTGTAATTTAATCTACTCTGTATTTTTAAACAGCACACTCATAAGAGATTTAAAAATTAGAGGGCTAACGTCGAAAACTGGCTTTTAAAACAAAGTCTGAGTTTAGAGGGCTAACGTTGAAAACTGGCTTTTAAAACAAAGTCTGAGTTTAGAGGGCTAACGGTGAAAACTGGCTTTTAAAACAAAGTCTGAGTTTAGAGGAGATCTAACCAAATGAAAAGTAATACATGTAAAAGGAGGTTCAAAAGGGCGCTACAGTTTACAAGTGAGCTAAGGTTTACCAGTGAGCTACAGTTTACAAGTGAGCTAAGGTTTACCAGTGAGCTACAGTTTACATATGAGATAAGATTTACAAGTGAGCTAAGGTTTACAAGAGCGCTACAGTTTACAAATAAGCTACATTTGAGAGCTGTGGATTTTTTACGTTTAAAAGATCTACTTATATATAAAAGAGCTAAAGTTTACAAGTGAGCTACAGCTGAGAGTTATGGTTTACAGTGATCTACAGTTTTAACGTGAGCTACAGGTTGAGAACTAGGTTTAAAAGTGAACTACAGTTGAGAGCTACGGTTTAAGGTGAGCTACAGTTGTGAGCTGCAGTTTAAAACTGAGCTACATTTGAGAGTTACTTTAAAAGTGAGCTATAGATGAGATGTACAGTTGTTGTGTTTGTTTTTATTTATTTATTTTTTTTAAAAAGCTTCACTCCAGGGTGGTTAATGCCAATGGAATTGTAAAGAACACAGAGGAAAACAAATATAGAAATGTTCGATTAATTTGTTGCTAGCAAAGATGGCGGTAATGTTATACATTTCAGTTAGTCATTCATTGTATTGCGGGTGAAGCTTATATTTGTATACATATATAGTAATAATTTTAAAAACTATTTGTTTGTTTTTTTCATTTGGAGTTAAAAGAAAAATTAATCCAGAACTTCACATTTACGACAGGCGACAATAACTAAAATAACAAAACCGTTTGTTATCCCAAATATCTGACGTCATTTCACGACCAGGTAACACAAACCTGCGAAGTCGCCAGTCATATGCTCCTATTGTCCTAATAATTTTAATCCACTAATTTTTATAGAGAGATAGCAGTGATATTAGTACTAATTTGTAGGCCTGTTAGTTCTAACCCAATAACTATTATAGAGATAGCAGTGATATTAGTACTAATTTGTAGGCCTGTTATTCTAACCCAAACATCATTATTAGTACTAATTTTAGACCTGTTAGTTCCAACCCAATAATTATTATAGAGAGAGCAGTGATATTAGTACTAATTTTAGACCTGTTAGTTCTAACCCAATGATTTTTATAGAGATAGCAGTGATATTAGTACTTTTAGACCTGTTAGTTCTAACCCAATGATTTTTATAGAGATAGCAGTGATATTAGTACTTTTAGACCTGTTAGTTCTAACCCAATGATTATTATAGAGATAGCAGTGATATTAGTACTAATTTAAGACCTGTTAGTTCTAACCCAATAAATATTATTAGTACTAATTTGTAGCCTTTAGTTCTAACCCAACAAATATTATAAAGAAGTGACATCAATACTAGCCAAGAACCTGAACTCGGTTGGCCGCATTTCCTACTCAGCGCTTGAAACATTGGAGCAAGAACATTAACTAACTAGATTTTAACAGCTCAGCGCTTGAAACATTGGAGCAAGAACATTAACTAACTAGAAAAAGTCAGCCGCGCTGTCGATTTCAAGATGTCGGTAGATTTACGGCGAAGCTGATAGTGGCGTGGCGGGTGGAGACATAAGGGGAGATTTGAATCGTAAGCACGCAACCTGTTTGACACCGTTTCGGGTCAATCAGATGTTTTAAAATACTTTTAAACAATTATTTTAAAGTCATTGCGTGTTTGGGTGTGTGTGTGTGATTATCGATCTTGTCCCGCAAAATGCTAAAATCAGCCTTCTTATCACCATGTTCGTGTCAACTTGACCTTAAACTTTTTAAAGACAGCCTTACCCTCCTCCACCCAACCAAAAGTAAAGAAAAGGAAAAAAAAAATTTCTCGCTAGCATCTCCCCTCAGAAGACTTTTTTTTAATTTTTTTTTTTATCGTGATATAGTTTGGGTCTTGGGTTGTTTCTGGGGGGACTTTCTCTCCTCACTGGATTCTGGAGAGGGGAGACTAGTGTTGTGTTGGTAGAGTTATTGTCGCCTGTCGTACATGTGAAGTTCTGGATTTAATTTTTTTTTACCCCCCTTAGAGTTCCTGTGTGGAATGTAGTGTCACGTGGTTTGTATGGTGATTGTAGCGTTGGAAGTTGCGTTGTCCGTGTTTTGAAAAGTGTTGCTATAGATTTCCTCTGTTTTCTGTAGACTGTGGATTAGATGTCGTAGGTGTTGCTGACTGGTTATGAAGCGTTGCGCTAAAGAAGTGTTGTGGTGCGCTCGGCCGCTGCGAAAGCAAGTCTGGCCGGCAAAGGTGGGCTTTAGTTCGAAATCCGTGGGCTAACGCACTGTTTGTGTCTTACAAAGCCCAGGCTAGTAGCAGCCAAGTCTGTACTTAGTGTGTATGTGCGCCCGGAGTGTTGTGGTGGGCGTCGTCTTTTTCTCTTTTGGCCCTGTTCTGTTGTTGTTGTAGCCTGGTGTTCTGTTGTTATGATTGTTGGTTGATGTTGCTCGTTGTAATGGTAGGACCGTGGGCAAATTATATTCTTGCGCCTATTATTATTAGGGTAAGCACGCGTTGTGTACTATACTTTATATTTATTGTAAAATCATTTGTCGCCAGTATTATTATAAGCACGTGTTGTGTACTATACTTTATATTTATTGTAAAATCATTTGTTGCCAGTAAAGCTAAACAGAGATTGAGACAATCATTTAATAAATGTAAACCATTCGTTGATTATGCTCATATTTAGTGAGTTCATGTAACTATAGAAATGGAAATATTATTGTTTCATGAGTAAGTGTTTCCCCGTGAGGTTTCGTAAATATATATTAGCTTGGTTTATGATGAAAGATTTAAGAGCCGTCTATTACTGTCACCACGAAGCCTTAACGATTATTCGCATTTATCAATATATTTCAGCTGGCCTCTTTTATCAAATTCGACACATATCTTTGGCTACGGACTGAAGTCGTATCTTCACGTTTATTCTAGCGTCACACCTGTCCCTGCCGAGCGGGCGGCGTGACGTCCTTGGCACGGCGAGAGATGTCGCGAATTAACAGGCTCCTCCTTAGCTCGCGACCACTAATTAAGTGAAGAATCACCCAAACTAATAAACTGACCAGAAAATAAAGACAATTAATTTGAACTGTAGTTGGCTAGGGGTGGAGCCGGAAATGTTAATATCATAAATTGTAATTAATCAAAGGGGAAAGATAATGTTTGCCAACTCAAGGCTCGTCAGCTAATAATTTGTCTGTTGCTACATATTATTAATAATTATAATAGTCCCGTAAACTTGGCATAGGACTGAAGGACAGGTTATACCGTCTGGCTGTCGCTAGTATTGGGACTGATATAATAACCTTGATGCTGATAATTTGAGTCTGATACTGCGACAGGGTCGTTAAACATAACCGGACATGTGACACTAGTGGTGGCGTGTCTGTCAAGGGTGAGAGCAGTGGGGCCTTTAGCATCGTGGTGAGCTCTTCCAGAGCGCTGTCAACTTCTGTATCAGTCTTTGTGTCGGTTGACTTGTTATTGTTCGCTTCTGTTTGTATTATTTTTTTTCTTTTGTTTCTGTGTTCGTCTGAGTGTTGGTGATTCTGTGGTGTTTCTTTTTGTCTTCTGCCTTTTTTTTTGTTGTTGTGATTGTTGCTTATATTTTTTCCTCGCTGGTTGCAGCAAATGGAGTCTGCGGTTTTTTTTTTCTCCTCTGTTGTAGTTGTCGAGGTCTGTGAGTACGTTTGTCTGTTTTCCTGTTTTGTCCTCTGTGTAGAGTTTGTTTTCGTTGTATTCGTTTCTTTCTCGCCTGTTTCTTATGCTGACTGTTTGCGTTTCACTGGACTTCAGTGTAGGTTTACAACTGTACACGATGAATGGAGGTGACCTTGAAGAGCCGTGTGCAGTATTAGAGTGTTAGAAACAGCTTGCATAACTTTCCCGTGATCTGATTCACCCCCCTCCCCTTCAGTGTTCTTGTGAAAGAGAATCTAGAGTAAACCGTTTTTGCTTGCTTGTTTTTTTGTTTTTAGCTCGTAGTCACGTGGTGACGTAATTATGTGTGGCTGGTTCCATCGTCGTCAGTTTCAACACCATAAAGTTCGTAGTCGGCGATTAGACTATCATCGGCTTGTAGTTCCCCGTGCCTCTTCTTAAAATGTGTTGTCAGTTTTATTACGAAGTCAAGGGATAGCTTGTAGCGTGACTGGTCGTACTGTTCTGTCAGTTTTATTACGAAGTCAAGGGATAGCGTGTAGCGTGACTGGTCGTACTGTTTCTCCCGCACTGAAAAGGGCTTGGGACTGGGCAGTAGCTTTATCCCAGTCTCTCCTGGTATGGCACGGGTGCGTCTTCTGTCCATCCTTGTTTCGGTGAACTGTTAAATGAGGTGTGGAGCAGATAGTAGAGATGACTGATCAGCTCGGCTACTCGAAGTCGGAACATTGTTGTTGGGAATGGTGGAGTGAAATGTCGCTCCCGACCAGTGCCGAAGTAGGACAGGCAAAAAGAAAAGCACGACTGTTTAAAGACCAAGTGAAATGAAATCTAGGTCAGCCACATATAAGTTAAATCTGTATAAAAGGAGTAACTTCCATTCCTAGAGTCAAGACTGCATTTATTTCGGTTTTGAAAGTCAATATTTCTGAAAGAAACCAGAGCTCTCGTTCATTTGCGAGACTGACTTCTCGCCATAGCAACATAACATGTGACGTCACGATTGGGAACAACAATCCGCATGCGCTGTCCGACATAATTATTGTCTTGCTTTGAATGCGTGGTTTGAAAAATTAAAACATGGTTAAATATTGCAGTGCGTATGGCTGCACAAACAGCGAACAACAACAACAAAAATTAATTTTACATTTCCCAAAGATCAAAAATTACGAAGAAAGTGGATTACAAAACGGAAAAGAAAAAACTTTCATCTGTCAGCACAAATGGTAGTGTGTAGTGAGCACTTCCAAGAAGAAGACTGAAATGCAAAACAGACAGTCTTTCGTGAAAGTTTAGCAGTGACAGGCGTTGAATTGCCAAAAGTTAGACTTAACCAGTTTAAAATCAGTCTTTTCGGGACAGTTTAGAAATTATTTTAAATATAATTTAGATATACTGAAATAAATTTAACTAAAATATTTATACCGTTCTAGTTACTTTAAGGCTGCCTATAGGACTAGTGAAGCAATGAATCGCATCGCCACTCGCAACAAACAAAAATCAGATATACTGAGACTCGCAACAAACTATATACTGAGATATACTGAGACTAGTAGCAAACAAAACCATACTGAGACTCGCAACAAACAAAATCCTACTGAGACTCTCAACAAACAAATTGTGCATACCAAAGTTTAAGAGTCTGTTTACGTAGTGTATACCAATGTTTAATAAGAAATCTATTTTTTTTAAAACAACTGTCTTTGCTTGCTTTAAGAAATCTATTTCGGAAGATTATTGATATTGACAAGTGGGTTTCTTAGATAAAACATAATTTCAGTTGCTAGTTGTGTGATATTTACTTGTATGTCGATATCGCGACACAACGCTAAAAAGAAGGTGATGGTGGTTGTGGGGGAGAGGTTTTCAACGCGTATCCTGACTGCGGCATTTTGTCGCGTGCATCAAGGTCGTCACCAACAGAACGGCGATACGCTGGAGACAGCTGCGGTTCAAGCAGGCAATCACCGAATCTCTCCATGCCGAATGCTTTCTTTCTTTGCAGGTAAAAAGGCAGAAGGCAGACTTGTAATCAGTACGGCACCTCCAGTCCCGCCTGGCTTGACTTGCTATTTCGTGAGGGTCCCATTTATCAAGGGCAGAGCACCCCTTTCTATTGTACACTCCTTGCTTCAGTAGTTTCCCTTCCTCTCCACCGTCTGACTCGTCCGTTTTCGCTTCATGTGTACTTGCGAATGCTTCAATTGCCTTTCATGCTAATCTGTTGGATGAATGGGCAAACTGTTTACGAGAAATTTACAACAGATATTTGTTCATTAATTTTTTTTTTAATGTGTTGGCTAAATATGAGAAAGGAATATGAGGCAATTATAGAAACAATGCAACAGGATCTAACCAACGTAATTAAATAATTAATCAGCATGCCTAAAAACTAGTCAACAAACACAGTCATAACACCAAACATCTAGCCAACTAAGGACCATAAATTTATACATATAATAAACATGTTATGGTACTGGATGTGTGCGGGTTTAAGAAAGAAAGTACTGAACAGCTAGTAACTAAATCTAACTGTCAATACTCATAGAGTACAGCTAGCAACTAAATCTAACTGTCAATACTCATAGAGTACAGCTAGTAACTAAATCTAACTGTCAATACTCATAGAGTACAGCTAGTAACTAAATCTAACTGTCAATACTCATAGAGTACAACTAGTAACTAAATCTAACTGTCAATACTCATAGAGTACAACTAGTAACTAAATCTAACTGTCAATACTCATAGAGTACAGCTAGTAACTAAATCTAACTGTCAATACTCATAGAGTACAGCTAGCAACTAAATCTGTCAATACTCATAGAGTACAGCTAGTAACTAAATCTAACTGTCAATACTTATAGAGTACAGCTAGCAACTAAATCTAACTGACATCAGTACACATAGAGTACAGCTAGTAACAAAATCTAAATGACATCAATACACAATAGTTAGACAATAGCTAGCAACTCATTCTACCTGACATCAATGTCACAAACAAGTACGTACAGAGACTGAGTACATCGACTTAACTGCAATACGTATTGTCAAGAAAACGTCACACAGAGACAGGCTACCTGACAGCAATACGTATTGTCAACAAAACGTCACACAGAGACAGGACTAAATCTACCTGACAGCAATACGCATTGTCGACAAAATGTCACAAACATGTATGTCCAGAGACTGGAAAAAAAGAAGTCAAGATAGATCGAAACGAAGCAAACAAAATGACAACAGATTACCCAAACACTCTGAACTGTTGGCAGTTAATTTTTATTTTCACCCTCTACCTATGAAAGGTACACGAAACAATTAGAAAGATACATTTTGTTTTTTAAGGAGCCATAAGACGTTCACTGAACTCAAGAGAAATAATTTATAATGTGTAAAATTGATCGCTAGAAAAGAATCTGTAAACATAACATGGCAGCAATTGAGAAACAACAATAATTACCGTGTACTTAATGTTACATGCTACAGTATAAATATAATTATAATATAAATTAAACTGTGTATAAATAATTCTTAACACTTTTATAAAATGTCAATAAATTCCCTAAAACAAAGCAATTTCATGAAATCAGTGAATTATAATCATGAACATTTCAATTATCTTGAATACGCACTCACGAAAATACTCTTTAGTATTCAAAGCACATCTTGATGTCAAAACTGTATCACTGTTATCTTGAACACGCACTCACAAAATACTCATTAGTATTTCAAGCACATCTTGCTGTCAACACTGTATCTCTGTTATCTTGAATACGCACTCACAAAATACTCATTAGTATTTCAAGCACACCATAATGTCAGCACTATATGCATCATGCATTTTAATAATACTCTTGTACATTTTTATAAATTTCTCCCGCTTGATTCACAAAAACAAAGTATTTTTCTTCAAAATCATAAAACCCCTCGCATATGTCTCTAAAGCGATTTTTTAAAAAAGAATTATTTTTTGCACAAAACACACAAACTATGTGATATCTCAAAATGCTTTTCGTGTCCAATATAAAACTAAAGCGCACAAAACACACAAACTATGTGATATCTCAAAATGCTTTTCGTGTCCAATATAAAAGTAAAGCGCACAAATTAACAACCCATGCGACGCCCATTTATGCGCAGTACAAAATGATGCTCGACAAACGTTGTTCCAAAACAATAACTAAAAAGAACAGGACAAAATTTGTCTCAAGAAAAAAACAACAGCTCGATAAACATGGTCTCAATAAAAAGAACAGCTCGACAAACATTGTTCCAAAAACAATAACTAAAAAGAACAGGACAAAATTTGTCTCAAGAAAAAAAACAACAGCTCGATAAATATGGTCTCAATAAAAAGAACAGCTCGACAAACATTTTTTCAAAAAAAGGAACAGCTGACAAGCAATGTCTCAATAAAAAGAACAGCTCGATAAACATTGTGTCATTCGCAACATGCACACGCCCTTGTCATTCGCAACATGCACACGTGCTTTTCATTAGTAACGCACTCAAGTCCTCTTCATTAGTAACGTATACTAGTCTTTTTCATTAGTAACGTATACTAGTCTTTTTCATTAGTAACATATACAGGTTCTTTTCATTAGTAAAGCATACACGTTCTTTTCATTAGTATCGTACAGTATTCCTTTTCATTAATAACGTACACGCGTCCTTGTCATTAGTAGCGTACAGAAGTAATTTTCATTAATAACGTACACAAGTCATTTTCATTAGTAACGTACACAAGTCCTTTTTCATTAGTAACGTACGCAAGTCATTTTCATTAGTAACGTACACAAGTCCTTTTTTTCATTAGTAACACACACAAGCCCTTTTCATTAGTAACGTACGCGAGTCATTTTCATTAGTAACGTACACAAGTATTTTTCATTAGTAACGTAGACAAATCCTTTTCATTAGTAACATACAGAAGTCATTTTCATTAGTAACGTACACAAGTCCTTTTCATTAGTAACGTGCTCGAGTCATTTTCATTAGTAACGTACACAAGTATTTTTCATTAGTAACGTACACACGTCAATGTCAATTGCATCATACGCCATTTTCATTCGTAACATACATAAGTGTGTTTTTCATTCGCAATGCATACTAACAATAACTACAAAAATCTTTATTCTTCTTCTAGCACCATTTGATTCACGCATCCTGATGTAAAATAAAACAACATTAATTACAATCGCAACCATTAACAATAATAACAATTCACCACGTACGTATACAACAATATATAACCTAAAACCCCACATTAATCGAATCAATCACAACATACAAAACAAAAATGCGACATCTTTGAAAAATAAAAACACAGCAGCATCCATTCATTTTGCACAAGACGAAAATGATATTAAGTTACATTTTATTCATCTACTTCTACATGTCAAACAATAAATAGCATTTATATTTATTTGGGTGAAGGAAAGAGTCCACATAGATACGTTTACCACAATAAATATTTATTTGTTGTAGGAAGAAAACAATTTATTGATTTACAATACACGATTATTTGCGTTATGAAGGAGAAACATCTATTGATTTGAAAAAATAAATTATTTATTGTAAAGAGCCAAACAAGCAACAACAAAGTCCACAAAACAAAGCAACATTCTGTTCATTTGCAGTCTACATGTATAACAACATTACTTCCCTTTAGAAATTAGAATAATGCACTCCGATCGTTCGCAACATATAAATATGTACAGTAATAAATTACCTACACTTTTTTTTTGTTGGTGAAAGAACTACACAAAGCCCATTATATTCCTTGATAGAAATCACACACAACAGTAAATTACAATACAAAACTACACAAAACCCATTATATTCCTTGATAGAAATCACACACAACAGTAAATTACAATACAAAACTACACAAAGCCCATCATATTCCTTGATAGAACTCACACACAACAGTAAATTACAATACAAAACTACACAAAGCCCATTATATTCCTTGATAGAACTCACACACAACAGTAAATTACAATACAATTTGGAAAAATAACATGCACATATACTACCTATAGCGTCACACCAACAAAGTTTCAGGTTTTGGAAAGTCCGCTCTTACACAGAAATAATGCACAATCACACTTATTTGGAAAATCCACTAATACACATAATTAATGTACCAATACAGACTCAGTGATTTGTAAAGTCCAGTAATACATAAAAATAGTGTACCAATACAGACACACTTATTTGGAAAGCCACTAATACATAGAAATAATGCAACAACACAAACACACTTATATGGAAAGTCTACTAATATACACCAACATAGACACTTATTTTTGAAAAGCCTACTTCAGTACAAAATATTGCAATAATACTAATAATAAACACCCAAAACAACACTACGTTATATTTTGAAGAAAAAGTCCACACTAGTAATAATTAACGCACACAGCACAAATGATATTGAAAGAATGTCCACACAAGTATTAATTAACGCACACAGCACAAATTGATATTGAAAGAATGTCCACACAAATGTAAAATATCACACAGAGCAAATCATGTTTGGAAAAAAGTATTAACGTTTGTAGTAGCAACAAATTGGTATTTCTTAATATAAAAATAATATCCATACAACAACATTTACTCTAGAAGAATTTTTTAAGTTTACAAGTGATACTCAATATCATGAAATTTGAAAATACTCTATTCTTAAGCAACTTGAAACATACAGCAGTACATTTTTCACATTGTTCATATTTCACAAAAAAACAAAAAAAAAATCAAACAGAAAACATTAATTAATTGAGACGTTTATTCACCCCAAAAGATATTTTGCAGTGAGCATACTATTTATTGATAGAGTGGTAACAAGTAGAGATATATTAATTACTTATAGTAATCATACGACATTCACAATTATAACAATCACACTGTATTCACACCCAATTATAGCAATCACACTGTATTCACGCACAATTATAGCAATCACACTGTATGCACGCACAATTATAGCAATCATACTGTATTCATACACAATTATAGCAATCATACTGTATTCATACACAATTATAGCAATCACACTGTATTCACACACAATAATACCAATCACACTGTATGCACGCACACTTATAGCAATCACACTGTATTCACGCACAATTATAACAAGAATGATTTGAGCTTATACACTTTTAGATTCAATTTCACACCGGTTCACATTCCATTATCTACAATACATGAAATACGTGTTTGGACTTAATTTTTATTTTCATCTCATTTTTTAACCTTCTCACCCTCTCCTCTCTCGCTCGATGTCAGTTACACACACATTATTACTATACCCAATTACTCATACACACATTATTATTATACCCAATTCATTTATTCACACATTATTACTATACCCAATTCATTCATTCACACATTATTACTATACCCAATTCATTCATGCACACATTATTACTATACCCAATTCATTCATGCTACTTCTTTGGATGAAAGTAAATTATAACTCGTACACATACACACACTCTTTTACCCGCAAATGTATTTAAATATTTATTGAACAACAAGACAGTCATTAAAATTTCTATAATTACATATTGCACTGTTCCGGCCAGGTCATTAGTGTCACAAAGCTTTGAGAGCATAAATGACAACCCATGGAAAATAGAAATAATCCTTTGTACACATTAACATATACGCGTTAGAAACTACAAACTACAAATGATACGTCATTTCACACAATGATATTATCTTAAAGATGGCTGATTAGAAGCATGGATAATCTATTTAACTTGCATGTAAATCTGCAACAAACACACCTATCGAAGCGAACCTGACAGCAGCCTTTCAAGTCGACAGGTGGCGGTGTTGTCAATAAAAAACGTTTTATTATTATTAAATTTTATTTTTAATGGCCTATGTGTTATCATTGATCTATCATGTTATCAGACGTCAGATTGCAGTGGATTGCAGAAGACATGATTTCAGTAGGTTGCAGACGACAAGTCGTTGATTTCATAATTATGCGTCCCAGAGGTCGCTGTAATCATTTCTGTTCTTGTGTTCATTTGTATCGATGTATTTTGTGTTGTGGTTTCATGTGTGGATGTGTTTGTTTATGTCGAGATCTGTATCATGTGTATGTGTATACATGAATGTCTAAAGATACACAATTTCATGTCAAGATGTATTTGTTGCAAACTTAAAAGCAAATTATCGAGTTCATCCATTTTAAAATCGCCCTTCTAACAAAAATGCTTAATCAAAGGCACCCACACTAGTAATTAACTAGCACTTTTAATGCACAAGACTTGCATACACTCAAAGACGCCTGTTGGAGTTTGTTCACATTTCACAATTTTTTGTCTTCAGTCCTTCATCAGGAAACTGTTGGCTGTTGAATATCATTATTCACTGTTTGACAGGAAACGAATGGTTAAAAAAATTATCTGGCAAGAAATACCAGGTACCAAATCTTTACTGAATGCTTGAAGGTAACAATTTGGGTTTGTTTTGTTTTAAAAAATATTGAAAATATTGATTGTAGACAGAAGAAAGTGGTTTATTTTTAATTATACCAAAAGCTGAAATTCTACCTGTCTATAATGACCCAGCAACACTGAAGAAAAGTCATAGTTAAAACACTATTCTAGACAAAATAAATTTAAGGCCTAGTTATAAACAATATTATAGACATCATAAAATTAAGACCTAGTTATAAACACTATTATAGACAAAATAAAATTAAGACCTAGTTATAAACACTATTATAGACATCATAAAATTAAGACCTAGTTATAAACACTATTATAGACAAAATAAAATTAAGACCTAGTTATAAACACTATTATAGACATCATAAAATTAAGACCTACTTATCAACACTAGTCTAGGCCTAATAAGTTTAAGACCTATTTATCAAACCTATTATAGACATGGTAGCTAAGTCTTAACTGTATTCTGTTAGTATGTTGGGAGTTAACTGATCTATGCACAACTAAGTCTTAACTGTATTCTGTTAGTATGTTGGGAGTTAACAACTGATCTATGCACAGCTAAGTCTTAACTGTATTCCGTTAGTATGTTGGGAGTTAAGTGATCTATGATTGTATAGCTAAGTCTTAACTGTATTCCGTTAGAATGTTGGGAGCTAACAGTGATCTATAATTGTATAGCTAAGTCTTAACTGCATTCCGTTAGAATGTTGGGAGTTATGTATAGCTAAGTCTTAACTGTATTCCGTTAGAATGTTGAGAGCTAACAGTGATCTATGCATACAAAACATCGGTAGGCCTTATTAATGAAATATCCT
Organism: Sinotaia quadrata; assembly: GCA_028829895.1. Taxonomy (NCBI): domain Eukaryota; kingdom Metazoa; phylum Mollusca; class Gastropoda; order Architaenioglossa; family Viviparidae; genus Sinotaia; species Sinotaia quadrata. Next base: position 141,626,716 of record CM054178.1, on the reverse strand, counting down.
ATTAAGACAATTAATGGCGATCTAAACAATGATAGATGTCAAAACATCACTCGCTTGCTGGTCGTATGGATACCAAAACATCAGGGTTATCTAAGACAATTATTGACAATCTAAACAACGATAGATGTCTAAACATCACCTACTGTTCGCATGGATACCAAAACATTTCTAATCAACCGTCGATTTAGGTTTATATTTCGAGAGGGAAAAAAATTACGTGATAATTACTGTTATAGCAAACTCTTTTAACAATAGATCGAAAGTTTGTATCATCAAACCCGAGTGGTCAACTTAGAACGCTTCTCGTCCATTTCATCCAATCAGATTGCTGATTAGCAAGATAAATGAATTCAAAACGTTGTCCATATGCTCAAACTATGAAAAGTCCTTAACAGCCAACAATTTTCCAGAACCAATAGTTGAATGACCTGAGTCAGTGCAAAAGTATCAACAAACTATGACTCCAACACTGAAAGATGTGCGTGTGTGTTTCACTATTGATTTACGTCTCTCTCTCTCTCTCTCTCTCTCTCTCTCTCTCTCTCTCTCTCTCTCTCTCTCTCTCTCTCTCTCACTAAATAAACGCTACAGTTTCACAGTATTTACACCAATAAATTGCAAATATTATTCGTATATATTATTATGCATTTAAGTTTTATATTACATAGTGACTAGTCAGACTCATCATACAAATAGTACTTATTTTGTACATCGACATTTCAAACCAATAAATATTTTACACTACTAACACAATTTGTACATAAACACTTAAATATAAAAATTTGTATTTCATTTGTACACAGAAATAAATTTGATAACATTTCACAGACATTATTATTATTGTTTACTGCAAGTGTTGGTTATCGTAGGTAAGTTACATCAACACATTCAAATAAAGCGCAATAATATCAGTAAAAATAATTTATAAGTTTTCTTCTCTACATATTCTAGTGCAACAATAAATGTAGTAAAAGCTTATATAAATACTAATGAAGTACTGAAGTCACGCATTCTTTTCTTTTTTCTTCTTCTTTCTCTCTCTCTCTCTCTCTTGATAGTATCATTGCATGATACACACCATTGCAGTTTACAGGCAGTAGTAATAGTTTGAAAATTTAAAGTTGCTACCTTTTCCTTGCTACAGCATATGTCTTAATCACGTGACAAATTTGATTGTGAACTAGGTCACATGGACACGTGTTGTTTATACATCTGTAATATACCAGTCGCCAAACTTAAGTGTGATTGTGAGAAAAGTGACAATAAAACTGAATGTAGGACAGCTTAAGGTGCTCAACAGTACTGTCCTCTCAAATCTTAAGATCACGAAAAAATCTCGTACATTGCTTTATGACTCGAGAGAGAACACCTCTTCAACATGATTGTGTGTATAGGTTTTTTTTTTTTTTTAAAATTCTGATATGTGCTGACAATTAAAAGAAAAACTCCAAGCTTTCAATGCATGCTGCAATACTTTATATTTAACACGAACTTTTCTTCTATTTTTGATTTTTAATTAGTAGACAAAAGTCAGATTGTGTTTTGGGGGAATCTTAGAAACCCTTTCTTTCTTTCTAGCCTGCCCTCAGCCCTCTTAGTACGAGGAACTGTTCAACGCGAAATGCAGACAACACCTGGTAATTGCCATGGTGATAGACAGAACGAATCGATAAAATACGTGCTTGAACTAACAGTGCTCGTTGCTGCAACTGTGACCATGTACCACGCCCGCTGTGCTCGCGATTCGGACAACTGCGTTCGAACTGGTACTGATCGATTTTTGCGTTTGACGTGGCGTTCACAACTGGTTTGAAAACGAATTTGCATGTGAAGTCTAGCGAAACGAAACAGCATCCTTGCAATATTACTATGCGCAATAATCGTAGATCAATTTTCAAAACAAACTAAACCATACCGAGAGCGATAATATTAATTGACAGCTTGCAAGCTGTAAATGTTAAACTATTTAAAGCTCTAACTAAGAACGCTTGGGATCAGTGAAGTTTGTGCTCTAGCAATCTGATCTGCAGATCTACAATTACTGTCGCTTCCATGGTCTCAGTTCTATTACATGCTTTTTTTGGTCGTGGTGCTTAATATTTTAAATCAATTTCGGATTCAAGTCAAGAGTAATCAGACACTTTATGCCGACGCCAAGATGACGAACACAAATCCCGAAGAAAGATTGACCTGGCGGGCTAAAAATAGTTCGGTGCAGAAGAAGATCGATAACCAGTTTGCCGTTGTGTATTAGGTGGTAGACAGATTAGGGACAAGTGTGAACAGTTCGCTAATAAAAGCAAGATGTTTTGGCAAAGTCTGTGTACTAAATAATAGCATTAAAAAAATAGAGAATTTTCACTGAGTTTAAATAATTCATTGCTTTGTAAACAAAATCAGTGGTGGTTAGAAATTTTCATCGACCTACATCGCTACCAAGTGTTTATACTGTTTATTTGGACTATAATTTTTATTTTGTGTAGTCTAGTGTTTATTTTGTTAGTTTACCTTTTATTTTGTTTTGTTTACTGTTTATTTTGTTTAGTGTACTGTTTATTTTGATTAGTTTACTGTTTATTTTGTTTAGTTTGCTGTTTCTGTATATTTTATTTAGTATACTCTTTATTTTGTTTCTCTCTTTGTAACTGGGACGCTTCGTAAATAAATATATGTACGACTTTGTGAAACAACTGGTTTGGCTAACAATTGGTATAGACTTTTCACGCTTGCTGACCAGTAGTAAATTTAAGTTGATTCATTGTGAAACAACTGAGTATACTTGTTTGGCTAACAATTGGTATAGACTTTTCACGCTTGCTGACCAGTAGTAAATTTAAGTTGATTCATTGTGAAACAACTGAGTGTACTTGTTTGGCTAACAATTGGTATAGACTTTTCATGCTTGCTGACCAGTAGTAAATTTAACTTGATTCATTGTGAAAAACCTAACCAAACCATAAAACCCAAACTATTTTACCTGTTGTTTGGGTGGTGGAATTATTACTTTTATTTTTGAGTAGGGAGATAACGGACTGACCTAATTAAAGCAGTTGACTCAACAAAGGAAACCTGACAAATTGAGGACTATGAATTGCGGGCCCGTGTGCACTACAAGTTTTGTAGCCGACTCTATGTGTCTTAACATACTATATGAAAAGAATTGTTGTTAACTAGACAATGAGCATTAGTAACAAAACAAGAGCCATTACTAAACAGATGATGTAGAAATAAATAATTAGTCAAGAACCTTTATGAGATTGATAGGAACCATTGCAAACGCACCACGAATAATTTGTTAAACTACAATTTTCTAGAGTTTTGTAGCATAGTTGGAGTACTTTGTGAAACTAGCCAATCAGTGTTGATTGTCAGATCTCCAGTTTAAGTAGTACTACATCACTGTTGATTGTCTTATCTCCAGTTTAAATAGTACTACATCACTATTGATTGTTGGGTCTCTTAATCGTTTTGTTGGAGCATAGTGACGAATATATAATAATTTCTCTGATTGGCTACTGCACCTAGAGATAATTGTAGCGAATGTATTCATTTCTCCGATTGGCTACTGCGCCTAGAGATAATTGTAGCGAATGTATTAATTTCTCTGATTTGCTACTGCGCCTAGAGATAATTGTAGCGAATGTATTAATTTCTCTGATTTGCTACTGCGCCTAGAGATAATTGTAGCGAATGTATTCATTTCTCTGATTTGCCACTGCGCCTAGAGATAATTGTAGCGAATGTATTCATTTCTCCGATTGGCTACTGCGCCTAGAGATAATTGTAGCGAATGTATTCATTTCTCCGATTGGTTACTGCGTCTAGAGATAACTGTAGTGCTATTAATTTAGAGACAGCATAAGGATTATAAATTGCTAAATTAGCCATTAAATCTAAACACAATTGTATTAGCCATAAAGTCTAAGGTAATATTGTACTGGCCATTTAATCTAGAGATTTGTAGTTGTCAATAAATTTACAGACAGTTGTAGTGGTTAATATATCCAAAGATCGCTGCGTTGGCCATTAAATCTAGAGTTATAGTTGTCAATAACTTTACAGTTTCGGTTAATATATCCAAAGATTGATGTATTGGCCATTAAATGTAGAGAGTTGTATTTGTCAATAAATTTACAGTTTCAGTGGTTAATATATCCAAAGATTGATGTATTGGCCATTAAATCTAGAGAGTTGTATTTGTCAATAAATTTACAGACAGTTGTAGTTGTTGACATATTCAAAGATCGTTGTATTGGCCATTAAATCAGAGAGAGTTGTAATTCTTAATAAATCTACAGACAATTGTAGTTCTTAATACATCTACATACAGTTGTAGTTCTTAATACATTTACAGACAGTTGTAGTTCTTAATACATCTACATACAGTTGTAGTTCTTAATACATCTACAGACAGTTGTAGTTCTTAATACATCTACAGACAGTTGTAGTTCTTAATACATTTACAGACAGTTGTAGTTCTTAATACATCTACAGACAGTTGTAGTTCTTAATATATCTACAGACAGTTGTAGTTCTTAATACATTTACAGACAGTTGTAGTTCTTAATACATCTACAGACAGTTGTAGTTCTTAATATATCTACAGACAGTTGTAGTTCTTAATATATCTACAGACAGTTGTAGTTCGTAATATATCTACAGACAGTTGTTTTTCTTAATATATCTACAGACAGTTGTAGTTCTTAATACATCTACAGACAGTTGTATTTCTTAATATATCTACAGACAATTGTAGTTCTTAATACATCTACAGACAGTTGTAGTTCTTAATATATCTACAGACAGTTTTAATGACTAATGCATCTCCAGATAGTTGTAGTGGTTAACATATCTGGAGTCGTAGTATGCCTGCAGATGTTACGCAGTATATTCACTCACCCAACAACACCAAGTGACAAGGCAACAGCTTGTAGTCAATGCTGGGAAAATAAAGAAAAACATTTTCTTTTAAAATACAAACAAAAAAGAACATATTTTAAACTTAAATAAAATGTTTTTTAAAAATAAAAAAAAAAGAAAAAGAGCGACATTTCCACGCATTGTTAGCCTACTTTCTTCATAACCCCCTCCCTTTGACAGTTAAAATGCAACCTAGATCTATCTATCTATCTATCTATCTATCTATCTATCTATCTATCCATCCATCTATCTATCTATCTATCTATCTGTCTGTCTGTCTGTCTGAATGTCTATCTATCTATCTATCTGTCTGTGTGTATGTATGTCTATATGTCTATCTATCTATCTATCCGTCCGTCCGTCCGCCCTCCCGCCCATTTATCCATCCATCTATCTGTTTGTCTGTCTGTCTGTTTGCCTATCTATGTGTCTGTCCATATATTTATAATTGTATTGATTGTGAAGTGTAATGGTAAAAAAAATTCAATGACAATGTGAATACAACGTGTGGCAGGGTAAATTTGCCTATCCATATTTTAAAACTTAATTGTTATGTAAATTATTAAATTGTTAAAGTGACCCGTCCTTGAGCACTCCTTATAAGGGAATTTTTTAAGTGTCAGATTTGAAGTAACTCGAGTGGAGACTATGTTAGAAAATTGCTGACACAATTCAAACCAGTTCCAACTGGATGAGTAGTTTTTTTTTTTATATTAATAGTCTCACACTTGTTCATTACTATATCATCCAATGGGGATGGACCAGAAGTTTCTTTGTTGAAAAAGTACTCTATTGTAATCACTTGTAATTAGTTATGGATGATTAATTAATAATAATAATCATAACCCTAAATTAGGTGACGTCACACAACGCTTAAGGAATAAAGTAGTTTACCTGTGCTGCCTTTATTTTGCTTTTTTTTTTTTTTTTTTTACTGTTTGATATAAACATTTATTGTTATTTTACTGACAATTCTTTCATGGATATTTCGTCTGTTCCAATAATGTTTCTTTTATTAAGTATGTGTTTGCAATTGATATTTGTTTTACTGAATATTTTAATGTTTTAAGTTGTTAATGTATTTAGTATATACTATATGTAATTGATATTTGTTTTACTGAATATTTTAATGTTTTAAGTTGTTAATGTATTCAGTATATACTATATGTAATTGATATTTGTTTTACTGAATATTTTAATGTTTTAAGTTGTTAATGTATTTAGTATATACTATATGTAATTGATATTTGTTTTACTGAATATTTTAATGTTTTAAGTTGTTAATGTATTCAGTATATACTATATGTAATTGATATTTGTTTTACTGAATATTTTAATGTTTTAAGTTGTTAATGTATTTAGTATATACTATATGTAATTGATGTTTGTTTTACTGAATATTTTAATGTTTTAAGATGTTAATGTATTTAGTATATACTATATGTAATTGATGTTTGTTTTACTGAATATTTTAATGTTTTAAGTTGTTAATGTATTTAGTATATACTATATGTAATTGATGTTTGGCAAAATATATACTCAGTAAGTACAATTGATATTTGTTCACTGAGTATATATTTAATGTGTAAATTAGTATTTGTTTTGCTATGTGTTTCATGTATCAATAAAAGTGATGTTTTACTTTGTACAGTCAGTGTTTTAATAATTATGCGGTCTGTCTATACACGTAATCATTGATATTTTATTTTACTAGATAATGTTTTAATGTGTATAGTTAATATGTTTTTTTTAGTAGATAATGTTTTAATGTGTACAGTTAATATGTTTCTTTTAGTAGATAATGTTTTAATGTGTACAGTTAATATGTTTCTTTTAGTAGATAATGTTTTAATGTGTATAGTTAATATGTTTCAGTAATATGCACTCCGTCTATAAATAAAATATTAATGCACCACTATATATTCCATTATAAATAGTGCACTCCTATATGCTCCATTATAATTAGTGCACTCCCGTATGTTCCACAGTGGCTAAAGGTTCGAGACTCAAAACGACGGAAAGAAAACTGATTCTTTGTTCAAACAAACCGTTTTACGATGTTTGTGAGCGGAGGGGAGGGGGTGATAAATTCATTTCCATGGTGTCATTCAAAATGTTGCTTTCTGTCAAAATAACTAGTCCAAAAGCGATGAATGGACATAACTTTGGAAAGGTGAAGGTTGTTGTGGAGAGAAAAGGTTATTAATGTATAAGAACTAGGCCTACACAGCTATGTTCTAGCCGAGACTGGAGAAATGTTATTAGTACACAAGAACTAGGATGCACGCTATACTGCTCTAGCCGAGACTGGAGAAATATTAGTACACAAGAACTAGGATGCACGCTATACTGCTCTAGCCGAGACTGGAGAAATATTAGTACACAAGAACTAGGATGCACGCTATACTGCTCTAGCCGAGACTGGAGAAATATTAGTACACAAGAACTAGACCGACACGCTATGCACTATTCGAAACATGGCATGATTGAACAAAGGCATCCGAATTGTGAGTCTGTCGGATTGGCAAAGGTTAATACTAGAATATTTGGAGATAAATTGTTAAAATAAATATTTTTTCATCAAAATGGTGTACGTGTCGTGTTGAGAAATAGGTCAGATGTCTATTCTGAGAGCATTGACTCATTTGAAATGTATTAAATGATTCACATGCAAATTCGCATACAAAGGGAGATAAAGACGGTCTGAGACAGACCTTCCGCCAGAGAAGAAGTGGATTTATATTAATAATAAAAGTAAAATTATAATAATGGCTTGCGTATCAGAGAGAGAAGATTGTCATAGGTGAGAAAAAGGGGGCAGGATGCAAAATATCGATAAAACTGGAAAAAATATAATAAGAGTTTATGTATGCCAGAAGGAGAGAGGGACGGGAGGAGAGAGAGAGAAGTTGAAAAGAGACTGAAAGAAAGGGAAAGCTATATAGAGAAAGAGAGAGAATATCAGAGATAGAGGAAATGGACACAAAGGAAGTGTGTGTGTGTGTGTGTGTGTGTGTGTGTGTCGGTGGCTGGGTGGGTGGGGAATAAAGGAAGAGAGAGAGAAGAGAGAAGTTGTGGAAAAGAGACTGAAAGAAAGGGAAAGCTATATACAGAAAGAGAGAGAATATCAGAGATAGAGAAAATGGACACAAAGGAAATGTGTGTGTTGTGTGTCAGTTAGTGGGTGGGGGATAAAGGAAGAGAGAGGGGGATAGAGGATATGAGACAGGCAGAAAAAAAAGAAATAATAGCACCTAATCATAATCGACATTTTCGCTCACAGCGGATAATGTCACCACTCCTACCCAAGTCTCCCCCTGTGCCCTCAGTGGCATAATTGACTGACATCCATTCTCTGACACAATGCCGGTAAACCAGTGAGTGATAAAATAACGTACAACTCACCTTTTGACTGATCGCTGTTCAACGATCATCTTACGACCACTGTTGATGACACCAAGTTGAAAAGTGAGGGTAGATCATTCTGTAAGTGTTGCCGATGTTGTTGGTAGTTTCTGCGTCTGCTGGCTTGCTGTATTTTTTCAATTGTAGTTGCGTATCCGCTTAATTACTTAGAAATTCTTATACTTGTGATCATACAATGTTCGCTTTCACTCCAAGACTAGCATTTTGACAAAGAAATTTAATTGCTCAAGCAAAAGCGTAATAAACGATCGACCATTGATGTTGTTCGAAAGACCCACCTTCCCATCTCCATTAGATGTCATCATTAAGTGTCATCATTCCTTCCGTACTCAGAACAAAGTCTCAAACGTCCAACATGTTCGTACTGCAGATAGCGACAGTTAAGTCTGGAACTCTCGTGACGTCATCTCGCTGCACAATACCGAACGTTTCTATTGACAAGGTGGTTTCTTCACTAGAAAGCCAACATGGCGCGACTGCTGGCACTTGAAGCTTAGCTGCTCGCAGTATGACTAAAGCGGCAACCTGACTGATGCACAGCTGACGCATGCTGCAGTGAAACTAGACCACAGCAATAAAGAGCAGCAGAATTTAATTGTTAATGCATATTTTATTTGGGGGGTGTGTGTGTGTGTGAAATTAACGTTGGCCTTACTAATATAATGCTCCCCCCCCTCCAAGGTAAATAATTCAACTTGATGAATGTCGTCCATTGGCCATCTCGATTCAATCCCGTTTCTACGAGCAAGGTTGGTCTCGTATGTACTGTCTCAGTGGCTTGGGCAAGGGAAGCCTACTGACCACGTGCTCAATCTTATGCAAATCCAGACTTGCCAGAATTGCTGCACGACATCTGTCTTGCAACGACAAGTACGCACGTCGCCGCGCACCCAGTGTCATTTCAGTCTTGGCTGCCGTGGAGCAGACGACAGGATAGATGTCCCTGCGGACGTTCTCCAACCCCGTGAAGGCCGGCCCCAGACACACCCCGTCCTTGTAGAAGGACAGAGTACCTTCGAGGCCGTCAAAGAGAACCCCGATCGTCGTCGCTTCGTTTTCCTTGAAGGGCGTCGTGTAGACACGAGCACGGCCCGCGTGCCACACGAGACCTTTGTGGGACAAGCCCCAGCTTTCCTCGTCCTCCCCAAGCAGGTTCACAAAGGCATCCACATGCAGCCGAGCACTGGACGTTGCTATTCCGAACATCATGCTTGTACCAAACACACGACTCGACACCCGCACTTCCCAGTAATAGACGCCGCCGTTCAGGCATCGGTTGCCACGAACTCCTGCAGTTCCATTGCTCCAGTTAGGGTGAAACAGCGTCGTGCGTTGACCGCGACCACAAAGGCGTACCTCATGCGACTTATCTGCTGCATTCCACGTCCATTGGACCCTGCACCCATTCTCGAAGGGTGGAGGGAGTGGATACCGTTTGGTTGTTCGCGGGAGACACGGGTTGTTTTCGAAGTACTGCTGTTGACAGAACTGCGGTGTTGGTGTGGAGTGTTGATGTTGCTGTGCATCGGGCTGCTGGTGCTGATGTGGTAACGGGGGATCCGTGTCTTCAGAGCAGTGCATGACCTCTGTTCTGCAACCCTCTAGCAGACGTGGCATCGGCTTGATTGCTGACGTCACCCGTCGCTGGAGATACTGGTGCTGCGTCATTTCATCTTGTCGTTGCTCTGGCTCCACATTGTCACTCGCATCTTTATTTGTGAGCAAATGTGGTTGCGGCTGTCGCTGTTCTAGTCGGCGATGCCGTGGTGGACTGTCGCCAGGAGACGCATTGTGGCGCCGCGTTTGTCCGGCTCCATGCCGCGTCTCTCCAACAAACGGCTGTTTAGCATCTCCTTGGTGTGGGTCTCCTTCTGGCCTAGCACGACCGCCATCGTCAGCCAGGTCATCGATATGCCCACCGTCATCGTGGGTCAAGTCGTTAAAATTCTCACCATCATCACTAGTCAAATCTCTCTTCTGCCAACTGGCATCTTCGATAGAAAAGTTAGTAATGCCTTGATATAACGCAGAGAGTGTGTGGACAACTGCCGTGTCGGGCTCAAGTTGCCACTGATGCGAGTTCGTAGCTGCAGCCACCACTGTTGATATAATTGCTGTTGTCCGGAAACCCCGAGCTGCTGTCTCGGTATCCTTAGCGTCTGAGTGTTTGTAGTACAACTTTATCGTGCCTTGCTGCACACCCCAACCGCTATGGCTTGGGCCCACCTTATTGATGGCACCAGACTACCGTCTTTTAGCCCCGCCCTCAGTCCATTCCTGCCCAAGTGTTTTTAAGAGTCAGTCGCGTGGCGTAGAACAAAGCAGGGAAAGCTGTTGCCACCCCAAACCCTCATTCCCTGCCCCCCCTCCCAACTTTTTTCCTTCAAATTAATTCGTCCTACCTCTATAGACCCACCTTATACTATCCATCCTGTGTGTATGTGTGTGTGCGTGTGCGCGTGTGGTCTTTCCATCCGCTTATGCCCTTCTTTTCTCACAGCCTTCAATTCACTGACGAACACATATACACGGTACACGGACACACTCACAGCCACGCACGCGCATTAAATCACCAGTGCACGCGCCGCTACTCACACACGTCAGACAACCTGTTCTCCCCCTGCACGTGAATGGACCTGGACCTTGGGGCACGCGGCGTGAGAGAGAGTAGTTTTGCTCGATGTTGAGTGCAGTGTAAATGCTAAGCACCCGGGAAGGGGTGGAGAGGGGCGAATCGACTGGAGAAACGGTTATTGATTTTAGGAAAACTTCGCCTCTTTGTTGGAAGAGTTGATAACGGTTCGCCTGGGTGTCAATACGCAGCGCGTGCCAGGCACGTGCCGATCCGTAGTAGTGTTACTACTGTTTCATTGGCGTCTAAAGCTTTTCGCGTACTGTTGTAACTGTAGATTGTGCCTACGTCCATCAGAGACTTTCTTTTCTCAATTTTATTTGTATTTACGAAAGACAAAGATCTTCCTGTCAAACTTGTATTTACGAAACAAAGATCTGTCTTGTCAAACTTGTATTTATGAGAGACAAAGATCTATCCTGTCAAACTTGTATTTACGAGACAAAGATCTGTCTTGTCAAACTTGTATTTACGAGAGACAAAGATCTATCCTGTCAAATTTGCATTTCAGAAACTGCGGTCATTCTCTGTTGGTCGACACTCGACACATGCCGCATATTAATGATAAAGGCCAGTTAGTCATGAAATTCACAAGCAAATTCTCTCCATAAAAAGCACAACTATTACAAGAGTTAACTTTTCTTGGATCTTAGGACAGGTTGAATTTCGACTATAATCTATTAACACAAAATAACAAATGCTCCTTTCTAATCCAAAACTATCTCATTCGCGCGCGCGCGCGCACACACACACACACACACACACAAGATGGATTCATCTACTACATAGAAAACAAACATACATTAAATTACACTAATAGCTTGCCTGATGTTCAAACAAACTGCAGTTATATTGAAAATCTTTCGAGAAGTTTAACTTATAATGAACATGAGAAGGCCAATTCCCAGGAATCCAACGAGGGGAGTCAAATCTCTCCAATGACAAAACCCCACAAGTAATGAAAAGTTCTTCTAGGTCTTGGAAGTGAAACTAACCTTAGCTTGACCTTCCAAACTTTTGTATCTTATCATGAGAGTGTATTCTGTATTTGATCTAAGTGCTTTTGTTCCTTTTTTGTGTGTAAATCGTATTCTGGTTGTTTATTTTGTGTCATGTTCTGACTGATTAATTTGCATCTTATCCTGACTGTACATTTTGTATTTTATCACGATTGTTTATTGTGTATCTTATCTTGACATTTAATTTTGTATTTATTCTGACTACTTATTGAGTAAATCTTATCTTGACATTTATTTTGTATTTATTCTGACTACTTAGTGAGTAAATCTTATCTTGACATTTATTTTGTATTTATTCTGACTACTTATTGAGTAAATCTTATCTTGACATTTATTTTGTATTTATTCTGACTACTTAGTGAGTAAATCTTATCTTGACATTTATTTTGTATTTATTCTGACTACTTAGTGAGTAAATCTTATCTTGACATTTATTTTGTATTTATTCTGACTACTTATTGAGTAAATCTTGACATTTATTTTGTATTTATTCTGACTACTTATTGTGTAAATCTTATCTTGACATTTAATTTTGTATTTATTCTGACTACTTATTGAGTAAATCTTATCTTGACATTTATTTTGTATTTATTCTGACTACTTAGTGAGTAAATCTTATCTTGACATTTATTTTGTATTTATTCTGACTACTTAGTGAGTAAATCTTATCTTGACATTTATTTTGTATTTATTCTGACTACTTATTGAGTAAATCTTGACATTTATTTTGTATTTATTCTGACTACTTATTGTGTAAATCTTATCTTGACATTTAATTTTGTATTTATTCTGACTACTTATTGAGTAAATCTTATCTTGACATTTATTTTGTATTTATTCTGACTACTTATTGTGTAAATCTTGTCTTGACATTTATTTTGTATTTATTCTGACTACTTATTGTGTAAATCTTGTCTTGACATTTATTTTGTATTTATTCTGACTACTTATTGTGTAAATCTTATCTTGACATTTAATTTTGTATTTATTCTGACTACTTATTGAGTAAATCTTATCTTGACATTTATTTTGTATTTATTCTGACTACTTAGTGAGTAAATCTTATCTTGACATTTATTTTGTATTTATTCTGACTACTTAGTGAGTAAATCTTATCTTGACATTTATTTTGTATTTATTCTGACTACTTATTGAGTAAATCTTGACATTTATTTTGTATTTATTCTGACTACTTATTGTGTAAATCTTATCTTGACATTTAATTTTGTATTTATTCTGACTACTTATTGAGTAAATCTTATCTTGACATTTATTTTGTATTTATTCTGACTACTTAGTGAGTAAATCTTATCTTGACATTTATTTTGTATTTATTCTGACTACTTAGTGAGTAAATCTTATCTTGACATTTATTTTGTATTTATTCTGACTACTTATTGAGTAAATCTTGACATTTATTTTGTATTTATTCTGACTACTTATTGTGTAAATCTTATCTTGACATTTAATTTTGTATTTATTCTGACTACTTATTGAGTAAATCTTATCTTGACATTTATTTTGTATTTATTCTGACTACTTATTGTGTAAATCTTGTCTTGACATTTATTTTGTATTTATTCTGACTACTTATTGTGTAAATCTTGTCTTGACATTTATTTTGTATTTATTCTGACTACTTATTGTGTAAATCTTATCTTGACATTTAATTTTGTATTTATTCTGACTACTTATTGAGTAAATCTTATCTTGACATTTATTTTGTATTTATTCTGACTACTTATTGTGTAAATCTTGTCTTGACTATATTCTAATACTCTATATCCTACTCTCACTATTTATTCTGTATCTTGGTCTGAGTGTTTATTTTCATAACTGTTTCTTTGCATCTTGTCCTGTTTGTATATACTTTTTGTTTTCTTTTGAGTTGATACTGAGCAACTTGGCAACTTGAGTATTTCTCATTCTGATTGCATATTGTTAACTAGACTATTTTTCTGAGTACATATTGTTAACTAGACTATTTTTCTGAGTACATATTGTTAACTAGACTATTTTTCTGAGTACATATAGTTAACTGGACTATTTTCTGATTACATATTGTTAACTAGACTATTTTTCTGAGTACATATAGTTAACTGGACTATATTCTGAGTACATATTGTTAACTAGACTAATTTTCTGAGTACATATTGTTAACTAGACTATTTTTCTGAGTACATATTGTTAATCAGACTAGTTTTCTGAGTACATATTGTTAATCAGACTAGTTTTCTGAGTACATATTGTTAACTAGACTATTTTTCTGAGTACATATTGTTAACTAGACTATTTTTCTGAGTACATATAGTTAACTGGACTATTTTCTGATTACATATTGTTAACTAGACTATTTTTCTGAGTACATATAGTTAACTGGACTATATTCTGAGTACATATTGTTAACTAGACTAATTTTCTGAGTACATATTGTTAACTAGACTATTTTTCTGAGTACATATTGTTAACTAGACTATTTTTCTGAGTACATATTGTTAACTAGACTATTTTTCTGAGTACATATTGTACAACAACTAGTGAGTATCAGCTTTGATTGCTTATTGTGAGTCGACTATTTTGTATCTAGTTCTGAATTCTTAGAATGTAATTAATCTTTACATATAACTATAGTATTATATTTCTATCAGTCATCTATCATTTATCAGTCAATAGGAACTTAAATCAATCAGCATGAACTCTTATCATTTATCAGTCAATAGGAACATTAATCAGTCATCATAATCTCTATCATTGTTTAGTGAATAGGAACTTTAATCAGTCACCATAAACTCTATCATTGATCAGTCAATAAGATCTTAATCAGTCAGTATGAATATCATTTTTCATTAACAGGAACTCAATCAGAAAGATTTCTGCCATTGATCAGTCAATAAGAATTTAATCAATCAGAAAGATTTCTATCATTGATCAGTCAAAATAAGAATGTAATCAATCAACATGAAATATATCAGTCGGCAAGAACTCTATTATAAATCAACACGAATTTCTATGTCAGCAAGAATTCTATGATCAGTCAATTTAAACTTTATCAGTCAACAAGAAATCAATCATCATTACAAAAAGAACTTTATCATCAGTCAGCATGAACTCTAACATCAATCAACAAGAACTATCATCAGTCAGCGTGAACTCTAACATCAATCAACAAGAACTATCATCAGTCAACAAAAACTCAATCACCAGTCAACAAAAACTCAATCACCAGTCAACAAAAACTCAATCATCAGTCAACAAAAACTCAATCACCAGTCAACAAGAACTCAATCATCAGTCAGCATGAACTTATCATCAGTCAACAATTATGAACTCACATCAGTCAGCACGAACTCTTATCTTAGAAAAAAAGCTTGTCACTTCCTCTTACTTTTTGTTTGTCGGTCTGTTTTATCTGCCAGATAGTTAAGTGATTAGTTATATGGTTTGTCGGTCTGTTTTATCTGCCAGATAGTTAAGTGATTAGTTATATGGTTTGTCGGTCTGTTTTATCTGCCAGATAGTTAAGTGATTAGTTATATGGTTTGTCGGTCTGTTTTATCTGCCAGATAGTTAAGTGATTAGTTATATGGTTTGTCGGTCTGTTTTATCTGCCAGATAGTTAAGTGATTAGTTTTATGGTTTGTCGGTCTGTTTTATCTGCCAGATAGTTAAGTGATTAGTTATATGGTTTCATAATTATATAGTTTTTAAATGTTTCCTTTCCTGTAAACATATCTCGTGTCGCTCCTCTTGGAAATTGTTTTCACCTTGCTTTTCTCTCCGGACAAACAACAATCCAATGTTGTGTGTGGTTTTTGTTTTCACCTTGCTTTTCTCTCCAGACAAACAATTCAGTGTAGTGTGTGGTTTTTGTTCATCTCCTTTGCTAGACGGGAGTGTCGACCATGATTTTTATCAGTAGTTTCTTCAGTTACACATTCTATAAAAATAGCAATGCCAAGATATTATCAGTTCAGCCAGTCTATAAATTCTCGCTGGGCGCAGAGAGAGTTGTTTCCACTCTTTCCTCCCCAACACCTCTCCCGACAAGAAATACGTCTTCAGCAGAAGTGTGTAGAGAACGGCTTTAGTGAAAGCGATTGCTGAGACATCGCTCATCTCTTCGAGTCCTTCATGATTGCCGAGACATCGTTCATCTCTTTGAGTACTTCATGATTGCCTAGACATAGCTTATCTCGTTTATCCCTTCTAGAATGCCGTGTTCTTAGCGGCCAGAATTCCATTTTCATTCAGTCCCTCTAGAATGCCGTGTTCTTAGCGGCCAGAATTCCATTTTCATTCAGTCCCTCTAGAATGCCGTGTTCTTAGCGGCCAGAATTCCATTTTCATTCAGTCCCTCTAGAATGCCGTGTTCTTAGCGGCCAGAATTCCATTTTCATTCAGTCCCTCTAGAATGCCTTGATTGTGGTAATTCCTTTTAATACTATGGTCTCGGTTAATCATTCTAGAATACTGTGGTCTCGGTTAATCAGTTTAGAATACTGGGTCTTGGTTAATCATTCTAGAATGCTATGGTCTCGGTTAATCAGTTTAGAATACTGGGTCTTGGTTAATCATTCTAGAATGCTATGGTCTCGGTTAATCAGTTTAGAATACTGGGTCTTGGTTAATCATTCTAGAATGCTATGGTCTGGGTTATTCAGTCTAGAATACTGTGGTCCCAGTGAACATTTGTTTGTGATGTCGACCATTTCTTCTACAATATTGTACGGAAGCTCAGTGGCTAGAATGCCATGGTCTTTTTCAGTCCTAGTATGTCATGATCTCGATAATCTTCCACATTATCTAATGTGGTCTCGGCCAGACCTTAAAAAAATGTCATGGTCTCGGCCAGCCCTTTTGAAATGTGGTCTTGATTAATCCTTCTAGAGTGCCTACGTGATCTCGGTCAGTGCGTATGGAACACTATAATATATGCCAGTTATTCAAAAGTGCTGTTGTCTTGGTCTGTCTTAGAATGCCATGGCCTCAGTTAATCGCTTCTGAAATGCTGCAGCCTCAATGATTCTTTCTAGAATACCATTATACTATATTAGAATACCATTATACTATTTTAGAATACCATTATACGTGGTTTCAGTATTCAGAATTCTGTGGTTTTTTGGTGATCTGGTGGCTTTGCTCTCGATCATTTTATCAAGAATGTCTCAGTCTCGGTTTTTAGAATGTCTCAGTCTCGGTTGTTAGAATGTCCTGGTCTCGGTCTAAAATACCGTGGTCTTGGTGACGCACAATCCTGAAGTATATGATGGCCTCAGCTGAGTTGTTATAGAAACTGGTGATACGAACTACTGCAAAGTCTGATAAACATTACTTCCACCCCTGTATCAGCTGATCCAGTGGAAACTTATTAGCCAGTTGTTTGATGCGCCTGGATGTTAAACGATGAACACTTATTAACTAAACAGGAATAACAATAAATTCCGATTTTCTATGTTTGTTTATATATCTAGCTGGTAATTAACAGTTTCGACGCATGACCTGTAATTACACTTTATTCTGTTTTTCTGTAAGTTTGCCATCTCGCCTGAGTTAACGCTACCCTCCATAAAAGTCGAAGTTCGGCATTCTTACGCCTTCTCACGTGACAGTTGCTACTAATTAAGAACGCGCAACCTCTCGTTCCATGAGGTCAGAGAGCAAGGTGCACGAACCCTGGACCCCTTCCCACCAACTTCACTGCGGTTCACTCAGATAAAAGCTCGTGAACTCGACGTACGACTATTTTTAGATCAGTGCTTCGGCTTTGTCCGGTTCAAAACGCTTTGAAGACAGACAAGGTTTATTTCCGATTAGCGCCCAGAAATGATTGGACAATGGCATCTTCCGAAGAGGGCTTACACGTCTGTCCGAGTTGACACGGGAGTGGCGGAAAACAGACACAAGGTACTTATTTGTAGGTACTGGAAGTGTTTTGAATAAAGGCTGGCCGCATTTAATGCAGGATTTCGTTTAGACTGTTGTAGTGCTCCACGTGTCCTGGCTAAAAATAGTAGCCTATGAAGGTATACACAAGCTGCCTGCAAGAGAGAAAACACAAGTCTGTGGATACAGTATTAGTATTACTTTTTAAAGTTGTAATATCTAAATAAAATGATCGCGTTTTTAAGTCACTCGTCAGCACTTTTTGTCCAGTTGCAATACTTTACTTCAGCCTGCTCAAAGACAATGCCAGGTAGTGTTGTCTTCCCGTCATTTGTGGAATTTCCGACTCATCATAGGTGAAAAAGGGGGTGAATTTAAGTTTCTTAGTTGTGTAATACATACGTCTGCACTTGAAAATGTAACTTAATGCCACTAAAAATAAAAATTCTTTATAATAATTTCTGGTGAGCGATGGTGGTTGTACGTAGCCATTTTTGTCCTTGCCTAGTGAACGAGCCAGTAGACTTTTTCAAGTGTCTACACTCATGAACCAATCGTTTTTAGGTGTCGAAAGTCTAAATCAAGTCATTGTCTAGTGTACAAGCCAGTAGACTTTTTCAAGTGTCTACACTCATGAACCAATCGTTTTTAAGTGTCGAAAGTCTAAATCAAGTCATTGTCAACTTTAGTAGTCTAAGTCAAATCTTAGTCAAGCGATTCATCAGTCATTGTTTATCATTCGAGCTCAGATTCAGTCGAGTGTCCGAGTCAAATTGTTGCTCAGTTGCCGAGCCATAGTTTTGTCTACTGCCTGATTACCCCCCAAAAGTCACCGTCGAGTACCTGAACCAAATCTTTGCCGAGTGTCTGAGCCAACTTTTTTGGTCGAATGTGTGAGCCAAATCATTGCCGAACGTTTTAGACAAACATTTTTTTTTCAGAGTGCTGGAGCTAATGTATTTATCATTGTCAAAGCCAAACCGTTTCCGAGTGTTGGAGCCAAATCTCTGAGTTGATGGAGGCTAATAATGTCTACATAGGATTATGGAGATGAATGTAGTCTACTATAGAGGCTGATAAAGTATGTTCTACTCAGATAAAGTATGTATGTTCTACTCAGATAAAGTATGTATGTTCTACTCAGATAAAGTATGTATGTTTTACTCAGATAAAGTATGTATGTTCTACTCAGATAAAGTATGGAAAAAGACACACTCTGACAAATTTATGTCCCAAGAATGATTCCAATCTGAACATTTCTTTTTTCTTCATTCCATACATTTCAAGGTCAAATTTGAATAACATTTTCTTTTACTTTTTACTTTATTTTTTTGTGTAGGTATTTTATTTATCGTACGTCCTGGGTTTGGTGCCTATTGTGTCCGTAGAGAAACCAGGCCTTCTGAAGAGAGCAGTATGCAGACTGGTGAAGGCCTATTGTGTCCGTAGGGAAACCAGGTCCTGTGAAGAGAGCAATGCTTTATAGTTTATACAGACTGGTGATCAGGGATTTCACAGACTTGTGGATACCAATTCTTTACACATATTAATAGAAAAAAACATTTTTTAAAACACAGACTGATGGAGATCAGTATTTTACAAAGTAAAGTTGGAAACTAATATTTTGCACAGACTGATGGAGACCATTACTTTATACAAACTGATGAAGAATAATACTTTGCACAGATTGATGAAGGCCGACACTTTACAGACTAACGGGGACCAATACTTCACAGACTGATGGGGACCAATACTTTACAGACTGATGAGGACCAATACTTTACAGTCTGATGGGGACCAATACTTTACAGACTGATGGGGACCAATACTTTACAGACTGATGGATACCAATACTTTACAGACTGATGGGGACCAATACTTTATAGACTGATGAGGACCAATACTTTTCACAGACTGATGGAGACCAATACTTTATAGACTGATGGGGACCAATACTTTACAGACTGTTGGGGACCAATACTTTACACAAACTGATGGAGATCAATACTTTACACAGACTGATGGAGACCAATACTTTACACAGACTGATGGGGACCAATACTTTACACAGACTGATGGAGACCAATACTTTACACAGACTGATGGAGACCAATACTTTACAAAGACTGATGGAGACCAATACTTTACACAGACTAACAGATATATACTGTGTAGACAGTTGTCGGCCTGATCGGTGTCTGAAAGCTGCAGGAGGAGAAAAAAAATGACGGGATAGATGTCAAACCACAGACAAGATGCGAAGCTGATATCTATTTTTAGAACACGAACCTAATTGCAGCTACCACCCTTGAAGTCTCGATGAGTTCAAAGAGGAAATGTTGTGACGACCGCGTACAGTGGAACCCAAGCACAAAAGTCTGGCAGTGATTACTCCGGACTTGCCAGGAAAGTCCACGTGACATAAACGTCTCATTTATCAGAAAATTTAAATGGCAGTGTAGACCCACGTCGGTATGTTTAGTGTTCTTACAGTGTGCATGCTTGAATCACTGTGTGTGTATGTTGAATTACTTTGTGTGTATGTTGAAGGCACTGTGTGTGTTTAATTATGCGATCGTGGATTTTTTGCCTGTATAGGCGTATGTATTTTGTATGTTCATGTACGAGAGAGAGGGAGGGAGAGAGATAGTTTAGCAAAGAGAGGGTCCAAATGGCTAAAGATTAGGTTTTTGTACAGCTCATTTGTCTGATGGAGCAATCTTATTTCTTTTGGAACAATCAATTTCTGACTTTGTGAACAAGCAAGTACAGCTCTGACAGACTGAACAAGCAAACACAGTTCTGAAAAACTGAACAAGCAAATACGTTTCTGGCTTACTGACCAAGCAAATACAATTCTAAAAACGCCCACACATTCTGGCTGACTGAACACATACAGTTCTGACTGACTGAACAAACACACAGTTCTAGCATACTGAATAAGCAAACACAGTTTCTGACACACTAACCAAGCAAAGTTTTTACTGACTGAACACACATGCAGTTCTGACTTAGTGAACAAGCACACAGCTCTGACTGAACAAGCAAACACAGTTCTGACACACTGAACAAGCAAATACAGTTTTGATTTTGTGAACAAGCAAACATAGTTCTGACTGACCAAGCAAGCACAGTTGTAACATACTGAAAATGCAGGGTCCATTTCAAATCGGTGACGTATTTTAGATGAAGTGCGTACGGTGACGTATGTTAGATAAAGTGCGTACGGTGACGTATGTTAGATGAAGTAGGTACCGTGACGATGAGAGATTTTCTGCGGTAATAACTTATGACAAATCTCACCTGTCGACTTGTGGAAGAGTGCAAAAGGCGTTACGCCTATTTCAGCTTCCAAGCTTAAGGTCATTATTCAGGTCAGCCCCCCCCCCCTCGGCACTTGTCTGATTGGCTGATTGAAAAGTACGACATCAAAGTGTTCCAATCATTACATTTATTGAACTTGGCTTGAAAATAAAATGTGACACTGTCTTATAGTTATAGAACTTGGCTTTTAAAAGCATGCGACTCGTCTTACATTCACAGAACTCGGCTAAAAAAAAAAAAAATGCGACACTGCTTTACATTTACAGAACTTGACTGCAAAGCGCGACACTGCCTTACAGTTATAGAACTTGGCTTTTAAAAAATGCGACACTACCTTACAGTTATAGAACTTGGCTTTAAAAAAATGCGACACTGCTTTACAATTATAGAACTTGGCTTTAAAAAATGCGACAGTGCTTTACAGTTATAGAACTTGGCTTTAAAAAATGCGACACTGCCTTATAGAAAAATTGCCTTTAAAAATGCGACTCGTCTTACATTTATAGAACTTGGCTTAAAAAATGCGGCATTGCCTTGCAGTTATAAAATTTGGCTTAAAAATGCGACACTGCCTTTAAAAATGCGACTCGTCTTACATTTATAGAACTCGGATTTTTTTAAAATGCGACACTGCCTTAGAGTTATAAGACTTGACTTTGAAAAAATGCGACTCGTTTTACAGTTATAGAACTTGGCGACACTGCCTTACAGTTATAGAACTTGGCTTTAAAAAAATGCAACTCGTCTTACATTTATAGAACTTGGCTAAAAAAAATGCGACACTGCCTTACAGTTATAGAACTTGGCTTTAAAAAAATGCAACTCGTCTTACATTTATAGAACTTGGCTAAAAAAAAATGCGACACTGCCTTACAGGTTATAGATCTTGGCTGCAGTGTCGAAGGAGAACTGTCAAACACCACCCCTGAAACCTACCGCAGCGCGTGTTTGATCTGAACACGACAGGAGGGGCAGCTGGCATCCTGGGCTCCACCAACCCTCAATGGCGGTGAATGGCAGCTGTTATATGTGCACGCTGGTCGCGTGCGGGGAGCCGTGTGACGTGACACAAGACGTAACGGGACAGAGGATTTGGCTGTTGCCAGGCACCAAGGAATTGTTTACTCTTCCAGAACCACGGCTGCGCGGACTTACGGTTATTATGCGTCTCTGTAATTGATTCTGCACAATGACATTGTTCTATTTGACAATTTTCCCCACCCCCACCTTCGTATATTTCCGCAACAGGAGGTGAGGTTGTTAAATAGGCACCGTTGATGAAATGGGTTATGAGCAAATCTGACTTGTAGAAATAGCAAAATTGCGTGCCATGCCAGCAATTGAAATGAGAGAAATAAATATCGCATTGACAATTTTCTTTTTCGTATCTAATGGCGCTGTAACCTGTGAATTAATTATTTTTTTAAAAAAAACCAAAATGTTATTGCTAAACTGAAACCGATTTCTTCACCCTGAGTAAAAGAGTTCCGAAGATAAAAGAGATTTACTTATGACTTAATAAAACCCAAACAACCCAAGCAAATAGATATAAGACGACTGACAATAAAAACCCAAACAAACAAACAAAGTAAATAGATATAAGACGACTACTTAATTAAAAACCCAAACAAACAAACAAACAACCCAAGCAAGTAGATACGACTGACTAGGAAGATCTTCAGAGGGAGCTGGGTGATCAAGAGTTTTAGAAACTAGCATTGTGTGGCAGCGGTTAGGGGGTTAAAAACACCTACAGACACCGCACATTAAACAGCCTTGGTACATCCAAAATCCACTTAAACTTTCAATTTTCATTTCACATGACATCTCTGCCTTTCATAACAACAACAATTTCCTGCCATTCTCTGCGCAAGTATGAAGCAGACGTGAAAGTGACCTAAGACAGATCTGTATAGGTAGATACCAGGGTACATTTCTAATCTCATCAGGTCAAGGGAAAGTCTCGATCAACTTAAAAGATCAGTCCGATCAATAGAAAGTGAGCGTTTGTTAATGTGAACACGTCATGTCATGAGACAGTTTTAGCAACCATGCTCCAGAACACAGAGATGAAGGGCTTGTGTTCGTTGTCAACAGCAACTCATGGATATCGCCGATAACGTTGGCGACGCGTTGAGGTCAGAGTTGAGAACATGTCACGCAAGGACACCCGAGGATGCCAAATTCATTCATGTACATGATTTTAACTTCTCACTCACTCGGGTATTCAGGGTTCGATGCACGATGAAACCGTCTCGGTCAGGGTGGCGGACTCACGGGTGATGACCGCTTCATGGTTCAAAATGGCGGGCTTACCGTAATTTGGGATGATAAATAGACTGCGCAAGATAATTTTTGATTCCTTGGCAGCCCAAATAGCAGAACAGGCCAAGGCAAAATTACATCAGATAATCCACTCAAACCTTCACTCACTTTGCCCAAGGCAACTTTAGAGTAAGTTCCAGAAAGTATACATCTCGGCGCTGACGCAAACGTATCGAGCTGCAAACTGACGTGCAGTTCAAATCAAACAAATAAAAGGGGAGATAATTCGTGACAGTTTTTCATATCTTGCATTGAAGAACGAGTGACTCTTCTTTACTTTTCATTTTGCAATGTCTGAATGATTTCATAAACTCACCCTATTATTGGTTGATTTTATATTACACATTCATTTTATAGTGGAGGCCGTTTTACTTTTAATATATATATTTTTTAAATCGTTCTTGTTATATCATTAAATCAGTCAGTCAGAACGGCCTAAATTTGTCATGTTATAAAATTTGATTGCAAAATTAAAACAAGACGTACCTGTGCAACTTTTATCATATTCACTTCTACCTTTTCATTTTTGTCAAAGCTACAAAGCCTGACATGACATGTCACGACACGATGCTTTAGCACAGGAGTCTCAAACTCAAATTGCTCTGAGGGCCAAATGTCCTCTTGTCAAAGCTACAAAGCCTGACATGACAAGACATGATGCTTTAGCCCAGGAGTCTCAAACTCTGATAGGACTCATCCAGTCACTTGTTCATATAGTCATTTGACAGGACCTCATCCAGTCACTTGTTCATATGGTCATCTGATAGACCTCATCCAGGCACCTATTCAGAAATGACCAGCTGATAGAATCTAATTCAATCATTTGTTCAGAAATTATGGCCATCTGACAGGAATTCATCGAGGCATTTGTTAAGAAGTATAGTCATCTGATAGGATCTCATCCAATTGTTTGTACAGAAAATATAGCCACTGACGGGAGCATAGTCAGGCATTTGTTAAGAAGTTAGGCTATCTCTGATAGGATCTCATCCAATTGTTTGTACAGAAAATATAGCCACTGACAGGACCATAGTCAGTCATTTGTTAAGAAGTTAGGCTATCCCTGATAGGGCCTCATTTCATCTTTTATCAAGAAAGAATAGTCTTCTGCCAGGAGCCAGCCATCTGTTCAGAAAGATAGTGTAAAATGCAGTGTTCTGTTTTGTTGAAATTCATCAAGAGAGATGACTTATTGTCTACCATGAATAATGCCGATCTCAGAACTTTGGTTTGTGGCTCTAACAGGAGAAACTAAACTTTTGACAACAGAACCCTAACTTATTTTTAAAAAAATATAATAGTTAGCTCTGACAGAGCAAAATTATGGTACAGTATATATTACAGAAGAATATTAATGAACTGATCTTTTTCCAGTAAGGTGTATCTAGTTCTATCAGAAGAAAACTATGGTATATCTAGTTCTATCAGAAGAAAACTATGGTATATCTTGGTTCTGTCGGAGGAAAACTATTGTATCTCAGGAAAACTATGATAATCTGGCTCTGTCATAGAAAAACTATTGTACATCTTGGCTCTGTCAGGAGAAAATTATGGTATATCTTGGGAACACTATGTTATATCTTGACTGTCAGAGCAAAGCTTTTGTGTATTTTGGCTCTGTCAAAGCAAAACAGTGTTATATCTTGGCTCTGTCAGAACAAAACTGTGTATATCTTGGCTCTGTCAGAACAAAACTGTGTATATCTTGGCTCTCTCAGAGCAAAACTATGATATATATATTGGCTCTGTTGGAGCAAAACTATGGTATATATCGGCTCTGAGCAAAACTATGGCATATATCGGCTCTGTCAGAGCAAAACTATGGTATATATTGGCTTGCGTCAGAGCAAGTCTACAGTATATATTGCCTCTGTCAGGGGAAAACATCTTTGACAAAAGAACTTGCTGATTCTTTTAAAATATGACATATATTAAATTTTATTTAAAATAATAACAAATGCATATATACCTTATCTTCAAAAGTAGTGGTTAAAAATTAAAGAGAAAAAAACAACTCAAACATAATTTTTAAGGAATTTATTTGTGACAATTTAATACAAGTAAAAATAGCATGTATACAATACTCTGATAGAAGAAAACCCCTTAACATATATATAATTATAAAATCAAACTTATAACAAAGTGTATTTCTAGCTGAATGGTAAATAACTGACATTTTCAAGATTAGAAACTGGCACCAAATTAGACTGCTGTAGAGCTAAACTGGCACCAAATTAGACTGCTGTAGAGATAAATTGGCACCAAATTAGACTACTGTAGAGATAAACGGGCACCAAATTAGACTACTGTAGAGATAAATTGGCACCACATTAGACTACTGTAGAGCTAAACTGGCATCAAATTATATTGCTGTATGCTAAATGAACAGACATTCTGAATGAAGGGAATGATAAAACAAAAAACAAAAAAAACCCCTGACCCATCACAATAAAAATATCTCGAGGTTTAAATGACAAAAACAAAAATCATCTGTCAAGGACAATCATTCACATCACCAACTTAAGCAAGAAAATATAAATGTTTATGCAAATCAGTGGACTTTAATCTCTTCACAGACTTAGCATTTTAACAACAATGCATACATCAGTGGACTTTAATCTCTTCACAGACTTAACAGTTTAACAATTATGCATACATCAATGGACTTACAGACTTTACATTTTATTATTAACATTACAGACTTAACATTTTAACAACTATGCATACATCAATGGACTTTGATTTCTTCATAGATTTAACATTTTAACAACTATGCATACTTCAATGGACTTTGATTTCTTCATAGATTTAACATTTTAACAACTATGCATACATCAATGGCCATTAATCTATTCACAGACTTTAACATTTTAATAATTATGCATATATCAATGGACTTTGATCACTTCACATAGTTAACATTTTAACAACTATGCATACATCAATGGACTTTGATAACTTCACAACTTAACATTTTAACAACTATGCATACATCAATGGACTTTGATTTCTTCATAGATTTAACATTTTAACAACTATGCATACTTCAATGGACTTTGATTTCTTCATAGATTTAACATTTTAACAACTATGCATACATCAATGGCCATTAATCTATTCACAGACTTTAACATTTTAATAATTATGCATATATCAATGGACTTTGATCACTTCACATAGTTAACATTTTAACAACTATGCATACATCAATGGACTTTGATAACTTCACAACTTAACATTTTAACAACTATGCATACATCAATGGACTTTGATAACTTCACAACTTAACATTTTAACAATTAAGCATACATCAATAGACTGCCAGCACTTCACTAGCTTCAATAATTATGTATGCCCAGTGAAATTTTAACATTTCACTTAACAGATCACTTAAATAATTATATACACAACAGTGATATATCACTTCTATAAGGTGCACTTAAATAATTATATATATGTAACAGTGATTTTGATCACTTCTAAAAGGTGCACTTAAATAATTATATATATGTAACAGTGATTTTGATCACTTCTAAAGTGCATTTAAATAAGTATATACATGTAACAGTGACTTATATCACTTTAATAATTTAGAGTGCATTTAAATAATTATGCTTCACAGCTTTCATAATTTCAGCAATTTCAAGTGCAATTCAGTAATTAAGTACACACCAGACATTTTCATCATTCATTAAATTAAATAATATTTAAATAATTATGTACACCCAATGAGCTTATATTTCTTCACTAACTTAAGGCAGAGCATTTCAAGAGTTAAACACACACTGATATTTCATCACATCAATAATTTAAAGTGTATTTAAGTAAATACAAGAGTAATCACATTAATATTTTGTAAAGTTTAAAAAAGTAAATACAAGTGTGAACAAATTAATATTTTGTAAAAAATAAAACAACAAAATAAAATAAAATGTCAACAAACTATTAAAAATATCATAAAAGTAATATTTTAAAATCCCTCAAATGAAACAATTCAAGACCCCCCCCCCCCAAATGGTTTAGCATGGAAAAATATAAAGACTCTCTTACCCAAATTTACACATAGCATAAACATGTATGATCCAAAATCAAAATGTGGCATCAGAATAAGATTCACTGAAAAGATCTGAGAGGTTTTCCTGATCAGTGTACAGAAGACTGAAGTTCCGTATGCAAAGTCTTATTTTGCACAAGCTAAAAAAAATAACAAAACTGCTTCAAATTTGATTTTATAAAAGTTAAGCCAATCATGCTGAGGTGATTTTACTTATCAGACAAAGTTTTCATTTATTTCTTCTCAGAGACATTCAAAACAAACATAACCCACTACGTTATACAGTAAAATGCAAGTTAACAGCACTAAATCTCTTGAAACAAATGCATTTATCTCATTAATGAGATAAACTATTTTTTTAAGGTTCTAACATCAAACCAGCAAATTAGTGATTTAATGTAAACATCAATTAAGGATCAAGACACATAAATTGTTTTAAACATTGTTATGATCATAAAACATGCAACTAATGATTAATTAACTTTATCTTTTTTGCCTTTTACAGGTATTTCAAGAGCTATCACAAAACAATGGTTGCATTTTGAGAATGACTAAAATGATACTGATCAGGAATTTAATTATTGTCTTAATGCACTGCTAATGGAACTTAAGGAAATAAGAATACACGATGTGACAGTTTTTAGGGTCATACGAGCTAATGAAGTTGTGAAAAACTGTTTGACCTTTTTGACTACAGAATGGTCTTAACGTATTGCTTAGCTTCAGACACAAAACTAAATAATAGCAACAGATCAGCACGAAAGTCGTGAAGACACTGTAGGTTTTTTAAATTTTATTAGGTCAGAATAACTGATATTACTGACATACAAATATTCATGTGATTCAAATAAAAGTAGGTCTGTATTTAATGGTGCATACATGCCATAAAAATTGACTTCAATGAACAAACTCATACTTTCAGAGCATATTAACTCTAACTGGACAACACCCATGTTGTGGAAGTAACCACCAAACTAGGTTGACTTTGACTGGTTAATACCCATGTTGTGGAAGTAACCACCAAACTAGGTTGATTTGGTTAACACCTATTTTGTGGAAGTCACCACTAAACTAGGTTGACTTTGATGGGTTAACACCTATGTTGTGGAAGTCACCACCAAACTAGAATGACTTTGGTTAACACCTATGTTGTGGAAGTCACTACTAAACCTAGTTGACTTTGGTTAACACCTATGTTGTGGAAGTCACCATTAAACTAGGGTGACTTTGAATGGTTAACACCTATGCTGAGGAAGTCACCAACAAACTAGTTTGACTTTGAATGGTTAACACCCATGCTGTGGAAGTCACCACCAAACATGACTATGGTTAACACCCATGTTGCAAAAGTCATCACCACAGGTGATCAAATGACATTTTGCAAAAGTTTGCCCTGTATTTAGATCCATATAACCATGCTTTTCCACTCCAAGTTTTTAACTTTTTAAAAACCACATGCAGTCACATGATTTAGTGCAAACACCTATTGGATACAACAGTTTGATTTCACTAGAGGAAAATACGACAGGTACCAATGCTTGAGGAAAGTATGACAGGTTCTAAAAGTGAATACAAATGAAATTTACTTACTTATTTGCTCATTTATTACTAAATCAACATTCATTTGTAAGTAGTGAGTTAAGCTGTGTCAACACCCCAACTGACCTAAACTGTGCAAAATGATTAGCTCTTAATGCTACAGTCCTGTTTTAAATGCTATGCTTGTGAAGATTCACCATCTTTTAACCAATTACTCAGTATAATTTAGCATGTAAACACTTATAAATCCACATTTCTGTTTATTATATACACATTTATATAAGACAAATTATGATTTACCCCCAAAACAAAAAAAAAATGTTTTATATAAATACTGTACTTTTGCAACCAATTTCATTTTTACAAATAACATTAAAAGATAAATGAAGAAGGGTTAATAACAACAATTTTTAAAAATAGCAAAAAGAGAATGAACATATTGTAACAACATTTGAAGGGTTGTTTGTTGAATAAATGCAAAATTCTAGGTTAATTTTAAGGCTAATCTTCAGAACTACCCTCTAATCCAATCTTTTCCCTGAGGACATGCAGTTCCATTTACCCAAATCAGGGTGCATTACTGCAAGACAAAATGTACTAGTAATAACAACAATATTGTGTGCTGTGTGCAGTATTTTCAAATAAATATTCAAGTAATCAGTCTTGGTGTAATCTTTTCAAATAATCATATCAATGATCAGTCCCACACAATACACACATAATCAGTGCAATCTTTACAAATAAACATATCAATGATCAGTCTCACACAATACACACATAATCAGTGCAATCTTTACAAATAAACATATCAATGATTGTAAGAGTATTGAGGGAAAGGAGCTTAAAACACACACACACACAAACACATTTATACAACCAGTTTAATAAAAATTAAGCATTAAAAAAATTAAATTAACAATCTGGAATAATTACAAATCTGAAAATGAGGAAACACCCATCAGTGCAATATTTTATTACATTTAATAAGTTAATTAAGAAGAAAAAAATAGTGAAATTTATCAAATGCAACCTACTCCTCAGTCTGACCTCAAATATATTTCTTTTAACAAAATTTAAATGCTGATGTTGACAATAATTTAAGTAAATTATCCATAGAATTTACTGAGTTAAACTAGTTTAGCTGTCAACTCACAGCCAGTTTATGTCATTATGTGTATATTTGGCATATTTAACTTACTTTAATACCCAAAGATTTTATTAATATAAAGTAACTATTTTTGAATTCATCTCTATTACACAGAGCAATTAACAATCTAAATTCAAATAAATCTTATTTCTAGTTATTTCTGAAGTAACCTTTGAATCATACTACATCTAATATTAAAACATTTGCAATATTTAACCTTTGCAACACATTTATGTATTTAGTGTACAAGAGTATTTTTTCTTTCTCTCAAATAGCAATTTATGAATGTCTATTTTTAAATGTAGGGTGTTCCACAGTGGAGTTCTGTCCTCTCATTACATTTTCTTCTAAATGACATGGACAGACAAGTTAAATGCGAACTACACGTTATGGGGAAATGAGCTGAAGGAAATTTAGTGTCAGCGATATGCAAACTTTATGTGCAGTGGAGCAAATTTGAAATTGCAACTTTACTAGCAATCCTGTCAGTATACAGGCATCTCTCTCTCTACTAATACTAGGCCAGGCCTCTTCATACATTTCTTATCTTCTAATTTTATTTACTATTTGGTTGTATTTCAGCAATACACAATCCATCAAAAAACTGCAAATAATTAGACAAACTTGGGATAGTCTTTGTGGCCAACAATTCTTCTAATTTTATATTTGGTTGTATTTTAGCAATACACAATCCAACACAAAACTGCAAATAATTATATAATTAAACAGGGATAGTCTTTGTGGCCAGCAATTCTTCTAATTCTATTTGTTTGTATTTTAGCAATACACAATCCAACACAAAACTGCAAATAATAAGACAAACTTGGGATAGTCTTTGTGGCCAACAATTTTTTCATTGGTAGAAACTGGCAATTCCGTCTGCAATTCTGTGTTCATAAAAACCAACTTGAATTAATCTACAAGGTGTTCAAACCATTTATAATGAATGCACAAATTATAATTAGTTATTATTATTGAAATCTCAAATGAAACATTGAGAAATGTATTGGATAAATGATTCAATGAATACACTGGTGTGCAACATATTCAACAATTTTTGTAATTTACCAGTAAATATGTAGTGCCCATGGGTTGCCTTTCTTTTTGAACACCCTGTATTAATATCAGTATTTATAAAACTCACCCCCACCCCCAAACAAGAGAAACTTTCTAAAGTGTTTCTTATAATCTGAGATAAATGTTGTGTTTTGTTCACATATTTCACATGCCAAAGTGCTCCATATTTGTTGAGAATCTACAACAGTTTTATAATAGTCAGCAAATAAACATTTCTTTCAGTTCTAAAAGCAACAGAAATTGATAACATCAGTCTATAACTATAAGAAACAGAAATTTAACAAAAAATTTCCAGTATAAAGACATGTGTAAAAGAATACCAATGACATTTTCTATTACAAACAAAATCACTCAACAAACATAAAACAAATATTGTGAATATTTGATGGAACTAAAAAGAGGAATGATTTGGGGAGCTTTGGTATATTTTTGTGTAGAAAATAGATTATATTTTACAAATAGACATTTGTAAATATATTTCTTTTAATAAATTTATTCAAATAATATCTAAAAATATATTTATGATACTTTACAGAAAATGAGTAATGTTTTACACAACATTTAGTAGTCACAACACAAAACAATGGCTACTAATAGAGATCTGAAACTGTCTTAATTCTTTAAGCAAAGCCAACTTCTAAAAAGGAGATAGGCAATTGCTAGCAACAAAGAGACTGTTAAATGTATTTTGTCTTCATGTAATGCAAACTTTATTACATAAGCAAGACAATGGCTACCACCACACATATTTTTTAACCAAAGGTGTATTTCTTTGTGTGATATCAACTTTAACACAAAACATATCAACAATGGATTGCTAAGTTTTATTTCTTTGTATGACATAAACTTAAAATAAAACAAGACATATCAACAGAGGGATTGCTAAAGTGTTATTTCTTTGTATGACATGACCTTAGACATATCAACACAGGGATCGCTAAAGTATTTCTTTGTATGACATAAACTTAGACATATCAACACAGTGATCGCTAAAGTGTTATTTCTTTGTATGACAAACTTAGACATATCAACATAGGGATCGCTAAAGTGTTATTTCTCCTTATGATACAAACTTCATTACAAAGCAAAACAATGGTACCAATGCAAGAATCCTTATCTTCAAGTGATAAGCCTTCTTGAATAGTAAAGTACTGACTAATAACTAAGTTATATGTTTTGTTTAAAGGTGTCATGTGATGAACCTTCTTGAACAGTAAAGAACTGACTAATATCTAAGTTATATGTTTTGTTTAAAGGTGAGTCAAGTTGGTGCAATTAATGAGTGTGTTTCTAGCAGCAATACCAGTAGGAATCTAGTGACATAGTCATGCAAGTGTGTCAATAAATAAAACAGTCCATAACAATGGAAGAAACTGTTAACTTCAAACTAGGTAGTTCCAAATAAAGCCAATATTCAGGGCTATGAAATCTATGTAGCGACCCAAGTATTTCTCTACAATGATCCTATTACAATGGAAATTAAAATAAAAAGCCTTAAGATAATATTAAACTGTTGCAGAAAAGATTAAGAAATAAAGAAAGAATTTATCCAACATTTTAACACAGTCCTTATACAAGACAATCACTTGTCTGCTTCAATCACTGTCCATTAAGTTATTTCAAGCATCTTGCATTCTAATACTCTGTATTTGTTACAACATTTATTAAACCAAAACTTGTCTGGCTTTCTTTCTCACTGCATTACTATGGATATGAAGACTGTGGAATGTTTCTTGAGTGACGTGTTTCTGTCTCTGTTGTGTGTCCGGACATAGAAGAAGAGGAAGATTGGAAACTCTGGTTGTACATTGGCAGCAGTTCTTGTCCGGTGGAATACTGATTCAAGGGACGCCTAAGAAGATGGTGGTGAAAATCGGTCAAGGAAATAACCTGTAACACATGCTTGTTATTAAAATCTTATTTGTAAACTGTACCAGTATTTCTCTAAGTATATTATTTGCATCTTTGGGCTATGAACGATGCATATCATGTCTATAGCAGTAGTTCTCTAAATGTATTATTTGCATCTTTGGGCTATGAATGATGCATATCATGTCTATAGCAGTAGTTCTCTATCTCATGTCCATTAGTCACTAGTCAGCTGTGTGCAGCACAATATTCATATGACTGTGTGAATATGGTATTTTTGTGTACATCAATGAAGTGAGTGTCATACAATGTTCATATGAGTACAGAATGTATTTTATGTGTACACCAATGAAGTGAGGACCATGCAATACAATGTTCATATGCGTAGAGTATATATTTACTGTATACATCAATAACCTTGTACAATATAATGTTCATATCAACATGAACAAAACTTACAGTTTTTATTCCAGAGTGCTTAGCAGTAGGTAAATTGTGTTCAACCATTGGCATTTGCATAAAGCATATATTGCTAACGTATGCTAGATGTGCTAATGCTGTACGTATATTATGTTCATACCATTATTCAATGTCTGCTGTATTCATGAATCTGCTAATTGCTATGCAGCAATGCAAATTATGTTGTTATCCTTAGTATTTTACAATTTATACACTGTTGATGCATACAATAATTGGTATGCAGTATACATATTTGTAACACTGGCCTTGTATGCTCAATGCTTACAATGTTTGTACATCACCATGTGAACCTGCTAAGCAATTTGTATATTATGAATGCACCTCTGAGCTGTACAATGCATAAAAAGTTTATATCTGCATGCTATTAAGTATAGAGAAATTAGTTTAATTCAACCTGGATAATTCATATTTATTATTTTTAATAAATTCAAACTAAATAAATAAAAGTCTCAAAATTTATTTCCTTATTCATCTATTGTTAACACTAAACAACACAAAAATTGTAAACATTAGTTCAAGCTGTAGCTTGTCAATGTGTTCTATTAACAAAACAAGCAACAATATTATACAAACTACAAGCAAATCATTTATGTATCCCGGCATCAGTAACTCAACTAAAGAGCTTTTAACATTTTCTAAACTGAAATATATGTGATTTAGAAAATAAAGTCAACAGGGCACGTGATGGGTATTTTTGGATGTGTACATACAACTATATTTCTGTAAACACATTATATGTTGATGTAAAGACATTATATATTGATGTAAATACAACTATATTTCTGTAAACACATTATATACTGATGTAAATACAACTATATTTCTGTAAACACATTATATATTGATGTAAACACATTATATACTGATGTAAACACATTATATACTGATGTAAATACAACTATATTTCTGTAAACACATTATATATTGATGTAAACACATTATATACTGATGTAAACACATTATATACTGATGTAAATACATTATATACTGATGTAAATACATTATATATTTCTGTAAATATAGCAATATTTATCTACCTATGTACATTCCTTTTAATGGTTAAGAAAAATGTCAATGTCAATTTGAATTTCTAAGGAATACAGTTTAGATTTGAATTTAAAATTTCAACAGCCAACAGTCAAAAACTGGAGAGAGTGCTTGCATGCAAATACATCTGGAAAATAGATGTTGTGTTTGGAATATTTGTATCTTGTATTTATTTCTATAAATCTTCAGTTACATTAATTAGATCAAGGGATCTATCTTTTTTTTTTTTTTTAAAGGGGGACAAAATGTGTAAATTGAATAAAATAATTGTGTGCTGTGACTAGGTGGAATTAAATGTGACAGCTCTTACTTCTATTTCTTTATTGAAGCTTGCTGCTATTTTAAGCCACAGTGCCATATAACAAGTAAAACTGCCTGCATTATCACAGGTCATGACATGTGAAGGACTCAGAGTCCTGTAGCCTGTTTGGATGTCCCTAATTAGGAACTTTCAACATTTGCTTCATGTATAACTTTAAGCTTTTAATATTCTTTTACTTTTGTAATTTGTACATACATAAGTCAAGATACATTCTTGGAAATCCCTATAGAAAACAAACATTGCTATCACGATACTGAATGTTATCCAACACAAAACATACATGTCTGGTTATGAAAAAGTAATGAAAAAATAAGTCTTACCTTAGTGAAGATAGAAAAAAGGATCACAAGACAATGTTATACCAAAGCAATCAGCAAAACAATGTCAGAGAAAACTGACTGACAAGCAATACTAAAAATTATACAGCCAGGGTAGAAGGGAAGCAAAACGTAGTACAAGAAAGGGGACATCACACATGGCACAGGCTTTCAGACAAGCTCTATAGTGTTATCTCCCCTGCTGTGTGTGTGTGTGTGTGTGTGTGTGTGTGTGTGTGTGTGTGTGTTAGTCTGCAGTTAATATATATGCTTGTTTGCATATGACTCCTGTATGATCTTATCTCTACTAAGACTTTCTCAGTTTCTGGCTGTTGGATAGAAAAAAAAAAGAGTACAAACTCTGCTGTAATATCATAGCAAGCATCCATGCTTATGATCAAACTGTGCTATAATACAGTAGTGAGTATCCGTGCTATGGTAAACATCTATCTCGAACTGTGCTATAATACCATAGTGAGAATCAATCTATTGTAAACAACTCTGATAAAACTTTTATAATACTGAAGTGAGAATCAGTCTATGGTAAACAACTCATGATAAAACTGTTATAATACTGAAGTGAGAATCAGTCTATGGTAAACAACTCATGATAAAACTGTTATAATATTGAAGTGAGAATCAGTCTATGGTAAACAACTCATGATAAAACTGTTATAATACTGAAGTGAGTTTCAATCTATGGTAAACATATCATGATCAAACTGTTATAATACTTTAACAAGACTCAATCTATGGTAAACATCTCATTATCAAACTGTTATAATACTTTAAAAAGAATCAATCTATGGTAAACATCTCATGATCAAACTGTGCTATAATGCCATAGTGAGAATCAATCTATGGTAAACATCTCATGATAAAACTGTGCTATAATACTATAGTGAGAATCAATCTATGGTAAACATCTCATGATAAAACTGTGCTATAATACTATAGTGAGAATCAATCTATGGTAAACATCTCATGATCAAACTGTTATAATACTGTAGTGAGAATCAATCTATGGTAAACATCTCATGATCAAACTGTGCTATAACGGTATACAGCTCATGATCAAATTGTGTTCTATAATACTGTAGTGAGAATCAATCTATGGTAAGCATCTCATGATAAAGCTGTGTTGTAATACTGCAGTGAGTAATCATGCTATGGAATACACGTCATGATCAAAATGTGTTATAATACCATAACAAGTATAAATGCTACAATATGCATATCATATCAAACTGTTTCTTGAAAAAAGAAACATAACTCAGTAACGTCCAATTAAAGATATTTATTTGGTTGTGTTTTTTTAAATTTTAATGATCAATTTGAATAAAGGCAAATGCCAAATGGTTTATATCTGCATTGTTAGGCAAGTGTTTCAATTAAAATACATTCCAAATGCTTACATCTAAATCTCAGTATACTAAAGTTTCTTGGTATTCCACCTTTCTGTTTACAACAAAATGAGTTTGAAATCAGTAATGGTGGGTTGAGACCAGTTATTAATGTGCAGATAAATGTACAAACATCACTCACAAGCAAGTAGCAAACTATAATTCCGAGCAGTCCACCACCAAGAACATCACTCCAGTGATGCTTGTAGTCGGAGATCCGTGATAGGCAGGTATAAAATGCCAGACAGAAGCCCATCACCTGAAGTGCTGGTCGCAAGAGTTTCATGTGTTTACAAACAAGCTTTGCCTGCAAGTAGATCTATAAGGACAAAAAAAAACAAACAAGAAAAAAATCCAATGTTCACTAAATGAATAAAATATGTGCTTTTTGACATTTACAAAGAATAGTGACAGTTTCAGCATAATAATTATGTAGTTGTTGTGCCATCTATAACAGAATATATGGGTTCCTGCAGCCATATCTGTGCAATTCAATATATATGTATATTTGATCAGACTGTATTCTGAAGCTTTACAGGTTTTACAGTACTATCACTGTATATGGGTTCCTGCAGCCATATCTGTGCAATTCAATATATATGTATATTTGATCAGACTGTATTCTGAAGCTTTACAGGTTTTACAGTACTACCACTAACAGCAATTTTCAATTTAAATAACTAATTTAAGAGAAAATTATTCTGATAGCATTCATTGCTATAGTTACTTTGTAGTTTCAAGTTATTATTATTATTATAGTAAAAATAACAAACTTTGATTTTATGACTTCTCTTTAGCTCAGTTATTATTTACAGAAATTTCCTCTTATTTCTTTTCAAAATTGAATTATAAAAATTTTCTGTATTTTCATCTGGATAAAAACTTTTGAATTGAATGTACACTGAAGAAATTCAACGTAATACATGTACTCACAATTAAAAAAACAGCACTGTACATGGAAACTGAAGCATGTCCTGATGGGAATGATAATCTGTAATGCAAAATACTGGTACTGCTGTATTCAGAGTAATAATTACATATTATTAATCTGTATTATTCATAGTAATAATTACAAATTAATAACCTGTATTATTCACAGTAATAATTACAGATTAATAATATGTATTATTTACAGTATACTGTAATAATTACAAATGAATACAATAATACTTTTAATAGTCTATATTATTCACTGATGATGTCTATACTAGGAATAGGATAAAATGAATGATTGTCTAGCATGTTGTGAAGTGATTTAAATGTCAATGCTCTTTTGATTTTATTCATATGCTGTATATTTGATTTTATTAAATCAACAATTATTTTATTGACCTTCTTACACACATTGATAACATATGTTGGAGAGATAGTGGGTGAATGGGGGCTTGCTAAATACAAATTAAAGACGGATTTATCTCCTCCTCCTGTAAGAAGAATAGAAAAAACGTTTATAGCGTCCACATATCTGCCAAATGAGAAAAATGAATGGTGTCCTCTGGAGAATTATTAATAAATTAAGATTATCAAAACTTGTAATTAGTTATGGATGATTAATTAATAATAATCATAACCAATAGCTAGGGTGCATTGTGTCAACATGTGCAATAACACCATTATCCCCCTCATTACTAACACCACCCATTATTATTTTCCCTGACTTGCTTCATCCATATTACATGATCTTATGTACTGGTCAAACTACCACCAAGATGCACAATGTTCTATATGACAGATTTTTCTCAAGTAAACATTAACTTCAGAAAGAAAGAATTACTGAAAGCTATAAACTAAAATAATTTTGGATCAAAAGTAAAATTAAAATATTTTGGATCAAAAATAAAATCAATAACTACTGCTTTTATGGGTAAATTAAGTTGTTGTTTTTTAAAAAACAGAAACAAACGTCCTAGCAGCGAAGTTCAAGACTTCATCTTTCTTTTTAAAGACAAAGATTAACTCTGCAAAACTTGCAAGCATGATTACCTTTCTTTTTAAAGAATAACTCTGCAAAACTTGCAAACATAATACCTTTGAAAATCAACATGTCCCAAAAAAACAGTCCAAGGATTTCCAAGGATAATTTCAAGCAAATACATAAACTTAATTTACTTAAAATTTAATTTTAAAATGAAATTACCCAAAATTCTGTTTGATCCACAATGATTCAACATTCTGTAAATATTCCTTTTGACAAGCATTCATAAACAAAAGAACATTAATTTCACAAGCGATAGGATTATTATCAACATGACATGCTGCAGCTTAGAATGTGCTGGAACATTTGCAATATATGCATTTCATTAGTAATACTAATAGTATCTTAGGATGACAATGGTTATCCTTAACTCACACATAATAGTAATTACAATTTGATGTCAAAATGTGTTTCAAAGTTGAGAGAAAAAGATGTTTATTTTATGATGCAAAACTCGTCTAAACTAATTATTTCACTTTATGTCCACATTAAAAATTTTCTACTGAGATTCCTGTTGCACCTGTTTTGGTAAGAAATACTGTTTGCAAGGATTTGAAAAATGATATTACCTTTCCTTTTCTTTCAAGAAAAATTAATAGACTAACCTGGCCTCTTTAATTCTGCCATCCACATCAAGTTGACAGGCATCCCCTGTGATGAACATAGATGAGCAATTGTCAGGAAGCTGCTGGGGATTGCACACAGTTAAAAAATGTGGCCGAAGTCGTCCCACTGAATATTTGCCAATATCAGTGATAAACTGAGTAGCAGTGATGCCAAGCACAAACACGCCCAAAATACGGTAAGTTGATGTTATTGGGTACAAGTGCTTTCTCACAAGTGGTGTTTCTTCTGGGATGAAAACACAAGATTTTGATGTCCTGAGCAGTATGCATTCTACAAGCAAAACCTGCAAATTTCACAGGAATTCAGTTATAAATATATATACACTTTATAATTATACTGAAAACTAACAACAGCAAAATTTCAACAATGCTTCCACAAGGTAATTATCACTATTGTACTTTAAGGAATAATACTCATTAAGTTCATTGTAAATTATTTTGTGTCATCCAAGATTTTACAATAAAACATATGTGAGTGACATATTTAGTGAACTGAACAAGGTAATATAAACATCAGAGGCAAGTGGCAGCACACAAATGATCCAGTTTCTTGCTCACTCAAATTCTGGCTAGTGCTAGAGATAAAGAAACTTCCGCTGTTTGGATGATAAATACTAGGAGTGATAAAATTGCAGGCAATCAAATAAAGGGTGAGCATATCACAACTCAATTATAGCTTCCAATTATCACTTACTGAGACAATGGGAATATCAAATTACTTACTGAGATAATGGGAATATCAAATTACTTACTGAGACAATGGGAATATCAAATTACTTACTGAGACAATGGGAATATCAAATTACTTACTGAGACAATGGGAATATCAAATTACTTACTGAGACAATGGGAATATCAAATTACTTACTGAGACAATGGGAATATCAAATTACTTACTGAGATAATGGGAATTCCAAAAGCAGCAAGACTCATTGCCCATGTGGGAATAGTGTCCTCCTTGTAAGGGTGCATTAAACTCTGGTCATTGCAGAAGAAACCTCTGTGGAAAGGGCTGGCCAAAACATGGATCAAGAGCAATGGTAATGCAACTGTAAAACAAATAATGCAAAGAAAGCAATATTTATATTTATTAAAAAAATAGAATTGGTCCCATTATTTGAGTAATCCTTAGACAAAATCACTGGTTTAATAAATGTTATACACCATACCATGCTTTAAGTTTTAACCAAGAATCATCAAACATGAAAAAGACCCAGACTTCAATAAAACTAAATATATATAATAATTATTATATAAAAATCATGTGTGTGTGTGTGCGCGCGCGTCCTAATGGCTGATAGATTTCATTTCAATGACATTTCAAGCTTCCAAGAAAATGATATAAGCAGGTAAATTGAAACAAACTAAACAAGTTTACACAGAAACTGAAAATGAATCATAAGACACTGTATTGTAGTTTTTCACACTTAGTTCTCATCTTGCCCTGCAATGCTCTTCTTCAAGCTCATGTAATCATAATTGTAAACTGATGATGATAATCAAATTAGGCTACAAATGAAGTCTAGCATGAAACAATGGAAAAGAAGGATTTTTTCCTTAGACACTGAGTCAAAAAAAGGATGAATATATTATATCTACGAAAAAAACCCAGTTTTATGTTTTTACAGTAAAAAAAAAAATCTTAACATCTTACACTTTTTGTTTTAACAGTTTGGATAAGACAAAAGAGCTTTACGAATCTCGAGGCATATGGACAAATTAACCAAGGTTAATCTTATGACAAGGGTACTATTTCGCTTGAGTTTACTGCGTATCAGCTTATTTAGTTACTCATTTTACTGTAAGTGCGGTGAAAGGGGGTGGAAGTTGAGGTAATGTCAGCTTATCAATTTCTTACGGTCCCCCCAATTCCTTGGCTCCAGGCAAGTTTCCTTTTCATTCTTCATTATATAAACAAAATACAATAAAAATCGTACACAAAGGTGTTTATCTTTCTCTTAAATTAGTGTTGCGAAATACAGATCTAGTCGAATCTTACTAGTTAGTGTTCCCACCACCGATGATAGTTCATTAGCTGCTGGTGTTAATTTTTCCTTTTGACTTCTACTTCACTTTGTAAATTACACTTATAAGGAATGTTTGGGCTTATTATAAACTCACCTATTATAATACTTGATAAATCAGCAACAACTCGGATAAACAATCTTTTTCGACTG
This sequence comes from Sinotaia quadrata, assembly GCA_028829895.1. Taxonomy (NCBI): domain Eukaryota; kingdom Metazoa; phylum Mollusca; class Gastropoda; order Architaenioglossa; family Viviparidae; genus Sinotaia; species Sinotaia quadrata. Next base: position 141,585,154 of record CM054178.1, on the reverse strand, counting down.
AACGATGGCCCTTCCGTGCTCGCCATATTTTTTTTGTTTGCAAGGGGGAACAACTATTTCTGACCTACTATATTGTATTCGTACCCTGCCTGGTACAGGTAAAAGGTAACTTATAGTTATAAATAGAGAGAGACCTCACATCTTAAAACATTATCAGTTCTGTAAAGATACTCCACTACTATACCATTAGAAATCTGAGTATATTTTCTCCCACCCACTCGTTCAGAACTGTTTCGGTGACACTCAGTATGGTCATGGTTGCTGTGATCCTGGCTAGCGCAGGTATTTGGCTCGCCAAGAATTAAAAATTATCAGGGGAACGAGTCATGCTGGAGTCATTTGTGACTGATTATAATTATTAGAGGTGTGTCAATAGCCCATTCAACCGACCTGTTTCATTTAAATATCCATTTCGTCAACAGTGACGCCAGAGGTGCTTTTCACCCATGCTGTTCCCCCGTACACAATGTTTATTTATAAAATTACACTGACGTCACAGAATGAATCATACGGCACACATTATTAGAGGGATGTCCTTTGTGTATGTCACGCAGAGAGATGGGAGAGGTCTTTAATTAAGTATGTTACCTATTTTTAGAAAGGGTTATCAGTGAGACGGACTATGATAAAGTGAGTGGGATCGATTGGTACAATATTCTTTGTGCTGTTAAGCATTACAGTCAGTAAAATCTATATTTAAAATAAAAAGATTATGATAGATTTAATTATGACTTAGACCCCCCTCCCCCCAAAAAAAATGTATACACAGCGAATTGACATATTTTAAAAAGTAAAATAAAGGATCGAAATATTACTAGAGAACGTATTTTGCTTATTTATTGAACATTCCAAATGACCACCTCAGAACATTCTTGACAAATGCTTGCAGAGACCGGGATACCGCATGTACTTTTGAGGAGGACGTTTAAGGTATACATTTTAGAGCAGGGGTCGGGAACCTATGGCTCGCGAGCCATATGTGGCTCTATTGATGGCTGCAACTGGCTCTCAGACAAATGTTCGATTATAAAAAAAACAACTGAGTTTTCCCAGTCTTATGCCTCCATAAAGAGACATCCGCTAGTGATTAGGCTTAGAGACTGATGAAATACCTTGTTTACTCCTTCAGAGAAACAGGCTAAAACCAGAGGTGAAGGTCGCATCAAAAGTCGGATACTAACTATCCATGTACGGTCACTTGTTTTCAGATAATGTGACGTAGCGCTAAGTTGTGAATTGACCTCTACTTTCATTCATTATAGACCCCTGAATGAACGGGCCATGTTAGACGCACACCTGCATTGCACTCGATTTACATGGATAAAATTAGAGCGTCCATTCATTACTAGGACCGGATCTATCAGAACACAACATAGTGGTAATATCTTGATTTCTCTGTGTTGAGTTGAATTAATTCTATATATTTTGTATTGTGAATGTATGTAGAATTTTCTTGTGCATTTTATTGCTGATTGATAATATATTTTCTACAAAGCTAAGTGGCACAGCGATATTACATTTATAGTAGTGGTGAGGACACCACGTGTATGTAATTGAACTACCGTTGATTAATTGTTATCACGGGAGAGTCAAAACCCACCACGTATTCATTAGTTAAATCGTATTACTAGCAACTTTGGATTAATGGAGAAATATATTGTAAAGATTTAGAATTTTAGATGTTTGGATTTTCACATAATGTAAATTGTAAAGAATGATTAACACTGCTGTTATTAGGCCCATATAAATCATTATTGTCACACGAGTCTGAAACATGATTAACTATGCATTGCAGCCGGTTCCTGAGTTCACTTTATAACTCAGACTTCAACTGCTAGCTGTTCCTTGGTGGAAGTCCAACCTTACTAAAAGCGTGGATTTCTATGGAAAAGTGACAAAAATACATGTCATTGTGTCTATATCTGACATTGTTCAACTGGGGCTGCCATATATAGCTTTCGAAAATAGCGGCCGATGTGTGTATGTGCAAAAGGGTCCGCACAACAGATTGTCGTCGGATCAGAAAGTTTCGTTTAAATCGCGTGGTCAGCTAACTAATTTTAGAAACCCTTTTGACAAGACGGCTAAAAGAAAGAAAAACGATGAGTATCGTACTTTTCAGCAGGAATGGACAGAGGAATTTGCCTTTGTGGAGAGAACGGGTTCTGCAGTGTGTCTAATATGCAGTGATAAAATTGCATCTATGAAACGGTCAAATGTAAAGCGACACTTCGAGACACGCCATTCTACATTTGCATCGAAATATCCTGCGGGAGACAGCAGGAAGAAAGCATGTCAAGAACTGCTTTCAAGAGTGCAAGTTAGTCAGCATCAAATCCGTGTTTGGACCCAACAAGGTGACTTGAATTCGGCTAGCTTTGCTGGCGCTTTAGCTATTGTGAGAAACGGAAAGCCATTCACAGATGGGGAGTATGCCAAAGCATTCATGCTTGATGTTGCCAATGAACTTTTTGATGACTTTTCGGATAAGGACAAAATAATTAAACGGATAAAAGACATGCCTCTGTCGGCAAGAACAGTTCACGATCGTAGCATCATGATGTCAAATCAAATTGAGGCAATGCAAGTCAAGGACATAAATGCGGCACCGTTTTTTTCTCTCGCTTTGGATGAGTCAACAGACGTCAGTAATTTATCCCAGTTCAGCGTGGTTGCAAGGTATGTTGTCGGTGATACACTACATGAGGAAAGTCTTGCTGTGTTGTCTATGAAAGGCACAACAAGAGGGCAGGATTTGTTTGAGTCCTTCACTGAGTTCGCTAAAGAAAAAAATCTACCGATGAATAAACTTGTTTCGGTGTGCACTGATGGTGCTCCGTGCATGGTTGGGAAAAGCAGAGGATTTGTCGCTCTTCTTTGAGAGCATGAAAACAGACGCATCATAAGCTTTCATTGCATCCTCCATCAAGAGGCGCTTTGTGCTCAGATGTGTGGCGAACAGCTTGGTGAGGTGATGTCACTGGTGGTTCGGGTAGTCAACTTTATTGTTGCCCGAGCATTAAATGATCGCCAGTTCAAAACACTGCTTGATGAGGTTGGGAATAATTATCCTGGTCTGCTTCTGCACAGCAACGTGCATTGGTTGTCAAGGGGGAAGGTGTTCAGCCGATTTGCGGCTTGTCTGAGCGAAATCCGGACTTTTCTTGAAATGAAGAATGTCGAGCATCCCGAGTTATCTGACACTGAGTGGCTTCTGAAGTTCTATTATCTCGTAGACATGATTGAACATCTAAATCAGCTCAATGTGAAAATGCAAGGCGTTGGAAACACAATCTTATCCCTGCAACAAGCAGTGTTTGCATTTGAAAACAAGCTAGAACTCTTCATCACCGACATTGAAACTACACTTTGAAAAACTGGGAGAGTTCAAAGATATGTGCACATCAAGTGACCCTGCTCAACATCTTAATCTTCAGCAGCTAGCAGGCTTCACGTCTAATCTCCTGCAGTCATTTAAAGCGCGCTTTGGAGAATTTCGCGAGCACACCCGTCTTTTTAAGTTCATCACCCATCCACACGAGTGTGCAGTGGACAGCACTGACCTGAGTTGCATCCCCGGTGTCTCCGTCAGAGATTTTGAGTCCAAGCTGCTGACCTGAAGGCCTCAGACATGTGGGTGAATAAGTTCAAGTCACTGAATGAAGATTTGGAAAGACTTGCACGACAGCAAGCAGAGTTGGCGAGCCAACACAAGTGGGCAGAAATTAAAAAACTTCAACACGCAGACCAGCTGATTGTCAAAACTTGGAACGCGCTTCCCGTCACATACCATACACTGCAGCATGTGAGTATTGCTGTACTGACAATGTTTGGCTCTACGTATGCATGCGAGCAGTCTTTCTCACATCTAAAGAACATTAAGACCAACCTGCGATCACGTTTAACGGATGGAAGTCTCAACGCCTGCATGAAGCTTAACCTCACCACGTATCAACCAGACTACAAAGCCATCAGCAAAGCCATGCAGCACCAGAAGTCGCATTAATGGGAAGAAATTCTCATTATTGATTAGCAACAGCATAATAATGTTATTAAAAAGAATTAGAGACATAATTATTGTACTTTTAGTGTGAAAATTACACAAAATTACACATTTACTTGAATTTTTAGTTTTAAACATAATCATGATAATGTATGGCTCTCATAGAATTACTTTTCAAAATATGTTGTGTCCATGGCTCTCTCAGACAAAAAGGTTCCCGACCCCTGTTTTAGAGGGACACCCATGTATATTATATATATTTTTACTGCATTCAGACTGTCTTAAAAAATATAGATAGTGTATTATTTTTTGGGAGGGGTGGAGGCAATATTGTGTAAAGTGTATATTGTGTTGTACAATTTATTTTTATTTAAATGTTAACAGTGATGCAAACACGTGTTTGGAGATCATTATTACGCTTATCATATTAATTATGTCTCAGGCGCAAACCCGTTTTTGCGAGCCCAAAATATTTGTGGTGACCACTTAAAAATCACTCTGGACAACCATTTGAGAACCACTTATTAAGAGAGAACCTCTCTTAATTCGTAAATCTGTTTAGTCCCAATAACAGACACTTATATAAATCCACAACCACCCCTTTCAAAACCTTTCAGTATAATTTGATACTAAAACAATAATCTTTTTGACAGGATTTCAATAACAATGTCAAGCTGTGGTGTAAACACATACACACGCGCGCAAATATACAAAAAATGAATGAAATACATCTCTTAACACAAATGTACAATATTGTCATACATGTTATTTGCTATATATTTTTCTTATATTAGAGTCTCGTTGAATAATAACCTCCGAGAACAACTAATGTGTGTTAAGTCTCGTTGAATAATGACCTCCGAGAACAACTAATGTGAGTTAAGTCTCGTTGAATAATGACCTCCGAGAACAACTAATGTGTGTTAAGTCTCGTTGAATAATGACCTCCGAGAACAACTAATGTGTGTTAAGTCTCGTTGAATAATGACCTCCGAGAACAACTAATGTGTGTTAAGTCTCGTTGAATAATGACCTCCGATGATCAATTACGTATGCATGTCTGCAATAACGTGACATGTGCAGCACCGGCAAAACGCCAATACCATGATGCATTGTACGCCTTAGGGACACTAAATTCATAATGTAAAAATAGGGTTAAAAAACAAAACAAAACAACCTCAAACATCCAAACATTCTTTCACCCTCACTGGGTGTGTGGAAAAAACACGTTGTTCCATTGTGATGTTTGCTTTCAAAGTTGTCGCTGATTTTCAGGTCAGTGGAACTGATGCTGTGTTATAGATGTACAGACTACAATACAAGATGGACAATGACACCTTGTCACGACACAGAGGCGGGGTTGGATGGAGTGTAGGGGGCGCTTCCGGCTTCCGCCGCTTAGAGGCGGGGTCGACGTCACGATAATAATATAACAAGATGACCCACACACACACACACGACATGATGACCACACAAACACACGACAAGATGACCACACACACACACACACACACACGCTAGGTGATAAACAGACATACAGCACAGGTCAATTAATAGCCAAGACAGATTAGTATTATTAGTTTCCGTGGTAGAGTAACAATTTTCAATAATTAAAGTTTTATTGTTAAGAAAAAGAAAAATGTATTTTAAAAATCTGTGCCGTCAGCACAACCAGCAGAAATTGAAAACATCCCAACTCAGCTAGTGAGAAATTTCACAGTGAAAGGTGTGACCTCTATTACTAGAACGATTTATAAACAAATCACATTCTTTTATGAGAAATGCAGGCTATTTATACGACTTAGAAAAGATAGTCTATTGAAACGATGTCTATACAAATTAGAACTGTCATTGGAAGCGCAGTCATGTACAAATCAGATCTATTATTAGAAACAAAGCCATTTTTTGATTGTCTGAACCATCTCGTGCCATGTCTGAACCATATTTTCTAAAACCACGTTACCCGTCTTTTCTGTAACCACACATTCCCCGTCTTTTCTAAAACCACATGTTACCCGTCTTTTCTGTAACCACACATTCCCCGTCTTTTCTAAAACCACATGTTACCCGTCTTTTCTGTAACCACACATTCCCCGTCTTTTCTAAAACGACAGGTTTCCCGTCTTTTCTGTAACCACACATTCCCCGTCTTTTCTAAAAACACACATTCCCCGTCTTTGCTAAAACCACATGTTTCATGTCTTGTCTAAAACAACAATTTTCCCATCTTTTCTAAAAGGACTCATTTACCGTCTTTTAACACCAACGTTTCAAGATTTTTCTAAAACCATACGTTTTCCACTTTTCTAAACTCACACGTTTCTCTTATTTTGTGAAATCTTTCCCTCTCCTTACAATAACAGAGTTGTGCTCTCTTGCACTGACTTTTTCATGAAATTCAAACTCATAATAATATTTCATACTCAGAATGCTTTTATTTCTAAGCCGGATTTCCTGGTGGCTTTTAGTAATTTTTGTTTAGTTTTCCGCATAAGCTTCTCACCTGCCGTGTACTGACGCAGATTTATTTCCTGTCACGTGATTGTTTAAGGTTAGGAAGAATTATTAATACCATTAGTGACTAAAGTATCCCCATTCACGGAAGTATTATCATTATTATTTATTAAGCGACCTTCCTGTATGTGTACTTATTATACTGCGCGCTTTCAAAAAATAAAAATCGTAGTGTGTGTGTGTGTGTGTGTGTGTGTGTGCGCGCGCGCGTGCGTGCGGGCGGGCGTAAGCTGAAAATAGCCATTTTGTGTATTCTAGTGTTGTTAATTTTAAAAAAGAGTTATTATTCATTGCTCTGTACTTTTACTAGCTGCTCCTTAACATTTTATTTACCAGTCTGTAGCTACATTTATTCATTACACAATTTATATATCGAATTTATGTATAATTTAACATATATTTTCCGTTATTATTGATAAAATTGAAATAATACGAATTTATAAATGAGTCATTTAGTGAGAGTTTACTGTGTTCGCAAAAAAAATAAATTATGTGCCATGTCTGAACAGTGAAGAAAGCAACAAAATAAATGAACTACTTTGCACAAACCTTTTTAAAATCAAACATATAACTCTGAGTGGGCTGTGAGCTAGGATTGACTGGGCTGTGACTATTGTGATGTTTAACAGGGAGCTAGGATTGACTGGGCTGTGACTATTGTGATGTTTAACAGGGAGCTAGGATTGACTGGGCTGTGACTATTGTGATGTTTAACAGGAAGCTGGGATCGAGTGGGATGTGATCATTATGGTATTAAACAGGGAGCTGTATTAATAGAGCAGTGATCATTATAGTGTTAAACAGGGAGCTGTATTAATAGAGCAGTGATCATTATAGTGTTAAACAGGGAGCTGTATTAATAGAGCAGTGATCATTATAGTGTTAAACAGGGAGCTGTATTAATAGAGCAGTGATCATTATAGTGTTAAACAGGGAGCTGTATTAATAGAGCAGTGATCATTATAGTGTTAAAGAGGGAGCTGTATTAATAGAGCAGTGATCATTATAGTGTTAAACAGAATGTCTCTTTGAATGGATTACACTAATTGTGAAATCAAATAAAACGATTCTGTAATTGGGTTATGATCAGTGTTGGTGTCAAATAGAAAACAAACTTCGGATTGGGTTATGATCATTGTTGATGTCAAATAGAAAACAAACTTCGGATTGGGTTATGATCATTGTTGATGTCAAATAGAAAACAAACTTCGGATTGGGTTATGATCATTGTTGATGTCAAATAGAAAACTAACTTCGGATTGGGTTATGATCAGTGTTGATGTCAAATAGAAAACAAACTTGGGTTATGATCAGTGTTGGTGTCAAATAGAAAACAAACTTGGGTTATGATCAGTGTTGGTGTCAAATAGAAAACAAACTTGGGTTATGATCATTGTTGATGTCAAATAGAAAACAAACTTCGGATTGGGTTATGATCAGTGTTGGTGTCAAATAGAAAACAAACTTCGGATTGGGTTATGATCAGTGTTGGTGTCAAATAGAAAACAAACTTGGGTTATGATCAGTGTTGATGTCAAATAGAAAACAAACTTGGGTTATGATCAGTGTTGGTGTCAAATAGAAAACAAACTTCGGATTGGGTTATGATCATTGTTGATGTCAAATAGAAAACGAATCTTTGGCTGGGTTATGATCATTGTTGATGTCAAATAGAAAACGAATCTTTGGCTGGGTTATGATCATTGTTGATGTCAAATAGAAAACGAATCTTTGGCTGGGTTATGATCATTGTTGATGTCAAATAGAAAACGAATCTTTGGCTGGGTTATGATCATTGTTGATGTCAAATAGAAAACGAATCTTTGGCTGGGTTATGATCATTGTTGATGTCAAATAGAAAACGAATCTTTGGCTGGGTTATGATCATTGTTGATGTCAAATAGAAAACGAATCTTTGGCTGGGTTATGATCATTGTTGATGTCAAATAGAAAACGAATCTTTGGCTGGGTTATGATCATTGTTGATGTCAAATAGAAAACGAATCTTTGGCTGGGTTATGATCATTGTTGATGTCAAATAGAAAACGAATCTTTGGCTGGGTTATGATCATTGTTGATGTCAAATAGAAAACGAATCTTTGGCTGGGTTATGATCATCACCGAGAGGAGCATAATGGATCTACACAGGCTGAAGAAATGATTTACTGAGGAAGCACTGCATATGATCTCTGAATCTAATTAAAGTATTTCTTGATGAAGTACTGGATATTATCTGTAGACCTAATTAAAGTGCTTACTGATGAAGCACTGTATATGATCTCTGGATCTAATTAAGGTATTTACTGATTAAGTATTCGTCACAATCTCTAGAACATGATCAAAGTGTTTACTGATGAGGTACTGGACATTATCTCTGGATCTAATTAAGGTGTTTACTGATGAGGTACTGGACATTATGACCAAAGTGCATTATTTACTTACGAGTTGCGTGAACAGGTGTTACAAGAAGGAATTATTTAGTAATAAAATGCGGAATGTATCTCTATGACTGAAAAAAGTTATTTAAAAATATTCTAAGTTCTTAGAGATGTACTTTACTAGTAAATAAACCCTTACAATGGTTATCTATGGCCTAGATGAACTTCACTAGTAAATAAACCCTTACAATGGTTATCTTGGCCTAGATGTACTTTACTAGTAAATAAACCCTTACAATGGTTATCTATGGCCTAGATGTACTTTACTAGTAAATAAACCCTTACAATGGTTATCTATGGCCTAGAAGCCCTAGATGAACTTCACTAGTAAATAAACCCTTACAATGGTTATCTTGGCCTAGATGTACTTTACTAGTAAATAAACCCTTACAATGATTATCCATGGCCTAGATGTACTTTACTAGTAAATAAACCCATACAATGGTTATCTATGGCCTAGATGTACTTTACTAGTAAATAAACCCGTACAATGGGTTATCTTGGCCTAGATGAACTTCACTAGTAAATAAACCCATACAATAGTTATCTATGGCCTAGATGTACTTTACTAGTAAATAAACCCGTACAATGGGTTATCTTGGCCTAGATGAACTTCACTAGTAAATAAACCCATACAATGGTTATCTATGGCCTAGATGTACTTTACTAGTAAATAAACCCGTACAATGGGTTGTCTTGGCCTAGATGAACTTCACTAGTAAATAAACCCATACAATGGTTATCTATGGCCTAGATGTACTTTACTAGTAAATAAACCCGTACAATGGGTTATCTAGGGCCTAGAAATGGAGGAGTGAACCTGATCTCTAAGACTCAAAGGAATTAAAAAACTCCTACACTTCAAAGAGATCCAGAACTTTATTTGTAAATAGCTCGTCTGAATACATCTCTATGACCCAAAGGAATTATTTACTTTACTAAATAATAAACTCCTACACTTCAAACAGATCAGAACTTTATTTGTAAATAACGCGTCTGAATACATCTCTATGACCCAAAGGAATTTTTACTAATAAACTCCTTCACTTCAAAGAGATCCAGAACCTTATTTTATGGACTGAAGGTCTTACTGAGCAAGGCCTAGATATAGTCCCTTGATCCAAACAAGTTATTTATATATGTAGTAAGGGATATATATCTATGGCTCCACTTAGTAAAAACGTGTGCAATATATTTACTGTAACCAGAGGAGTATTTAGTAATGACGTGTGCAATATATTTACTGTAACCAGAGGAGTATTTAGTAATGACGTGTGCAATATATTTACTGTAAGCAGAGGAGTATTTAGTAACGAAGCAAAGGTTTTCTGCAACAAGCAGGGAGTGTTGATAAAGTCACACTCATATAGTAGTCAAACACTAAGCAAGTTATAATATTAAATAAATATTCAATAAAACAGTATAATATAAACACACAACATATACAACAATGCGCTCGGACACACACGCGTGTCTATGTCTACAGATATCTATCTTTATGTTCATAATTACAGATATCTATCTTTATGTTCATAATTACACATATGTATAAATATTTTGAAAAAAAACAGTTATCAAAATAATTTTTAAAACCAAAGAAAAATAATTGTGATGTAAGGAAATGTTAAGTTTCACTTAGAGGTTAGTGAAATACAGATGTATTTCTTTCTTTCTACATTCACGGATCTCCTGAAATGTATTATTCTGAGAAGGGATCCCATAAGCTTCATCAAATTGTCCAAGGAACTGGCATTAAAAAGGGTTAAGAAACCCTACACTAAAGTCAAGGTGTTTTTTTTTTTAAAAAAAAGATAATTCTTGTGTTTCATAATGTCATTAAGAACATATGCTTTATTGGACTTTTCAAAAACAGTTATATACACTCTGAATAACATTTATAATTGTATCTTCGATGACAAAAAAGTAATAATAATAATTATTATTTAAAATAAAATCACACATAACACAGTTTGTCCCGTATTTCACAATATTTTGTTTCCACAATCCTGCTGTTTCCAGCATTAGAAATCTCTTCACTGGTTGGTTATTCACACATTTTCAAAGTCCCCATCAAACAACTCAAATATGTTATAGTGAAGCACTTCAATAGAATATGTACATGTTATAATTATAAACTTTTGCCAAATAAGCATTACAGATAAACTAGGGTAGCAATTATAATTTTACAATCATATAAACAGAAGAGAAAACAGCAAACAGCAAATAATAAAACAAAAAATAAACACTGTAACTCATCATATAGGCCCAGTATGAACGTCAACAGGCAGCAGTAAAAAAAAATAAACTAAAATCTTGACAGACATTAATAAACAAAAATGAATACAGCACAAATCTTGACAAACAGCAATTCACAAAAATAAACACAGCATACATTTTGACAGACAGCAATTCACAAAAAATAAACACAGCATAAATCATGACAGCAATTCACAACAACTAAACACAGTATAAATCTTGACAGACAGCAATTCACAAAAACTAAACACAGTATAAATCTTGACAGACAGCAATTCACAAAAAGTAAATTCAGCATAAATCTTGACAGACAACAATTCACAAAAAATAAACACAGCACAAATCTTGACAGGCAACAATTCACAGAAATAAACACAGTATAAATCTTGACAGACAAAATTCACAAAAAATAAACACAACATAAATCTTGACAGCCAGAATTCACAAAAAATAAATACATTATAAATCTCGACAGACAGCAATTCACGAAAAATAAGCACAGCATAAATCTTGACAGACAGCAAATCGCAAAAAAAAAAAATAATTGCTACGATAATAAAGTCCACTTTATTGGCAAAAATCAAAGTAATTTCTTTTTAACAAATTGGCACTCACATATACCCCCACCCACCCAGAGTTCGAGCTAGGTAATATTCGAACTATGATAGTCCCTTAAATACTTGCGAAATGCCTGCAACACTACTGAAGACAATTCGTTAATTGGTAGCCAGGTTACACACACTCAATAAGTTTGTTGCTAGCACTTTATGACAAAACACTTGTTGTCCTCCACATCTGCAGTAAGTTTGTAGTTAGTGCTACTAAATTTACTTTATGACAAAACACTTGTTGTCCTCCACATCTGCAGTAAGTTTGTAGTTAGTGCTACTAAATTTACTTTATGACAAAACACTTGTTGTCCTCCACATCTGCAGTAAGTTTGTAGTTAGTGCTACTAAATTTACTTTATGACAAAACACTTGTTGTCCTCCACATCTGCAGTAAGTTTGTAGTTAGTGCTACTAAATTTACTTTATGAAAAATCACTTTTTGTCCACCACATCTGCAGTAAGTTTGTAGTTAGTGCTACTAAATTTACTTTATGACAAAACACTTGTTGTCCTCCACATCTGCAGTAAGTTTGTAGTTAGTGCTACTAAATTTACTTTATGACAAAACACTTTTTGTCCTCCACATCTGCAGTAAGTTTGTAGTTAGTGCTACTAAATTTACTTTATGAAAAATCACTTTTTGTCCACCACATCTGCAGTAAGTCTGTAGTTAGTACTACTAAATTTACTTTGTGACAAAACACTTTTTGTCCTCCACATCTGCAGTAAGTTTGTAGTTAGTGCTACTAAATTTACTTTATGACAAAACACTTTTTGTCCTCCACATCTGCAGTAAGTTTGTAGTTAGTGCTACTAAATTTACTTTATGACAAAACACTTTTTGTCCTCCACATCTGCAGTAAGTTTGTAGTTAGTGCTACTAAATTTACTTTATGACAAAACACTTTTTGTCCTCCACATCTGCAGTAAGTTTGTAGTTAGTGCTACTAAATTTACTTTATGAAAAATCACTTTTTGTCCACCACATCTGCAGTAAGTTTGTAGTTAGTGCTACTAAATTTACTTTATGACAATGTATTCAATCCAATTATTGTCGCTGTAATTAATTCATCTGAAACAAATACAGTGGCCTAATCAAAAATAATAAATAAAAACATCAAAAATAATAAATAAAAACATCAAATAATAATAAATAAAAACATCAAATAATAATAAATTTAAAAAGTTCTTTAACGTTTGATACATTTCAGTTTAACATAGGACATTATTTATAACTTCATGTGTCTGTTACATAAATGTTTTCCAGTGTCACATAACTTCATGTCACTGTTACATAAATGTTTCTCAGTGTCACGTAGCATAATGTTACTGTTACATAAATGTTTCTCAGTGTCACATAACGTAATGTTACTGTCACATAAATGTTTTATACTTATAGTGTCATATAACTTCTTGTCACTGTCACATACATGTTTTTCAGTGTCACATAGCGTAATGTTACTGTACATAACTGTTTTACAGTGTCACATAACTTCGTGTCACTGTTACACAACAAATAATGAAGCCCTAAATCAGTCTTCACATTTAAGCACTTCGAGAGATGTTATTGGATGACGTAACCAGTTTAAATACAAACGGCTGCAGAGTCGTTGTTGGTAATCGAAAGAAAAAACTGGATTTCGTGTTGATAAAGCATAGCTAAGAGTGACGAAAAACATGCTTTTCGGGGTCCAGCAATGTAAGAAGTTTTCATCTCTCTAAATCAGTCTTCACATTTACATTTGAGTTTTCATCTCTCTAAATCAGTCTTCACATTTACATTTGAGTTTTCATCTCTCTAAATCAGTCTTCACATTTACATTTGAGTTTTCATCTCTCTAAATCAGTCTTCACATTTACATTTGAGTTTTCATCTCTCTAAATCAGTCTTCACATTTACATTTGAGTTTTCATCTCTCTAAATCAGTCTTCACATTTACATTTGAGTTTTCATCTCTCTAAATCAGTCTTCAGCACTTTAGAATCGAATCGTAGGCGACAGTCCCTAGGGAGGGGGTGTCTTTTTATTTGATTATTGTCCTGACCGGAGTGAGGTAGAGTTTCAGACTCCCACGAGGACAGCGCTTGACTTTGCGATAACTCAACACACACATACACACACACACGCACGCACGTACGCGCGGACGAAGTGGAACTACTATTATATACTAATTCAATATTGATATCTGCAGTGTTAGCAAAAGAGGAAGAAAAAATATCACACAATGGAAGATTTATTTTTAAAGTCTCCCTTTGAGGATTAAGGTTGTCTTTTTTTTTTAAATTGTATTTTTTTTTTTTACACTTCATTGATTAGTACAATACTAGTCCTCACTTTGGACATTTCATTATGTCGAGATAATTTTGGTCACGTGACTCAAGACACGTGATATTGCTCTCTATCTTGCACGCATACACGCACGCACATATACACATTGGCTATAACCCGTTTTGAAACGAAATGACATAAGTAATTTTGTCTATGTCGAGTTCATCTCAGTCACGTGACTTAAACAGGTGAACAATGTGAGCAATGGTCTCGCTCATTGGTAAGTAGGAATATCTAATATTAAGTTCATTCCATCGCGCGATTCAAGACACGTGACATTTTTCTCGCCCATTTGCTACCTATGTATACTATTTATGGTCTGATAAAGCGTTCATTTCAGGCACGTGACTCAAGCAAGACATGTGACATAACTTTTACTTATTTCGAAAAACAACGCCATCTTATATGGAACTATTTCAGTAAAACATTTCAGGCACGTGACTCAAGCAAGACACGTGACATGACTTTTACTTATTTCGAAAACAACGCCATCTGATATGGAACGTATTCAGTCAAATGGCTTAAGAGAGTAAAATGCACATCGAATTGTCACGTGATTTAAAGCACACAGACCTAATAAATCCCTAATTAAAAGTTAAACTTCATAAGAGAGTCATATGAAGACAGACTGGTCCCTGTTTACACGGATTTTGACATTTGTAACTGTTGTTGCTAACAACGAGAGACTTCACCGGGAAAGGCCTGGCATGAAAAGCACAGACAGTCCCGACTGTCTTTGAAGCTTTGTTTTTCTGAAGGTCACTTATGGTGGTCCTTCTGCAAAGGTTCCACTCCTGGGTCACCTTCAAGAGGGCGCAAGATTACTAAGGTCCACAGATGTCTCCTTTTCGAGAATATCTTTCTCTCTCGTCTCTCCAACTTCTTTTTCGTCGGTTTCCTCGGCGATAGCGCCCTCTGTTGGAATATTGTCCTCCATTGCGTTGTTAGTCAGGACGTCATCCATTGAATTTTTGCTGTCCGCCATCTTTTGCCAGCGGCTTAGGTTGTCACTGCAACACAAAATAAAGAATGTCTCAGAATTGTCTGGGCAGTCGAGAAATCCCAAACCTACCTATATGGCAAACATTTTGTCATTCAGACAGATCACCAACCTCTTGCCTACATAGCTCACTCAGGCAAATGGGCCTTTGACCAGTTGGTCATTACTACTACAACAGTATAGATATATTTTGGTCATTACTACTACAACAGTATATATAGACTGTGGTCATTACTACTACAACAGTATAGATATATTGTGGTCATTACTACTACAACAGTATAGATATATTTTGGTCATTACTACTACAACATTATAGATACATTGTGGTCATTACTACTACAACAGTATAGATATATTTTGGTCATTACTACTACAACAGTATATATAGACTGTGGTCATTACTACTACAACAGTAGAGATATACTGTGGAAGTCATCAAAGACACCAACAATGTAGGGCTGACTATTTGTCCAGAGCAGTAGAAATGGAAGTGTAAGGGTCCAGTGCATAAGTCTGTAAATGCTGCAAAATTTTTATATAAATTATATAAATATTTTGTATTCTCTATGGTAGAGAAAGGAATAATCCTACCTAGAGTTTATTTATATGATGCTAATATGATTGTGTCTGTTGTACTTTCATATAACAAGAAGAAAAGAAATAATGATAAGGATTTCCATTTGTATTCCTTAAGTGTGGAGACATAATGGGTCATGTCCCACCTTATAATGAGAGGAATTAATATGATATTTGATATTTTAATACTCAGTGATTATTGAGACATGTTAAATTATATTATCTTCGTTTCTAAACATGTTTAATTATATATGTATGTCTCTAAACCGACATAGATGTATTTGGCCTCATGGATATTTATGTGTATGTCTTAAAACCAACATAGCTTTTATTGGTCTTATAATATCTATGCATATGTCTTAAAACTGACATAGCTTTTATTGGTCTTATAATATCTATGCATATGTCTTAAAACCAACATAGCTTTTATTGGTCTTATAATATCTATGCATATGTTTTAAAACTGACATATAGTTTTGGTCTTGTGAATAGTTATTCATTTCGTATTATGGTGGAAGCTTCACTGGTAATGTTTGGAATTTACTCCTAATAGAGTAGATGTTAACAGGATGGTTAACATCTCAAAAGGAGAGGTTATGTGGCAGAGTAAATTTGCTATCCCTGTTTTTAAACTTAATTGTTATATAAATTGTTAAATTGTCAAACTGACCCAACCTTGGGCACTCCTTATGATGGTGTTTTTGTAAGTGTCAGAGTTGGAGTAAACACTCAAGTTGAAAATATGATGGAAATTACTGATTAAATGCAAACCAATTCCAACTGGATGAGTAATTTTTATTATCCAATGGCTAAGATTTACAAGAGCGAGACCAGCCAATGGGCTGAGATAAAAAAGCTTACAAAGACTTGTGCAAATTATGAACAATTTAAAGATCAATGAACTTAAGTCTGAATGACATTTTGAAAGAAGATTTGGAATTGTTGATTGTCTAAACCTAATGTGTATTTATGCCTCGTGATTTGCTTGTAAATATTGTATAAATAATTTTATTAATCAGTTATTTATGTTATCATTAATAAAATTGCTAATTTTCACTTTCCCACTTTTGACTAAATCAATTAAAGGAAGTATGCAGGCTAAAGGGGTGGGGGCAGCCAAATACATTAATCTTTTAAGAAGTCAGTCAGGCATAGTTTGGGGGAAGTGCCTCTTATGCTGGTAATGAGAAAGTGTGAGGGACGAGGGTGAAAGCATAGGGTCTCTAAGGACCTAAGAGTGAAGGCGACTTAACAATGACTCCTGTAAACATAGGATCTCTAAGGATTGGAGAGTGAAAGCGACTGAGCTTAGTGTAAGCATAGGGTCTCTAAGGGTCTGAGAGTGATATCATCTTACATGACTCCTGTAAGCATAGGATCTCTAAGGGTCTGAGAGTGATAGCGTTTTAAATGACTCCTGTGAGCATAGGGTTTTAGGGATCTAAGAGTGATGGTAACTTACATGACTCCTGTAAGCATAGGGTCTGTACCAGGTAGAACGTCACTCAGCAGCTCGTAACAGGGGAGACAAATAGTTTTAATGAAGCCCACCTAAGGAAAACAAAAGGAAAAGTACTTGTAATTGCTGACAACATCTGTAAAAGTACACAATATAACAGACTCGTTGAAAATTTCCATAGAAACACAATTAAGCTAGACAGCAAATAGCTACAAATTGCGTGTCTTAATAGAAATAAGTGACGTCATGGCTTTGAAGAGCATCTGTAGATCGCAAAGTGACGTCAGTTAAATTCGTGAATGAAAGTATAATCTAAAAAGACAGTTGGCATCAGACATATAATACAATATTTGGACATAAATAAATAAAACAGTTTGCAAACAAAATATAGTTATGTTTGTATAAAAGAAAATCTTATTACTCAAAATTTCAGTCAATCAAACATGAGATTTTGACCCACTTTTATTCCATTTAAAATTGGAACTGTGAATTGGTGTGTTGTGGTATGTGTTTTATTAAGACTATGGAAATAATGTTCTGGAAATTTTGACTGGAATTATTATTTGAAATAATAATAATATACTAAGATTTGCTAAATTAAAGTCTGAACGAAAATGAATTTGAAAATGTAAGCTAATCGTACTCCCTCCCCCATCTAGATCTAAGCAATTAAGGACATGAAAAAATCATCTTATCCGTAGATCTAAGCCATTATTTTTTTTTAAAGACATAAAACACAGTACACTTTTCACATCACCAGACCTAATCCACTAAATGTTACAAAGCAAATATAAAACACTCCTCATATCCACAGACCTAATCCATTAACTGTTACAAAGCAATTATAAAACACTCCTTATATCCACAAACCTAACCCATTAAATGTTACAAAGCAAATATAAAACACTCCTTATATCCACAGACCTAACCCATTAAATGTTACAAAGCAAATATAAAACACTCCTTATATCCACAAACCTAACCCATTAAATGTTACAAAGCAAATATAAAACACTCCTTATATCCACAGACCTAACCCATTAAATGTTACAAAGCAAATATAAAACACTCCTTATATCCACAGACCTAACCCATTAAATGTTACAAAGCACTTATAAAACACTCCTCATATCCTAGATCTAAGTCATTAAATGTTACAAAGCAAACATAAAACACAATACACTGTTCACATCCCTAGATCTAAGCCATTAAATGTTACAAAACAAACATAAAACGCTCCTCAAATCCCTAGATGTAAGCCAGGGGTGTCTAAAGTCCGGCCCGCAGGCCAATTGCGGTCCATGTTCAAATTTCTACTGGCCCGCAGAGGCCTCATAAAATCAAATCAGACATGGGAAAATTTACTTTTCCCCATAAATTCATGCTGAATGTTCGGCCCCCATATCGTTTCACCTCACAAAAATCTGGCCCTCTTCAGCCCCAACCTCACAAAATCTGGCCCTCTTTGCAAAATGTTTGGACACCCTTGATGTAAGCCATTAAATGTAACAAAGTCGACATAAACCAGTGCACTCCTCAGACCCCTGTATCTAAGCATTAAATGTAACAAAGTCTACACAAAACAGTGCACTCCTCATGCTCTTATATCTAAGCCATTAAAAATTACAGAACAAATATAAAACAGTACACCCAGATCTAAGCCATTAAAGGTTACAAAGCAGACATAAAACACTTCGCTCTTCACATCCCTTCATCTAAGCTATCGAATGTTACAAAACAAACAAAACAGTTACCTCCAACTGGGGCAGTTCGTTCTTTTTGTCTCTGTCCATCATGGGAATAGGAATAATTCCCTTTGCCTTTTCTTCGTCACCCTGGGTATTCAGATAAAGTAATTCTTGTCACAACTTTAGAAATTATGACAATGATGGTCACATTACAACTTAGAAATCACGTGACTATCGTAGTGCTAATGTTAGGATCTGTTACAATTTAAAGTTAAACGAGTGTTCAGCTATTTTCTCAGTTACCATTTACATTTGTTCTCACAGTTCTATCCATTTTTCATGTACACTATTTTTCTCAAATACACTTATTTCATGAATAAGCCAATTATATAATAATTCAACAATTATTACATCTCCACAAATAATATATTGGTCAATACAAAACTAATAAACAGGTAAAGCAGGGTCAATAAAAGCACGATCATACATAAAGACCTCACAAAAACTGTAAATAGTGTAAACAGAACATGTAAAATAGGGTCAATAAAAGTACGATCATAAATAAAGACTTCACAAAAACTGTAAATAATGTAAACAGTACATGTAAAGCAGGGTCAATAAAAGCACGATCACACATAAAGATCTCACAAAAACTGTAAATAGTGTAAAGCAGGGACCAGGAAAGCAGGATCTTTAACAACAACCTCTTCAAAGTGTAATGAATGTAAACAACACGCAAAGCATGGACCTACATAAAGATGTCACAAAACTGTCAATAGTGTAAACTGAACATATACAGCAGTGGCCAACCTGCTTAATTTAAGAATGTGACAGAGTAAAAAAAAAATCACAAAAAACATTATCAAGACTTATACATTGACCTGTAATTACATGAATACCAAGAAAAAATCATATGTGAACAGAAATTTGTAACTATTTAACAGAAAGATCATTATCGTTTCTCTCTTTCTCTCTCTGCAATTATTACAAAGCTCTAGTAATGTAAACAAATCCTTTACTAATAAATGTCTTAATTATTATCAATATTCAACAGAAATTTCATTTCGCGAATTCTATCAGCCTTGATGTGTTGTAAAACTGTTTCACGATATTACTTCAAACATGAAATAATTCAGAATGGGACAAAAAGTGTGCCACAAACTCAAATTATTTTAATTTGTCACAATGTTTCACAAGTAAATTCTCTTAAATGTTGATGACAAGAAACAGGTAAATGTGTCAAAAAATCTAAGTACCTTAATTTGTCACAATCTTTTATCGCCTACTTCCAAAACTCTTCAAGGAAAAATATTTCACAAGTAAAGGCTATTGAACGTCGGCGTCATGGAACATGTAATGTGTCACGAACTCTAAATGTCTTCATTTGCCACGAACTTTAATTGTCTTCATTTGTCACGAACTGTTAATGGCGTAACTCGTCGCGAACTCTACACGTCTTCAGCATGAGCTTATCGGGAATTCCAATTATCGTAGATGATATCAAGCTATATGCAGATGTGTCTTAATTTGTCACGAACTCTAAATGTCTTCATTTGTCACGAACTGGTAAATGGCGTAACTCGTCGCGAACTCTACACGTCTTCAGCATGAGCTTATCGGGAATTCTAATTATCATAGATGATATCAAGCTATATGCAATTGTTTTAATTTGTCACGAACTCTAGATGTCTTCATTTGTCACGAACTCTATATGTCTTAATTTGTCACGAACTGTAGATGTCTTCATGTGTCACTAACTTCAATTACCTGCTGCCAGAACTCTTCCATAATGATATAGACGATATCCAGCTGCATTTTCCAGGGCTTATACATGGCACACAGATCGCATGCAGTCATGGACACGCCCATTAGCAACTCTCTAAGGAAAGCAAAACACTCAAGAGACTGTAACGCACGTACAAATCAGGTTCACCGAAGCATGACGAGTGAGCATGGCCGGTTAGCTACCAAAGATATAATATGTACACGATGTCGACATAGTGATATGCGAAATGTATAAGATAATGACAAACCGTGTACAGAATGTGTAGGAAGATGAAATAATGATGTATGAAATGTGCAAGATGACGAAAAAACGATGTATGAAATGTGCAAGATGACGAAATAACGATGTAAGAAATGTGCAAGATGACGAAAAAACGATGTATGAAATGTGCAAGATGACGAAAAAACGATGTATGAAATGTGCAAGATGACGAAATAACGATGTAAGAAATGTGCAAGATGACGAAATAATGATGTAAGAAATGTGCAAGATGACGAAATAATGATGTAAGAAATGTGCAAGATGACGGAAAAACGATGTATGAAATGTGCAAGATGACGAAATAACGATGTAAGAAATGTGCAAGATGACGAAATAATGATGTATGAAATGTGCAAGATGACGAAATAATGATGTAAGAAATGTGCAAGATGACGAAATAATGAATGAAGAAATGTGCAAGATGACGAAATAATGATGTAAGAAATGTGCAAGACGACGAAATAATGAATGAAGAAATGTGCAAGATGATGATATAATGATGTGTGAAATGTGCAAGATGACGAAATAATGAATGAAGAAATGTGCAAGATGATGATATAATGAATGAAGAAATGTGCAAGATGATGATATAATGAATGAAGAAATGTGCAAGATGATGACATAATGATGTATGAAATATTTAAGATGATAACATAATTGTATATGAAACGCGTATGATGACGATATGTACATTCTGACAATATCGTGCGGGTAATTGTTTGCAATGACAATATTGACTTGCAATGACATGGTTTGATTGTCAAGAGTGAACACGACACGAGCACAATTGTCATTGCATTCTTATATTTAATCACACGGTCCTTTAGATAATTCACCAGTCTTGGCTTGAAGTAGTCTATCGTCCTCAATAACATAACCAGCAACATTTGATATGTTGATATTCTATTCAATAATGAACATTAATTAATAATTGTAGATTTTTATTATTGAACAATATTAGGTAGAAATGTGGATATGCTATTCATTAATGAGCAAATATTAGTTCTAAATATTGATATGCTATATATTATTCGCATATGAAGGATTCTAATATTCGCTACACTGTCTTTTAACATCAGTCAGGATGATGATTCAATATTTAAATTCAATATTTAGATATGTTGAGAAAATGGCGGACGTACGAGCGCCACTCGGTCGGTTTATTTTGTACATCTGCAGAAATGTGCACTTTAATGTTTGTTTGTTTGTATTTATGAATGTATGTGTTCATGAAAAATAAAAATCGTTGTATGCACATCTACCTACCTACCTACCTACCTACCTACCTACCTACCTACCTACCTACCTACCTATCTATCTATCTATCTATCTATCTATCTATCTATCTATCTATCTATCTATCTATCTATCTATGTGTTTATCGTCTAGTCACCTTGACATAGGTAAACACATTTGTAGAGAAAGGGTTAACATTTATTTTTAAAAAATCACTGAAGACACTAAGCTTGGCACCGAGCGACTTAGTGATATCTCGTGAGTAAGATGACACCTACCATTAAATAACAAACATACACATACAGAAAGTCACAAAGACACATTTACACACAGACACTCACACAAACACATTAAGAACTATCAGAAGCCAATCGCATGATACGAACCGGAAGTGGAACGACCACATCAGTGATTAGCAACGAAATAGTACACATGCACTCAACATATTGTGACACGTAATATCGAAATAGTATACATGCACTGAATACACTGTGACACATCGAAATAGTACACATGCACTGAATACACATGACACATGAGTATATATGCGCTGAATATACTGTGATACGTGGATGCCGAAAACCACAAAAACCAAAAAAACCCAAACAAATAAGGTGCTGCAATAACCGGAACATCAGGAGAACAGACGGCAAACACTGACATCACAGGAAGAGGGCTCCGACTGGAGTGGTCACCTGTTTATAAAATTCTTCATAGATGACTTTGACGGTTTCTAACTGCATCTCCCAAGGCTTTGTAATAGCGCACAAGTCACATGCTGTCATGGCGATTGCGCGAATGAGAAGTCTGTAAATCAAGAAGTTTCTGCTAGACGTATTAAAATTATACACGGCAAGAAATTTCTGCTAGTTGTTCTGGCAAGGAGAAAGATTTCTGCTGGATGTACTGGCAAAGCAAGAGATTTTTGCTAGAAAAATTTATTGGTAAATCAGGAGATTTCTGCTAACTCGACTGGCAAGGAAAACGATTTCTGCTAGATATATTTTATTCAGAGGGCAGAACATTTTTGCTAGCTCTGTTGGTAAGGTAAGGGATTTCAACTAGACGCATAAATATTATGCAAGGCAAGATATAAGTATCTGTTTGAAGTTATTTATTGGTAGGAGAATTCCACTAGTTATAATGACAAGACAAAAATATTTCTGTTAGATACGTTTATTTGCATGGCAGGAGTTTTCTGCTAGTTTTATTGACTTCACAAAAAAATTCTGTTAGAGGCGTTTATTTGCAAGACAGGAGATTTCCGCTAGAGATACTCACAAGACAAAGGATTTCTGTTAGATGCATTTATTTGCAAAGCAGGAGATTACTGCCAGTTCACTGACAAGACAAAAGATTTCTGTTATCATTTATTTGCAATGCAGATTTCTGCTAGCTC